>JAIGNY010003942.1:465000-490000 GCA_020152595.1 Chiridota heheva | reverse complement strand
CACTGGCATGTATCTATCATCAGAAAACAAAGTAACTTCCGCGCATGGCTTTTAGAGACTATGCCATTAGGGCATATCATATATATGACCATGCGATTATGATCCCATCATGATTTATGACATACAACGCCCAATTGACTAATACCAAGTGAGTTTCAGCTAGCGACATTGTCTGCATTGTGTAAAGTTATAGTTGTTTTGTCTTACTGCATTGGACTGCGAGGGGGGAATACGACTGTATTGGACTGCGAGGGGGAAATACGACTGTATTGGACTGCGAGGGGAAATACGACTGTATTGGACTGCGAGGGGGAAATACGACTGTATTGGACTGCGAGGGGGAAATACGACTGTATTGGACTGCGAGGGGGAAATACGACTGTATTGGTTTGCGAGGGGGAAACACGATTGTATTGGACTGCGAGGGGAAATACGACTGTATTGGACTGCGAGGGGGAAATACGACTGCATTGGGCTGCAAGGGGGAATTTCGACTGCATTGGACTGCGAGGGGGAATACGACTGCATTGGACCGCGAGGGTGAAATACGAGAGTGGATAGGTAAGAAACAATTGCAATTTCTTTCTTTTTGAAGTATGAATATCATTTTGATTTTATTTATATCAGTAAGGTGGGATGTGTGTAATTTGGTATATGCGTCTGTGTGTATGCTACCTCAGGAACGGGGATTTCCCTGGTACCCTCGAAAAACCTCAACAATTGCAGCTGTACAGACTGACAGACGCTTTAATGCGTACAGAGGGATTTTTTGTTGCATAGAATAAGTTTTTGTGACCATCTTTTTCAGTGTTTATAATATCATATTTACCACCATTTCAACGATCCAATTATGAATTCTGATTATGATTAGCGTCAGCGGTCTGTCGTGTGGGTATTATTTAAAAAAATAACTTAATCGGCGACGGATCAAGTAATTGGAAGGAGAACTTGAAATAATATTGGAAATAAAGTCTGCATTTAAATTGTTGTGTCTGTGAGCAGCTATGGGGACGGTGGAAACACTGGAGAGGACCGGTGGAGACTCAGTTTAAAAATGGGGATCCATCCCTCAAGAGAAGGGTATAAACTCAAATTTTTCGGTTTTAAAACGCTGGAAATTGCACACAAAAAATCCCTTAGAATCTAGCGTTATTTGTAAACGTGACTTGAATCAATCCATTTGAACCCCTTTACAGTTCAAATATTTTGGAATGTAGAGGAACGTATTAAACACTACTGAAGTATGATGAGATAAAACTTAATCTAACATGATATTCTTCTTGGAAGTTGGGATTTGCTTTTCACCTTCTTTTTTTTTTTTTCACCAAGCATGAGTTTGGCCCCGGTAGAACTTAAATGGAAGTAAATATTGCAAGTGATGTTGTATTCTAATACAGCAAGGGTATCAGTACAGGCATGTATAATGTGGGATACAAATATGCTCTTGTATATATCGTTGTAGTTAAAACATCAGCCTTATAGTGACTGTGAGAACAGATCTTGTTTTAAAATTGTGTGAACTCCATGATAATTGTGGTGTGAACAGGAAAGAAGGGGGGGGGGGTTATAGACCCCACTTTTCTACACAACTGTCCTTTAGGTTCTTATTTCTTGAATTAGTCTATAAAATTGCTTAAAGTTTACTTAAGTAATGCAATATAAGGGTATGTTAATCCTTCCCTTTATATGCATCTGTCGTTATTGTCTTTTAAATTAGGCGACGACAACGACGACGAGTGAACACACAATTACAATGACGGGGTCGTCGACTGCGTATTCAGTTATGATAATTACAATGCTGTCACGAAACGCTTAATACGACCCGGAAGAGAACATAGGTACGACGTACGGACAGACATAACACCGACAACCAAGTCAATGTCCACGGCCTTTGATAACCAGTTGCGGTGCACTGACGTGTCTACCCAACCCAGGCTTGAACCCAGGGCCACGTGGTCTGTAGACAGGTATGATAACCGCTACACCACACTTGGTAGATACAATTTATGCAAATTTTACCCCCTTTATATGTTACCCCCATCCTATGCTACCCCAACGAATTTTATCGTCGAATTATTTAAGGGCCCCTTACACTTATTTCACCCTGGACACGCCGCTGTGTGTGCCGGGTGGAAGGGGCGGGGAAGGTTCCTTGAACCATCCCATGAACATTTGCAAAAAAATCGTATAGTCTCTTATAGTTTCATCACACCCAATGTATCTTGACTCTGAAATGTAAAACGATGTAAATTTCATCGAAAGATTTTTTATCCAACTGAAACTAAATCGACAGAGAAATGTCAGTCTGGTGCAGGATCCACCATTTATAAGGCTGGGCATGTTCGGAAAGGAGAGGGCCAGCTTGCGCGCGCTGGAGCCTGGGGTAGTGAGCCGGAGCCCAAAAGCTTTCATCAAATTTAGAGCTCACAGAACATTGGAGGCCGTTTCCGGGGTAAATGTTCATTTTAAAGCAGCCTTTATCAAAGCTTTTAAAAGTCAAAAAGTCATAAGATGTTCTAGGCCGGAGGAAGAAGGGGGGGGGGGGGGATACGTGTGGTGTGTGTGTGTGTATGTGTGTGTTTTGGGTGGTTATCGTCCCCGTTTTCACACCTACTTATAATTACCCATCTTGCTGTAGGCCTACATGAATGGTTGGCTTAGTCTCTATGCCTATATACCAGAGTTGTTGACTCGAGTCACTGACAGTGAACTCGAGTCGGACTCAAATCACATTTTTTGACTTGTAACTTGACTTGACTTGATCAAATGACTTGTGACTTGACTTGACATGCCAACAAGTGACTTGTGACTTGACTTGACTTGCAAAAATATGACTTGGTTACAACTCTGCTATGTATTTTTCTAATAGTTGACCTTTTCGGGGAGGGGGACAAGTACCAATTTCCCCCTCTCCCAATAAAGAAGGTCTGACAAATTGAGTTTCCATCAAACAGTCAAATGTTGCTGCTAATCGGGAAATATTCTTCAATTTTAGGTAAAGTTTCTTGAATTTTCAGGAAAATTTCCGGAAAATTTTCGGGAAATGTTCTTCATTTTGGAAGATTATTTTCATATTGTTTGTCAAATTTTAGGACCTTTGCTGCTAATCAGAAAATGTTTTTCAATTTTCGGAAATCTCAATCCATTATTTCTAGGGAATTTTCTTCATTTACGGCAAATTTTCTTAAATGTTTAGGAAAATGTTGCCAAATTGTATGACCTTTGCTGCCAATCGGAAAATATTCTTAAATTTTTGAGAAATTTTCTTCATTTTTGTGGAAAATGCTTCAATTTTTGGACATTTCCGGGAAATTTTCTTGATATTTCAGAAAACTTCCTCTATTTTCAATAAATTTTCTTTATTTTTCAAGACATTTCTTCAATTTTCGGGAACATTTCTTCATTTTGGGGTTTTTCTTTTAATGTTCTGGATAATGTTGTCAAATTTTACAACCGCTCCTCCCTTCCTCACCCTCCTCCCTTTTTTCCCCTCTTTAGGAATAGTTGTTGGATACAGCAAACTCTTTATACAGGTGTGTTAGGACAAAAATCAAATCTGGCCCCTTAATGCCAACTATCTTTCTACGCCGCTACCTTTATAGTGAAGAAATGACATTATATTAAAATGTCAAACTTTCCTTTTTATTTCAGCGGAATCAGAAGCAAAACGTAAAATCAAGTAGAAACCAGACAAGATGCTCGAGCCAATAAACCACCCAAGACAAATCATATCATTTAGTATTCTGTTGGCAATTGGGGTGATACTCTTATACCAGAGGTAATTTTAATTTCTACTTTTTGTTCTAGAAATGAGGTAAAATTTGAAATCGCAATAAAAAGCTTATACTGATGAAAGAGAAAAAAAAGAGGTTGGCATGATTGGCGAAGCAATGGAATCTCCCAAAAATATATGTGGACTCATGGGCAGATTGGTCTCAAACAGTTAACTGCTAAGTAATTTTTGAAGACCACCCCCTCCCCCCCCCCCCCCTTATTGGTCTCAAACAGTTAACTGCAGGCACGTTAAGTAGCTAAGTAATTTTTGAAGACCACCCCTCCCCCCCCCCCACACACACACTCACTCAAAGGCGTCACCATGGGGGTGTAGGGGTGCAGCACCTCCCATAAATAATTTGCCGTCGGGAAAGATTGCGGTTTGTTGGAAAAATCATGCCGTTTGTCTGTTTGTCTACAACGTTTTATCTGCTCGTCAGAAGAGATGATCCATCCAGGCTGTCACCTGTCGAGTAGATTCTTGTTCGCGCAGCTTGGTTTGTCAGGAAGGAATTAACCGTATCATTCTATAGTTAAAACTCTGTTTAATCAGAATCAGTACAAAAATTGGCACCACTATGTATTTAACTTCTTCTGTTTAGCTCCGCTTCGACACGCTTCAACGTTCGACCACACCGGTTGTGTTGAATTGTGAATTGAATCCTCAATTTTGGAAAGCAAACACCTTTAATATTTGACCAACAGTCTTCAATTTTGGACCACAAATATCCAATTTTGGACCAAATATTTTAAAGTTCTTTATTTCTGGCTGTTTGGACCGACAATCTTAATTTCTGGACCAAAAAGTCTTCAATTTTCAACCCCAAAATACTCAATTTACGACCAAAATTCTTCAATTTTTGGACAAAATATGCATTTGAGGGCCAAAGTTCTTGAAGTATGAACCAAAATTTACAACTTAAGATAAAAAAAACCTTCAATTTTGGACAAAGCTAAGAGGGTTCAACCTCCCCTCTCCCACCCAGATAAAAACTGATGGCACTGTACCAATATAATATTCAAACGATAGTCCTTGTTTTGGGCAAAATTTTCAAACGGTCATAAGTATTAACAATTTGCTACAGTCTTTTAGAGGATAATTTATTATATGCCACCCAAAAAGTTATAATTTAGATATGAAAAAAAAAACTAAAAAATCTGAAGCGTTTTGAAAAATGAAACAAGCGTCCGTTGTCGCTTCATAATGCGAGTGTTGCAACGTGCACAGATGTTAATTTTTGTTGGACGTCAACCCAGTTTCCCCTTGGTTACGCGTAGCAGAATCTCATCCCCACTTTCCACGCCTCTGGAATGCACTCTGCAGAGACTTTTTGTCGGACAATCATAGATTTTTGCCGGGTAAAAAAACTGTCAGCACCCCTTCCCAGTCGTCGAACCATAGTGACGCCCTTGAACACACACACACACACACACACCCACAACACACACACACACCAACAAGTTGTTTTTGCAATTGAATGAAAACACGTCGAATAAATGTATTTCTGTCAATGGTTTCTACATGTCTTTTGAAATATTTTTTTTTTTTCTAGATCTGCAGACAGAAGGAGGAGACCGATAACATGGATCGAGGGTGTGTGTATGGAGGAGGGAAGGGGGGGAGGTGACGGGGGATATGTATTTAATGGAACCTCCTTTCAGTTTCAGTTCTGCAATCATCTTTTCTGCGTACGGGAGTTGGGGCGTCCATCAGGGTGGTTACAATTGCATTTTCCACCGTCACAGTCATTTATAGGAAAGGGCTGCCAAAATGAATCATCTATAATCAGTATAGGCCCTGCAAAAGTAGGTTGTGATGTCTTTTTTTGCAAAGTAGGCAAACACAATAAATCTTGTCAGAAAACGAAGATACGATGAACTCAACTGTAGGCTTTCTTCTTGAACACAAAACTTACTACATTTTTTTACCATGGACCCTCTCGCCAGCCTCCGCCACTGGGGAATAGTTTTGCCCTCCAAAATGTCTTACGTCCCTTACTGTCAAATACCTATAGTTAGATAGTAGAAAGTCAGTTGTGCCAGAATATTTGTCAATGGGTGGGTGCAACTCATCAGGATCATCATTAGGATCATCATCATTATCAGGTCTTTCATCAGGCTGTCGGGATCATGTTTATCTGAAGGAGTACCACATATTGGTCCACTCAATCATTTGTTGTTCAATTTTGTAGCATATCGGTACCTTATATTGATCGATGATTTTCGCGTACACAGTAATAGCATTTTTCAAATGTGGTGTCAAAATATGCATGGTGATTTGAATTTATTCTTTCAAAATTTCTCTTACAGACGATTTGTGCAGAGTGCAGTTTAAATTGCGATCAAGGGTAAGTTTTCCGCCAAGGTCATCTTGAGGTTAGATCAGTTTCTTCTGATTTTGTACTGGTAAATTAAGCTTCCATCAAACATTTGCTGCTCAGTGGGAAATTTTAATATTTGGGAAATTTCCTCAATTTATGGAGATTTTCCTTCAATTTTCGTACTTCCAAAATTTATCTTTCACTTTTCGAGAAAAAAAATTCTTACAAATTTCAGCAAATTTTCAGTAAATTTTGTCAAATTTTTCTTCAATTTTGTTGAAATTTCATTTTAATAATTTTTCAGTTTTACCTCCAAAGCGGAAAGGAAGTTCATGCAACCTGGAAGGTTGAATTCTCTCGGGGTCCATCCATTCGAGTTTATTTGTCCATGTTTTCCGCCTCGCCATATGTGTAAATGGGTGGCAATTCACCCTCCCCTCCAAAAAAATATATATATATATATATATATATATATATATATATATATATATATATATATATATATATATATATATATATATATATATATATATATATATATATATATATATATATATATATATATATATATATATATATATATATATATATATATATATATATATATATATATATATATATATATATATATATATATATATATATATATATATATATATATATATATATATATATATATATATATATATATATATATATATATATATATATATATATATATATATATATATATATATATATATATATATATATATATATATATATATATATATATATATATATATATATATATATATATATATATATATATATATATATATATATATATATATATATATATATATATATATATATATATATATATATATATATATATATATATATATATATATATATATATATATATATATATATATATATATATATATATATATATATATATATATATATATATATATATATATATATATATATATATATATATATATATATATATATATATATATATATATATATATATATATATATATATATATATATATATATATATATATATATATATATATATATATATATATATATATATATATATATATATATATATATATATATATATATATATATATATATATATATTATATATATATATATATATATATATATATATATATATATATATATATATATATATATATATATATATATATATATATATATATATATATATATATATATATATATATATATATATATATATATATATATATATATATATATATATATATATATATATATATATATATATATATATATATATATATATATATATATATATATATATACGAGTGAGTAAACAAATTCTTGACCGAATAAACACAGACATCAGAACAAAAACAAATATAAACCAGTGGAGAAATACCGCCTCTGTACTCAAATGGTTCAACGGCCTGAAAAATTCCTGCTATACGACATAGTCAACTTTTACCCTTTCATCTCAGAGGAGCTGCGGACAAAATGTTTTACATGGGCCAAGCAATACAGCAGAATCCGCGATATCGAATACGACACCATATTACATTCAAGAAGATCGCTACTGTGCGACAGTCAGGGCACTCCTTGGGTGAAAAGAGAGGCTAAGAAGGAGTTCGACCTTGCAATGGGGGCGTTTGATGGTGCAGAAATATGTGAATTGGTAGGTCTCTTTAATCTAAACGAGCTAAATAGCAAACTTGCCGTAACCAGCGTTGGGTTATACAGGGATGACGGGCTCGCCGCTAGGAAAGCCATTCAGGAAGTAAAGCCGACCGAACCAGAAAGGAACTCATCAAAATATTCCAATCTTGCGGACTCAAAATAACGGTCGAAACAAACCTGAAATTGGCCAACTTCCTTAACATAAACCTAAACCTAAACCTAGCCAATGGAAAGCACCAACCCTATAGAAAACCCAACGATGAACCACTGTACATAAATGTAACCTCGAAACACCCACCAACCGTAATTAATCACATCCCTTTCGCAATAGAAAAAAAGGATATCTATGTTATCTTCAAACCAGGACGTGTTCAATGAGAAAGCACCAACATACAACGCTGCATTAAAAAGTAGCGGTTACGAGGAAGCCATCTCCTACGCCCAAAATCAGGAGGAAGAAACTGAAACTGCCCAAGCAGAACAGAAAAAACCGCGGTAGAAAGACGACCTGGTTTAACCCACCCTACAGCAGAAATGTCAAAACCAATATGGGGAAAAATTCTCAAAATGGTAGATAAGCACTTCCCACCCGGAGCCAAGTTGCGAAAATATTTAAGAGAAACACACTAAAAGTAAGTTAAAGCTGCATGAAGAACATTTATTCGATCATTAAATCTCATAACGCCAAAATCATTAACAAAAAAGAAAAACCACAACCCAGAAAAACCTGTAACTGCAGGGACAAAACGTCTTGCCCCCGTACGCGGGAAATGCCTTGTGAGCGCCGTTGTATACAAGGCCGCAGTCGCTTCTGGCAGCGATAACAGTACCAGGTCATACATTGGACTCGCCGGCGGGGACTTTAAGTCTAGATATGATAACCACACTAAGTCATTCAGAAACAAGAAATATGAAAAGGAAACCGAACTGTCAAAATATATATGGGATTTGAAGAGACAAAATACACCATACTCAATTAGATGGGATATTCTTAAGCAATCTGACACACACCAGCGAGAGTCGGGGGCATGTACTCTGTGTATAGAAGAAAAGCTGGAGATACTACACATGAAAGGAGATCAGATCAATAGAAGATCAGAAGTAGTTTCGCTGTGTCGCCATGGCAACTGCAAGCTAACGAACCGTACACGATTGAAGAAGAAATAGCTTTTTGTCTGTTTAGTACATTTTAAAGATTCACTTGCCTGAAGATCTCTACACTGAACGTGTGTGGCGTGAAACCCAGAGTAGCAAGCATGGTAGTATAGTATAACTTAAGTTCAATGTGATATGTTTGCTCTACTTCAGTATTGAGCACTTTACTGCTGCAAGTAATTAACTATAATTGTGTGATATATATATATATATATATATATATATATATATATATATATATATATATATATATATATATATATATATATATATATATATATATATATATATATATATATATATATATATATATATATATATATATATATATATATATATATATATATATATATACATATATATATATATAAACATATATCTGATAAAGACACAAATGGCGGTCTAAAGGAATCCCCCCCCCCCCCTCCCCTCGTTAGCCATTCCCTATGCCCATGCCTCCCACCTTTGAATTGTAATAAATATATTACTTGTTTTTGCTGTAGATATCACTGTCGATGGAATGAAACGGCAACAGAATACGGTTGTTATGAATGTTGTTTTCCCCCCAATGTTGATGGCAGTGAGGAAAAGAACACACTGCATTGTGCCTCAGGATTAATATCATGCACCGATTCTGTTTGGATACTATCATGCCCATGCGACGAAGATAATGCGGATTGGCTAGAAAACACTTATGTGTCTTCTCAACTCGGTACCGGTACTTGTTTTGGAGGTAATAATATTGCCATTGCATCTCTTTATTTCTAAAGGATGATGTCAGATTGCGTCATTGACGCAAATCGACCTACGACTAGCTCCTGGAAGACGCACTGATCCCGGCGGATCAATAGTTATCCCACTACCTGACTATACTATAAGTTGAGACCTCCGAAACATAAGACAAAATATGGTCCAAAGTGCTAAAAGTTACAGTTTACGGCCCAAATTACGTAAGACATTTTCAAAAATGGCACCTCACATGAATTTCTGCAATAATTTTACTAAACGAACACGAAAATCAATGTCAATATGTTTCTAACAGTCCACCGTGGTGTAGTGTTTAGTGTTTTGGCCTCTCATCCGCATGTCCCGGGTTCGTCCCCCGTTGGGTCTGCAACCAGTGAGTTTACAACTGGTTATCAAAGGCCGTGGCCGTCTGGACATAATGTACAGCACTGGATGCTTTCGGGACGACCTTGCTATGCTAATAGTATATATATATTTTTGTTATGTTCGTGTTCATAAGGTGAAGTTTTGTAGTAATTTCCGTGAGGTACCATTTTTGAAAATGTCCTAGATCGTCCTCCATCGTGTATTGCGTGCCAGACAAATCCTCGAGGTTGCACTTAGAGACACGTTACCCGACCTAATTAGCCCCCAATATTGTTATCATGTATTTCACCTGACCTCATTATCCCCCTCCCCCTCCCCCTCATATTTGAACGCTCCGCCGCCCCTGATAGTCTACCATTGCAATTTTGCATTTCGGTTCTCTCGTTATTATCTTTACTTTTTTTTTTCTTTGAAGATGTTTGTTTAAAGCATGCATTTTATGTTTTACACCTAATTATGGCGGGCCCCAAGGCCCCCGGGTCTTAGGCTTAAAGGAATATTCCCATCGAATTTCTTTTTTAGTTCCGATGTGATAGCATCAGGACCCTATGCGGTCATTAACTTTCATTAACATGCGTAGTGGGCGGGGCTTAATAAGATTTTGTAAACCAAAAACTTGTAAACGCGATATCTCAAAAACTATGAACTGGACTCACGTTATGTGTCTGTGGGTGGTACACGGTTCATGGTCTGCTAGTGTGCCCTATTGTTTTTGATGGTGATTTATGCTATTAATATGCATGGTAGGTGTGAAAGTTGTAAACACCATACTGTATCTCATGAACGGTTAATATCAGATTTATGCCATATGTCGTACACAGATGGGTCATGATCTGTACATATGTTCTAATGTTGTGATAGTGATTTCATGAATATTAATTAGTAGACGGGGCTTATTCTTGAAATCTGAAAATGAGCAACTGTTTATACTTGCTATGATAATGTTGTCAAATATTGTGCAAATGCTAATGTTGTTAAACATTACTATTAATCTGCATGGTGGGTGTGGCTTATGAATAAATATCCTGGAACAAATATTTCATAATATGCAATGACATGACAGATAATACAAATTTAGAAACACGAAAGAAATACATAAAGAATAGTATACATAAGTGTCGTTATGACATCATAATGATGACGAAAACACGAAAGAAATACATAAAGAATAGTATACATAAGTGCCGTGATGACATCATAGCGATGACCGAGACTCAGACCAACAGTCTCTTTTACGCAGACAAGAAAAATCTTTAAAATTCAATAACTTTTTGTAGGAATAAGATATTAACTTGCGTTTTCACCAAACTGTTTCTTTTATTGTCCTCTATCAAATATATTACAATGAAATTCCATGGGAATATTCCTTTTAGCCTATGCAGCCTAATGAACTATCCGCTCCTGGAGGGAAAGGGGGCAGGAAGACTAGTCCACCACTTTTCGCATTAACTTAACAAAAATACAAGAGTGTGAAAAATCCTATCACCCTGGCCACTTTGCGAAAGAGAATTAACGCCCCGATCTTTCATAATTATTTTAAAGGGTGTAGCAAGTTCTGACCAGAAGATTTTGAGTCTTTTCTATACTCGCAATCCAGCAGGATTATAGGCCTTCCCATAATTTTCAGTTACTTAGATTAAGGACAGAAATGAAAAATAAATAAATAAATCTTAAAAAAATATTTAACTAATTATAATAATTATAATAATAATAATAATAATAATAATAATAATAATAATAATAATAATAATAATAATAATAATAATAATAATAATAATAATAATAATAATAATAATAATAATAATAATAATAATAATAATAATAATAATAATAATAATAATAATAATAATAATAATAATAATAATAATAATAATAATAATAATAATAATAATAATAATAATAATAATAATAATAATAATAATAAATAATAATAATAATAAATAATAATAATAATAATAATACAAGGTAAATAAAACTCAGTTCCTGCGTTTCGATTGGTCGAAGCACAATGGTACAGTGTGCACTTACATTGATAGGCCAATCAGTATCGTTCTGGATCACGATAGATGGTATTTAACACTATTCAAAAAGCTTCCTTTCAGTCTCCTTCAAGTTGCTACACAATTAAGACCGACGCTTTCCGTGATTCGTTTCGAACAATGCACATTCCAAATTTCCGTTATTCAAAATCGTACACGTGGTAACCAGATATTCATTTCATCAATTAGCGCGTATATGTTGTCATTGTAATTTATATCATATTGAACAATACGTTATGCCGAAAATATCAAATCTTTGCAGGATCAAATCGCTTTTGTCACTTTTTGTTTTCTTTCTAGTTGATAATTATTTGAAGGATATTTGTCCTGCCGGTAAGTATTTTGCCGTTTTTTGCAAGCTTAACTGATAATTATGAAAGTACAGTAGTCCATGTTGTATATTAAAATCCAATCTCACACTTAAAGGATTAGTTCAGTGGGCAACATGGTCAAGCAAGTTCATCTTATATGAAAGATGACTTCAACAAAAACAAATGGTGAAGAACGCACCCACAAATCTTATTCCGTTCAGGAGATATTCAAGTTTAAAGTTTTGTACCATTTCCCCCGATTCACATGGCTGGTACAGCAATCCGGTATAAAAATAATTTATTGAAGGAATCGGACAGACACATCAGTAAATTACCTAGTAAAATCAGTCCAGAAGGGACCAAATTCACTAGACATTTCTTAGGAAATGAGGGCCGGGGGCCCAAGTTTACGGGAGGCAAAATTTACTATCACACCAGCAGCATGCCTATTAACAGGAACATTTATACACACGAGAATATGGAAGTCATGCAGCTATATTGTTTAGATGTTTCGATAAATTGTCATAGTTTCTACTTGATGTACTTGAAATATTAAAGATCATTGTGTTGAAAAACACTTTGAATTTTCAAAATAGCTGCTTCGCGCCCAAAAGCATATGCTCTATTGTCTATTATTATAATATTTCAAAATAGCGTGGTGAACATATCAAATGGGAGTGGAAAAGTTTTAGCCATTACAGTAATGAAGGTATTTTCATGAGTTTTAAAGTTTCCCCAGGCAAAGATTCCCAGGCGTATTTCAAATTTCAAATTTGTAACATTGCATGAGGCTTTAACGTTAGGATAGCAAAGGACCATGGGAAATATCACAAAATGGCGGCTTCCATGTAGCAAAATTTTTCTATTTTTAGGAAGATTTATGTTCCTATTACTAGCCTATCTGTCGGACTGTACAGTAAATACTGGATATGGTTAACCACCGTGCATCAGTAAAAACTGGCTTGTGTTATAACGTGGTAACATGGGTTACGACCATGTTCAGTTAAAACTGAGCGCATGTTACACAAAGCCGACGAATGAGCCATTGACTGGACTGGAAAAAAGATCATTCATATCTAGTTGCGGTTAAGTAATTAGGTCTTATAAAGATAAGAAATAAAGTTTATGGTATGATCAAAATAGTGAGGAAATTCTCCTTCACAGGCTGAAGCACATAAATTATTATTTGGAGTGAGAGTGTGTGGGTGGTGGGGAGGGGGAGGGGGGAGGGGGTGCAAGTCATATATATACTTCAGTCCTAAACCAAAAGTAAAAAGATCGGAAATTTTAGGTTTGTGATCACGAAAACGTCGAAACATGATTGGCTTGTGGTGTAAAATTAGACATTTTTCTCACTTTTACAGATTTTCCAACACGCTATTGGGTTTTTGCAAGCATGCAAAATAAATGAATAACAAAAAATGCTCGAAAACATCTTCTTTTAAGGAATGTATAGATCTGTTAATTTGTTAACTTGCACTTGAGTAAATCTTTTATCTAACATCTAACTCATGTGTCTTTTTTAAAATAAAAATCTATGTAACTAATCATTATCCTAGTATTATCTTACCATAAAAACCATTGATGTGCGATTTCACATGGTTTATTACCACATGATTATTGAAGGTATACTATACAGCTATATTTAATCACATTAATTGACATTTAAACATTTTTTATATCACAATCTGAGGAAATTGTAGTCGCACAAAATATCAATTCATTTTGATAAGAATGCGAAGTATAATGCGAACTTATGTAATAACGATTTCGTCCGTCCGGCCGTCCACAATTTTTCCTGAGATTTCCTCAGAAATGTTAAAGTTTTTTGAGAGTTCCTCAGAAAATGTTAAAGTTTCTTGAGAGTTCCTCAGAAAAAGTTAAAGTTCCTTCAGATATCCTTATGGAAGGTTAGAATTTCTTTACAAAATGTTAAACTTTTTCAGAGATAATTAAGACAGATTGAAGACTAGTTTCTTAAAAGTGTACAAAACATTTGATGTTTCATTAGAAGATATTATTTTCCGATATTCTTCAGAGATCCTGAAGCGTCTCTCTCGTGGCACTGGAGATTTAAAATCCTTAAAATACTTCAAAATATTTGGGCACCAACAGTTTTATCAGGCATGATCATTAAACTCCGCCTTTAATAATGTTGCATTTGCATAAAGTTGCTACATTATATGAACTGACCAGACTTTTTTTTATTTAGTATGCTCAGTCAGGGAGTGTGACAGGATGTGATTGCATATGGACATAGGGAGGGATGCCATGTTGGACTTGGATGTGGGTCATACGGAACATATGATATAATAATATATACCATGTGGTATACACCAAGGGCTATATCAGGCATAAATTTTTGATTCCGCATTTTTTCTTATTCAACAAGTTATTTGCATATAAGTTATTGTATAAACTGACACTTTCATACATAGTAATGCTCAATCAGAAACTGTGATAGCTATGATGAAACTTCTTATGGAGCCTATGGGATGTCATGTGGAACATAGGGTGGGATGTCATGTGGGACATCGGGTGGGATGCCTTGTGGAACAGGTTGGAATGCCATGTGGAACAGGTTGGAATGCCATGTAGGATATATGGTGGAATGCCATGCGGGCATAGGGTGGAATGCCATGGGATGGGATGTCATGTGGGACATGGGGTGTCATGTGGAACATGAGGTGGGATGCCATGTGGGACATGGGGTGGGATGCCATGTGGAACAGGTTGGAATGCCATGTAGCATATATGGTGGGATGCCATGCGGGGCATAGGGTGGAATGCCATGGGATGGGATGTCATGTGGGACATGGATGTCATGTGGGACATGGGGTGGGATGCCATGTTGGACATGGGGTGGGATGCCATGTGGAACAGGATAGAATGCCATGTAGGATATATAATGGAATGCCATGCGGGGCATAGGGTGGAATGCCATGGGATGGGATATCATGTGGAACATGAGGTGGGATGCCATGTGGGACATGGGGTGGGATGCCATGTGGAACAGGTTGGAATGCCATGTAGGATATATGGTGGGATGCCATGCGGGACATAGGGTGGAATGCCATGGGATGTCATGTGGGACATGGGGTGGGATGCCATGTTGGACATGGGGTGGGATGCCATGTGGAACAGGTTGGAATGCCGTGATGGCATGTGGGGAATGCCATGGGAGGGATCTCATGCCATAATGGATGGGATGTCATGTGGGATATGAGATGGTATGGGATGTCATGTGGGACATATGGTGGAATGCCATGTGGGACATGGGGTGGAATGCCATGTGGGATATGGTGGATGCTGGGGTGGGATGGATGCCATGTGGAACAGGTTGGAATGCCATGCAGGATATATGGTGAAATGCCTTGCGGGACATAGGGTGGAATGCCATGGGATGGGATGTCATGTGGGATATGAGATGGTATGGGATGTCATGTGGGACATGGAGTGGGATGCCATGTGGGGCATGGGGTGGCATGCCAAGAGTAACACAGAGTGGGTCATATGTTGGGATGCCATGCGTGATATAGGGTAGGGTAGGGTAGGGTAGTAGGATGTCATTGGGACATTGGGAGGGGTACCATGTGGAACATATGGTGGGATCCAATATGGGACATAAGGTGGGATGTCATGCGGGACATCAGGTGAAAACCCACTGATGCGGGACATACGATGGGATGCCATGGGGGACAGGGTGAGATGCCACGTGGGACACAGGGAGGGATGGCATGTGGGACATATGGAGGGATCTTATGTGGTACATATGGTAGGATTAATGTGGAACATACATGTAGGATGGGATTCATGTGGAACATAGAGTGGGATGCCATATGGGTCATAGGGTGATATGCCATGTGGGACATGCTGTATGGTGGAATTCCATGTGGGTGGTATGGTGGAATGCTGTGTGGGACAAGGCATGGGATGGGATGTCATGTGGGACATGGGTGGAATGCCATGCAGGATATATGGTGGAATGCCATGCGGGGAATAGGGTGGAATGCCATGGATGGGATGTCATGTGGGACATGGGATGTCATGTGGCACATGGGATGTCATGTGGCACATGGGATGTGATCCATGTGGGACATAGGGTTGGATGCCATGTGGGTCATATGATGGGATGCCGTGTGGGACATATGGTGGAATGTCATGTGGGACATGGGATTCCATGTGGGACTTAGTGCCATTTGGGACAAAGGATGGGATGGGATGTCATGTGGGACATGGGGTGGGATGCTATGTGGGACTTAGTGTTAGATGCCATTTTTATAATTGGCCGGGTCATATAATATGGGTGTCAATTTGCATTGACATGCGAACCATGACGGTATTTACCGTTCTAGTTGTTTATGTTTGCTCAGACGATGGGGCAATATCCCCATATGCGCCTTCCAATTATAGTACCACATGTTATTTCCATAGACCTAGGAACAGGAGGCATTGTTGCAGTGACCTACATGCGCCCTCTCTCCCCCCGCCCCAACTAAATCATGTTTTTACCAATAAACCATTGTTTACCGTTGTAGCATATCTTTGCAACATGTTCATACGCCTCTGGTTATCTCGACGTCAGAACAATTAAAGGATGCTTTAAGGGTCAAGCAACTTCATCTTGAGAGGAATGCAAAAGAAACAAAATGGTGTAGCTATCTTATTCTATTAAGATTAAGGAGATGTTAACGTTTAAAGCCTGATCTCATTTGTGCAGGTGACTGACTGGTGTGGAAAGTCTACTGTAGACAGTGGTATAGTCAACATTTAAAAAGTGAGGTGGTTTGAGAAGGTCCCCAACCCCCTCCCAAGACAAAGTGTTCAAGTTTAACTTCTGAGGGCAATTTTGTTTTATGAAAGCAAAATAATATTTAAAAAATAAAAAATAATTTTGAAAATGTCCTCGAAAAAGTGGAGTCCGCCCCCCCCCCTCTCTCTTGTGTCTACGCCACTAGCGTAGGCACCTTCATCGTCATATTTGTAATGTATTTTATTGAAAACTAAAATAATGTACGATGTACATTACATAAGTAGTTTTTTTGGCATATCCAATTAAACCCAAAACATCAGGGAAAACAGTACAATACAGTACAAACTTGATCTGGAATTTCCAGATCAAATTTGATTTGACTCAGATCAAACTTTTTTTGTATATCAAATTGACTTTAATCAAGGTTATATCTGGCTTGATTTGGCCAGATCAAACTTTATTTGTATAATTAATGTAGCATTAAATCTATTTTGTATTTGGCTTGATCTGGCCAGATCGAACTTTATTTGTATATCAAATTGACTCCAAACAAGGTTATATCTGGCTTGATCCGACCAGATCAAACTTTATTTACCCAGATATAAACTTTATTAAAGCCAGATCTGGACTTATTCTAAGGGAACTTCAAGGAATTTGAAGATGTGATGATCACGACTATTCTGTTTCAGTCGTTTCTACACAAACGAGCGAGCTACTTAAAACTTCAATATCCTTAATAGAATAAGATTGGTGAATGCTTTACTCACCATATTGTTACTTTGCAAGCCCTCTTTCGTATAAGAGGAACTTGCTTGAGCATTGAACTAATCCTCTTAAGTTATGCCTCACCGTCAGTTTCCGCCCAATCGCACTTTTACCTGTTTACGTTGTTTGTTCTAGTGTTGTTGTTTTTTGTTTTTTTTAACGTGGGAAGAAGGCAGTGAGAGTGAGATAGTAAGAAGTCACCCACCGCCATGGGAGATCAAGGTACATTGGCGTCATTCTATGAGGCTAAACAAAATGATATTGGGGAAGCGAGAGAATGTACAAATAGTAAAAGTAAAAAAAATGTGCATTTCTAGTCTGTTATTGACGAAACATGGGGTCAGACAAGGCTGTGTGATATCTATTTAATGGACTGGGAAATGCGGCGTGCCTGCACTGGAGATGATCCCAGAGTTAGTAGATGGACCCTCTTTCTACCCTTGAGGACTTTGACTCTGCAGATGACCTCGCACTGCTTTCCGCACCCATCGATATATGCAGGAAAAGACAAGCCGACTGTCTGTGTGTGGACGACAGGTTGGACTTAAACTCAGCCAGAAGAATACAGAGGTCATGGCACTTAATATAAACAGACCAACACCTCTTACCTGATTACAGTAGATGACAAAGACTTGCCTTTCACAGACAACTTCACCTACCTACAGACAGCAGTGTCAGACAGGACTGGTGCGCTGGAAGTGATGTTCAAAGAAGACTGGGGAGGGGGGATCTTCATGACCCTTAATCTGTTAGCAATGTGTGCAGATCAACAGAATACAGCCTCCATTCCAAACGTAAGCGGTCTTATAGTTTTGTCTTGTCAACATTGCTGCATGGATCAGAATACTGGCTGATGATTGCAAGCGAAAGTGACCTTTCTAAGACGTCATCCTTTCACACCAGACTGCCATAAGTCTTCGCAGGATCCTACGCATCTTTTGGCCAAGGATTATTTCAAATGAAAATCTACTTAAATGGTCCCATCAAAAGAACATGACTCACATCATTACTCGAAGACGTTGGAGATAGATTGGACATGTGCTAAGTAGAAATAACCGTTCTATCGCAAAGACAACCTTACACTTGACTCTGGAGGATAAACGAAAAAGGGAGACCAAAAATCACATGGAGGCGTACCAATGAGGTAGACCTAGGGAAGCTCAATCATACCTGGATTACAATTGGGACGGGAGGTACAGTTCGTTTTAATCGAAAATATGGTTTTTCATTAATTTATTTTTAAATCCATCTTTTTGTCATAAATTCATAGAGTTAACAATTTACCATAACATCAATCGATATACGTAATTCAACATTCCACGTAATATTATGTAACATTATCCCTATACTACTTAAGCCTTTCAAAATGACTTTCTCTCAGACCTAGGAACTACAGTAGCTCTGATTAGAACAATTAAAGGATTAGTAGTCCCCACCTATACCAGTATACCCATAGGCGGCTGTAAGAAAGTTTAGTTGGAGGGCAAATCATAATTGGGGACAAATATACTTATAATTCAATGCAAAAAAATGTTTATCAAATCATTGCCTATGTGGCGAGCCTCCCATGCACCTACCTGATTGTCCATTACTTTAGCTATTATGTCAATGAACTTAAATCCGGTAAAGAATTTGTTTTCACTACTTCACGTTAATTCAAGGAGTTTTGGTAAAAAATTTGACAATTTGTATACTTTAGTAAGCTCGCTCCAGGACAATCTGAAACCTAGATAAAAGACGATACCCCCGCTAATCTCTTTCAAATTTCTGGGTTATTATTCTTATTAAGATCACATTCAAATATGCGTGCTTGGCAGCGTTGACTTGTATGTAAATAATGATTGTGCTTATCAAATCAGGGATGATCTTACTGTTTTCAAAGAGGGTTGTTACGAGTCACTACTCATTGAAATTGAAAAACCAGGAGAAATCAATAGTACCTTGATTGGTATTATTTATCGTCCTCCTCGTGAGAGTAATTTTACTGAATTTATTGATAATTTTGATAATGTTATTGCCAATGTATGCAATGAAGGCAAACCATGTTATCTTCTTGGAGACTTTAATATAAACTTACTTGAGTCACATAACTATAATGTTGCGCAGTTTGTTAAGACTGCTGCGGCTTCTTTCTTTAGACCTTTAATTGACCGTCCTACCAGAACTTCAACACATTCACAATCATTATTGCTTGACAATATATTCACAAATGCTACTGAGATGATTTCTTTGAGCGGTGTTCTATTGCATGATATTTCTGACCATTTCTCGGTCTTTTGTCTAACCTCTTATAAAATTACTCCACAAAATGATAAAGCAAAAAGATTTAAACGAAATATGTCCCTAGCAAATTTAGATATATTTATTGATATTCTTTCTATGAAATCTTGGAGTGACGTTTTTGACAGTTCCGATCCTGACAATTCGTACCATACTTTTATTTATATTTATTCCAATCATTACAATAATTGTTTTCCTCTAGCAAAGGCCAATAACCGCTCACCAAGAAAAGATTGGTGTACTCTTGGTACCGTGAATTCATGTCGTACTACAAAAAAAACTTTATAAAAAGTACAATAAAAGATCAAGTCAAGAAAAGCGTGAGAACTACATAAGATTTAGGAATAAGTTAAGTTAAAATGTGTTATTAGGATTGCCAAGAGAAAATTTCATTTTGATACATTTTCAACGTCTAATGACAAAAGAACATGGGACTGTATAAATTCTCTTATCAATAGCAAAACTTCCACTCCGTCTGTTACTTCGTTAATATTTGATAAGAATTGTCTTTCTAGCCCCCATGGCATTTCTGATGCTTTTATTGATTACTTTATAAATATTGGACCAAATTTGGCTCGTAATACCCCTGATGGTGCACAAAATGCGATAGATTCTATGCCTGAAGCTAACGGTAATTCTTTCTTTATGATGCCTACAGACGAAGTGGAGGTTTTAAACTGTATTTCAAAATTGTATTTAAAAATTAAAACATTGAAGCTGTGGTTTTGACAATATTAGTCCTAAAGTTGTTAAATTATCTGTTTTTGCTATTTGAAAGCCTCTTTGTGCATATTATTAATTGTTTACTTATTTGGGGGATTGTCCCCTCTGATTTGACGATAGCTCGTGTAGTTCCAGTATTTAAGAATGGTACTCGTGATAGCGTTAGTAATTATAGGCCTAAGATTTTTGAAAAACTTATTTTCAATCGTTCATATTCTTTTTTAATGAAACATGCTCTATTATATAATTATCAGTTTGGTTTTATGCCTCAAAGGAACACATCTCAGGCTATACTAAGTCTGGTAAATTATATTATTAGTTCCTTTGAAAATAAGGGTTTAGCTGCTGGAATATTTTTAGATCTTTCCAAGGCTTCTGATACGCTTGACCATTTAATTATTTTAATCAAGTTTGATAATTTGATATTGGGGGCTGCATTATCTTGGTTTAGTAGTTATAATCATAACAGATTTTAATATGTTTCTTTATTCGTTGCTCATTTTTCAAAGCAGACTCTTCACTGCGGTGTTCCCCGGGGTTCCATTCTTGAACCCTATTGTTCCTAATTTATATTTTCTTTAAGAAGTTAATTCCATCAAGCCATTAGGCTCATAGAGCCGGGCTTATTCCCGCTTTCGATGATGCAAGCAGATGAGAGTACATAACTCCCCTGGACGGGACGCCAGTCCATCGCAGATTAAGTCCCCAGCAGTGCTGGTACTCATTTTCACAGCTGAGTGGACTGAAGCAAGTAGAGTAAAGTGTCTTGCTCAAGGACACAATGCGGCGATTGCGACGGGAATCGAACCCGGTACCTTTTAGAATGCGAGCTTGAATCCTTAACCACTGAGCCACTCCACCTCAAATTTATAATTTATATAAACGATCTCTCAAATGTTACTTCCAAATTCCATTTGATTTTGCATGCAGACGGTACCAAACTACGTCATAAAGGCCACGACCTAAATACTTTAGTTAACTATATCAATACTGAAATCCCCAAAATTACTTCTTGGTTCCGGTACAATAAACTTCAAATAAATGCTAATAAATCTACCATCATTATTTTTCATCTTAAAAAAAGTGAATTAGATCTTCCGACCTGGACATTATTATTGATAACACGCGTGTTCCCCTTTCTCATTTTACAAAAGTACTTTGTGTTACCCCAGACGAAAATGTTACTTAATATATTCCATGTATCAAAATATCATTAATAAAGTTGTTTCTAAAGCCATTGGTATAATTCATAGCTTGAAGAATATCGTTCCCTTTAAAACATTACTAATTCTATATAATATTCTTATTTACCCTTTTTAAAATCTTATTGTTCTATTGTTTGGGGTTATGCTTACTCTACTCATTTTGATAAACTTTACATTCTACAAAGCAAATGGTGCATACATTAAATGTATTCCCTACAATTTTCTAACCTTCTCTTCTGTGACAGTAATGTATTTACCATCTTTAAACTTTCAGTACTACACCCTAATCTTTGTATTCAACTACCTAACTGATAATCTACCACGTAAGTCCTCCATTTTTTTCTCTGCCAAATAGTTCTTTTCATGATTACAATACCCGCCGTGCTAAATTACTTTCCATTCCCCGTTCCTCCCTAACAAGTAGTTAACATTATGTTAAATATTCTGCTATTACAAATTGGAATTCTCTACCCACTTTATTTAACTCTATTAAAAAATTTCCTCATTTGAACGTAAAGTAAAACATTACCTTCTTTGTAATAGATTCCAGTAATTGTTTTTGATGAATGGCAATATCTATGTAATACTTTTTTTTCTATTCCTTTTTTTTTTTGTAACATTTTTTTCACACTTGTGATATATTAAAGGGGTTACCTATCTTACAAGTTCTTCTGAGCTTTTCGAGGATCCCCTCAACAATATAAAGCCTTATTTGTATACATTTGTATTCCGTAAATAGTAGAAAACGGTTGAAATAAAGTTGTACAAACAACAACGTTACGTTTTCTAACTAGCATTGCCAACGGAACAGCCAAGTTGAACACGTTAGAGCGATTCCCTATTGTCTCTGAATGAAGATTTCCTTTATCCAGGTAAGAATGTTCCTGATAAAATAATCAAAATATAGCAATTGTTTCTTACAGACATGAAGGAGTGGGGTGAAGGGTGCTATTCGTATGAAAACATGAGATAATGTAGTTACCAATTGCAGGATTCAAACTCGAAGAATGGCTGCATTTTCGTGCATATGTAGCAATTATTAACAGAATAGAGCTCACACGGAACGAGCTTGTTTTGTCTTTCGCTTCATCTCAGTATGTGAACGTCACGAGTCTTTCATTATTTGTTTTTGCCCAGTTTCGTCATTTTTAGGCAATGGGGACGTACTTTCCTCGCTAAATCCCACATTTAATGTTTAAGCGATTGCTCTAACTGTTTGTATGCACCTCAGAAATTAACTTTTAAGCAGTTGAAACCGGCCCAATTTTTCCCCCGGCTCTAACAAGGTTTAATCTGTCCCTGGATCTACACTTCTAGCCTCTGCAGGTTCTTGTATGACTCTTATTACGACTTCGTTATAAATCCCAATCATAGATAATTCCATCTATTCAAAAATAAGAAAAATTACACAAAACTTTAGCTTCCATTAAAATCAAAAATGATAAAAATTAATATTGTTGTATTAAATGTATTTTCTTATTGCGTCTACTGTGAATAACATTGAGCAAAACAATCATTTCCTTTCGTCAATTGTCACTTTCTGTTACTTCTATGGTAGGTACTTTTACAACAGTTACATCTACGACAGGTAGGCCTACATCTACGGCAAGTACACATACATCTACGGTAGGTAGGCCTCCATCTACGGCAGCTACACCTTCATATACGGCAGGTAGGCCTACATTTACGGCAGGTAGGCCTACATCTACGGCAGGTGCGCCTACATCTGCGGCAGGTAATCCTACATCTACAGCAGGTAGACCTGCATTTACGTCAAATAGACGTACTTCTAAAGAAGGTGCGCCTATATTTACGGCAGGTAGGTCTACATCTATGGCAGGTAGACCTACTTCTACAGCAGGTAGGACTACTTCTACGGCAGAAAGGCGTATTTCTATATCTACGGCAAGTACACATGCATCTACGGTAGGTAGGCCTCCATCTACGGCAGCTACACCTTTATATACGGCAGGTAGGCCTACATCCACGGCAGGTACGCCTACATCTGCGGCAGGTAATCCTACATCTACCGGAGGAAGACCTGTCTCTACGTCGAGTAGACCTACTTCTAAAGAAATTACGCCTAAATCTACGGCAGGTAGGTCTACATCTGTGGCAGGTAGACCTACTTTTACATCAGGTGGGACCTCTTCTACGGCAGAAAGGCGTACTTCTATAAAAGACACTTTACAACAAACGCAATCACCCTCATTAACTTTAAAAGGTTTGTTTTTGTATTCATTTTGTACTCAGAACATTGACATGCTTGTAAATGAATCACTTTGAAAGCAATGGCGGATATAATTATAACTCAAAACAAAAAACAAAATACTATATATTCAAATTGTCTAGAAGGCAAAGTATGTTAATTTTCACTGTCTACGACAAGACGACGTATATAGGAATTACACACACACACGCATACACACACACACACATACATATATATATATATATATATATATATATATATATATATATATATATATATATATATATATATATATATATATATATATATATATATATATATATATATATATATATATATATATATATATATATATATATATATATATATATATATATATATATATATATATATATATATATATATATATATATATATATATATATATAAATATATATATATATATATATATATATATTTATATATATATATATATATATATATATATATATATATATATATATATATATATATATATATATATATATATATATATATATATATATATATATATATATATATATATATATATATATATATATATATATATATATATATATATATATATATTATAAATATAAATTAATTTTTATTACACTTTTAACATGTCTGTTT
>JAIGNY010003942.1:440000-462500 GCA_020152595.1 Chiridota heheva | reverse complement strand
AGATGATGACCTTCAAATCCCAACAGTGTATAAAATGTTATTTTGACAAAATATTTTAGGCCATCTGCATTTTTCCTTCAGGGTAGTCATTAATCTCAGGACAGCACTTGAACAGTCTAGTAAAGGAACTGATTTATTACGTGGTGAAAGTTCATAGTAGTATAAATTGTTAAATTAAATTAAGCTTAAAATGAGATTGACCTTTCAAAAGAAAGCATTGTAAATTGTTAAGCAATGGAGGATGTGGCATAACTCTTCTACAGTAGTCTTTGTACACCAGTCATTTTTACACAAGCTTGTAACACTTCCAAACTTAAATATCGAATATCTTTTGAAGTGACCAAGATATTACAGTTATGTCTTTACAATTCTGTTGGTTTTTACGCCCGCAATCATAAAAGATAGACATGTCTTGCTATGGCAATAATCTTTTAAAGTACAGTCCAAGTTGTGAAGAATGAATAAAGAAATAAAGGTTAGAGATATATGTTTTTACAGTTCTCTTCTCAGAAATGAAATACACCCTTCTTATTCAATTTCTCCTCGATTGCAGTCAAATCACCATGAATCAGTATCGTAATAATCGACATTAATGTTCATTACACTTTTAACATGCCTGTTTTGTTTCAGACGTTTTAACAGGAAGCAAAGCCAGAACAAGTCCATCCAAGCCAATTTCTTTAAACGGTAAGTTATCTATGAAAGTGGGGAATTTCTGAGCAAGATTACATCATATCAAGAAGGTGTCTATTTACAGGAAATATTTCATGTGCCTAAACATCCTTTGTAAGCAAAGCCAAATACACTGCACCCTCCTCGAGCAACTTTGCAGCACATCATTACCTTTACGGCTTTCTGCATGCAAAAACTTCAAACATTTTTCTGGAACCCAACTTGTCAGCATGTCAATATCTTCTACTGTGTAGTGAGCTACAACTCCTTTGATAGAGTATTTACATAATATGTCATGTGCGTTTGAGAAGTATCTGGCAACGATAAAGATTATCATATTAGAAATGTAAAGTTTTTGATGCAGAAGATACCCAAAAGGGAGACAAAGCAGGAACACATATTTTTGTTTATTATTTTATTAATGGCATCGGCGCACGTGCATGCTATGTAGAGTATGCGCGCTGACGACTTCCGTGCGAGGTTCAAATGAGAATGATATTAGATCTGAAAATGGTAAGAATTGATAGAACAACCTAGGCCTACTCAATTTTGTGAAATTACAGGATAATTCTAGACGTGCATACCCATTACATACATTTTAAAAGATACTATTTACTTAGCCCTTCCACTACTTCAGTCATATTCCTACCTAAGCTAATATTTACCGCATTTATTGTTGTACAGAAACCAAGGGGCAAACTCAATCATTTCTACCAAGTAAGTTTCACAAGTTAATTAATTTATTGAAAACGATATTGTTGTATGAAAGTGTATCAGCTTAAGTGGCGGCTCACCATCAGGTTTCACTTATCAGCTTATATGTCAGTATGTAGGGGTGTAACCAACTCACCATTGGTCGCTGAAGACAGTGAATGGACACAATCATCCCTCCTCATCAGCTCTTTTTTCATTTAAAGCCTTCATTCTAAACTGATAGTTGGACATTGTTTCATGCATGGTTTTACTTTTCACTGTTTAAGTTGGTCTTTATTCAGACTAAACAGATACAACAAATCTTTTTAAACCGAAAAAGAGATCATATAATGGCGTATTCCTGGTGATTAAGAAAACATGAACCATTGAGACCTAAATTAAGTGATCAACAGCAGTATAATGTAAGTTATGGACGCTACGCTTTCAAATTTAAAGTTATAACATAGGTTAGGTAACGACATTTTTGTAATTCAATGAGTATTTCATTTTTTCACTTCCTTATGCATCTGAAATTTAAATCCTGATAATTTAGTTTTAATTATTTTCTCCACAATTTTCAAAAGGGCAATAAGTCATGTTGTTGTAAATTAAGTGAGCTATAAAACTGCAGTATAATGTAATTTATAGACACTACGCTTCACAATTTAGAGATATAAGATAAGTTGGGTTACGAGATTTGGTAATTCAATGAATATATTATCATTACTTACGCCCTTATGCACAATGAAATTGGATTTAAAATAATTTCAGTTTAATCATTTTTCTCGAACTGTTTCAGAAAGACAATGGCTCATATTCCTGCTCATACTTGACGTCGTTGTCATTTCATTTGCTGGACTGGTTATTGTTAGTATCTACAGGAAGAAAAATGGAAAATACGAAGTCGATCAGGCTAGTAAACAGAAAATCAGTCGCAGCGCATACACAACATCTACAAAATCTTCAGCAGTTACCGAGGGCGCAAGGTGGGCACAAAGGCAGGACACATCAGAACACACGGCAACTCTGGAGTGAAACTTCGCGACGGCATTCGTGTATATTAAAATACCTTTATATGATGTTCTTCTAGCAACACCTCCAACCAACTACCAAAAACCCCATCATAAAATCTTATTTTATTCTCAATTTATCAAAGCTTGGATGCTTCTATTTTGTATAAGTTTGTGTTGCATTCATATTCATGATGACGAAATTTGCCCTATGTGCTAGCACACATAATGTATTTCGTTAGAATTCAAAGCTTGAAATCTTTTTTCCAAAGTGCGTTGACATGAAGTTGTAAGAGCTTGAATCATTAGTATAATTCACAAGTAAAAATTCATAGACCACATGTAAAGGAAAATTTATTTCTTAGAAAAGTTTTAAAATTTAAGATAGATCATTATTAAAGAAAATCATTAATATTCTAATCTGTACTGGGTGTATAACATCATTTTTAGAGGGCATGATAAGAAAATGGCCGCTCATGTATGTTTATATTTACATAATCAATGTTTTAATTAATTAGAAAATATATGCAATAGAAATTGTTTTGTAACGATGTGAAAGATCTTCGGATGACTTTTTATTTTTTATTTATATCATGTTAAATGAAAAAAAGAGCCAGACTTTGTCTCCTTTATGACATGGTTAACATCAGTCTCCATTAGTTGCAACGAGTAAGAAAAAATATGTTAAGTTAATGAGTGCATTTGCAATCTTTACAACTGTACATTGAAAACTATTCTTACTCTGAATTAAGTCATCGCTGTTAAAGTTTCACAACGTTATTAAATGTGTTAAACTGTATGATTTTGGTGTAAACTAATGTAAAGATTATCATTCAATCTCTGACGTTTATGTCAAGCTAAACGATGACGAGAAAATACGACGCCGATATTAAACAGCCTGTTAGAATACAATATGTTATAATAGCGCGCAATGTAAAAATACACGATGATGCCACACGTTTTGAGATTTCTGATATGATCAACATTTGCGCACTTTCGAATGAAAATGGACTTTTACCAGGGTTGCAAACAGTCAACAATTTCATACATACATGCACACATTTCCCAATGATAATTGGGCTTTCCTTTTGTAACAGTTGTATTGCGCGATTGAAGGACAATCCGTATTTCAGGAGAAATTCAAAGAATAGAGTAATTTTCATGACGTTTTTGCCTTGAAAAGCACGTGCGTTGGTTGTAACAACTATGTATATAGCGCGTATAAGAAGATGCAAAAATGTGCTGGTGTGCGCTACAAAATGTGCAAAATATTATAATAAATTATCGCATATCTAACGACCATCGCACTTAAAATGTTGGTATGTGAGGAGAATAAGTATTATGATCAACACGCTACTTCAAATTTACGCCTTTTCTGTACCGTTTAAATTAAATGAGCAGTAGAAACTTCGGCGCCACCGAGTTGATACCTTAAATATTATTACCCATCCTAAATGATGTGTACGACAAGTATATTAATATACATAATGATAGAAAGTACACAGTGATGTGAAATCATAGGATGAGTTATTACATGATTTGTTAATGTAAAACCGCGTTAGGAAACTTGCGCATAATCTCTACTGACCGGGTTGTACCCATATTAGCTAAGACGTCTTTGGATATTATTTTGTGTAGAAATGAGGATGTGTTAAGATGTGGGTTGTGTATATGCACGGGGTTTAACATAGTGTCCAACGGAAATACGGATTCATGTATAAAGTGTTTGATTCAGATTGCTTGAAACGTGGTTATATTGATTGAAGCTTTTAAGTACAGGTCCGTGGCCATGAATTTTCACAAGAGGGACACAAGTTCTTCAAGATGGGCACTTGGGCAGATTGTCCTTTCTTTCTTTTTCGTTTGATTGTACGTAAGGTGGGGAGGCACATAACTTCGCAATAGGGAGGTACGGCCTCATTCCCAATGTTGGCTGCGGATCAGCTATAAAGGAATATATTAGTGGTTAAACATGACCATCGATTAAGGAAATGCACAATAAAAAGCAAACGTGAGGAAAAAAACATTCAAAAGATTGATCAAGTTAAAGAGATATACAAGTTTAAGGTTTATTTAGAACTGGAGCAAGTTTGTGACATCACATGATCATTTTCCTGAAAGGTTATCGTGTATTTTATTTCTAAAAAATATTTGGAGATTTTATAATTTGCAGCTATTGGTATATCGGCTAAAATAGTGTAAAGTGGAGTAAGTGTGAGTTGTGAACTGAAATTTTGAAACGATATTTTCAATTAGTAAGAAGGTATACAGTGGAGGTGCAGTGACTTAGTAGTAAAGACAGTCTTGCTTGGGTATACCAGGTGCGATTCCCACTACGAGCGCTGCACTATGTTCATGAGCAAGAAACTTTACTCCACTTGTTCCAGTCCACTCAGCTGTAAAATGAGAAGCAGCATTGTTGGGGAGTTAATTTGCGATGGACTAGCGTTCCGTCCAAAGGGAGGCATGTGCTCTCGTCTGCTTACGCCAAGGAAATCGGGGATAAGCACCAGCTCTATGGGCCAAATGGCTCGCATGGGGTTAAGCATAAACTAAAAAGATATGAAATCCACCAATATCAATCAATTACTTAAGTATTTAACAAGAAATACACATTGTCAATGTAAATACTGGACAACGTAAATCCTCTACTGTACTCTCAATACACAATTTGTTTAAACAATTTGCGCCATCTTGTATTCTTTTTATTTTCTGAACAGAGCAAAATTATATGCCATGCAATTAATTTCGACGCACTTTTCACTAAAATTCCATTCGCCTTTTTATCTTGTCTCATACGAGATAGACATATCAGGCTGGTCAATGTACAAATCATTTTAATGCATATGAAAATTTCCTATAGTTTGCCACTTTTGTTTACTATATATTCCTCAAATTCTTTCATTGCATCTTAGAACATGCATTGATGAAAATTTTACTTAAAGCGGATTCTATTACGCAATTGTAAAGAGCAATATGTAAATAAAATTTCTTTGCGGTGAAATATGGGATTAATGTAATGTTCTTAATGTGTTACTTACTTCGGCCTTGTCACACTTGCCAGTGGATAGACCACTCCTCTCCATCTCACACGGTTTTAGGCTACATTCTCAATCGCACTCCATCAATGCCCAGCTGCTTTCACCTCTTTCCTAAATCTCTCCTCCAAGTGTTCTTCGGTCGGGCTCTCGTCCTTTTCCCTTGGAAATTCTATGATAAGGCTTGCCTAGTGCTGTTGAAGCTAGGCTTTCTTAGCGTATGACATATCCTTCCCCATTTCCTTCTGCAAACAACATGTTTACGTTGTTGTTGGTTAGTCCTTTTCCACAATTCTTTGTTCATTATTGTTTCAGGCCATCAAATTCTTAGAATTCTTCCGAAAAATTGTTTATGAACACCTGAATATCCTTTGTTGGTGATTTGGAAATACGCCATGTTTCTCACCCATTGAGTAGCATTGCTTTTACGTTAGAGTTGAACATCTGTAATGTGTTACTAACCAATTAATCCTATTTGCTGTAATACTTGAAGGAACTTTACGATATGCTGTAAGTATACATGGTACAGCTGAGTTTCAAATTTCCCTGTGCCATATGCACACCCACACCCACGCCCACCTAAATACTTACAACCCACCGACTGTACAACTTTCTACATACAGACATTGACCTACGCTTAAACTGTTAAATGTTCATGAGTTTGAAAACTGCGTGGTATATAACCAGGTAGCTGCATTCAGGTGGCGAGCTGAGGGGTCCCCATAATTCTTTTGTATGGCATCCATCAGTTAGTTTTCACAATTTGATCGAAAATTGTATAAATCCCATTAGATGAGTAGCCTAGCCTAGTAAATATGGGTCTTAATTCATCCGGCACACAACATACTTACCTGCTACCACAATAATGATACAATAGGCTACAGCTCTCGACCTATCAAAACCAGTGGAAAATTCTAATTTTGCGCCCAAATTTGGCTCTTAGACCCTCTTCCCTCCAGTAAATTCTCAGCGTTCGTAATTACATCCAGTCTGGGAAGTTTTCAGTTTGTTTTTATTGTGTTTTACACCGTTGAGCGTACTTTCGACGAGAATTAAATGTTTTTGCACTCTTTCGGGAAGACTTCACTTTTGTGTATGTTTTTCCGTGTTTGTAAGTGTACTTCTGCGAGTTAGAAGAATCTTACATTTTTTTACGGTAATGTCTTTGAAACGCATGTTGCCAGTTGGCTAGGCCCGTAACGCTAGCATTAGTTAACGTTAGGCCTAATGTTAGTCCTGCCTAGTATACTCACTGTTTCATGCCTACTGTAGCTTAGTTCAACGGACTAGCTTGGCGCTGTAGAAAAGAAAGAATTGAGTCCCCACATGTCGGGCTTAGCTCAATTGCCAGCCACGGCTGTGGGAAAAGAAAGTATGTTCCTGCCCTCTGGTATTTAGCTCAACTGACTAGCCATGGCAGTGGGGAAGGAAATGATGTTGTGTCCTGCTTTCTGGTCCTAACTCAACTGACTGACCATGGCAGTGGAAATTAAAGTTGAAATTCAAATGAAAAAGTGTATTTAAAACTTGTGAAGTGAAAGTTGTTTCCTCTATCAGGCTCAGCTCAACTGACTAGCCACGACTCAGGAAAAGAAATAATATTTCATTTTCTTTGTGTTGATGCCACTGATTTCAATTCAACTGACTACCCATTGCAGTGGATTATCAATGGGGAAAAGGAAAAACGGTGGAGTGATCCATTCTTATTTTCTTCAGCTACAACTTCTGCTGAGGGATTCCACTAGCTTTACGGAGCATGATACATGTTGCAATATTGACGGCATGCAGTGATGATTGAATCCTCTTCTAAAGCCTAACGGAAGAATTTTTATAAGGTAGGTTCATTTGTCGGGTTCTTTACTTTTTCCGACTGGAACCCAGATTTTCAAAGTACTTTCCGTGGTGATTTTAATTAAATGTAGAAGTAGTGAGTAAGGTTAGTTATTCTATTCTCAATCCTACATTATAGAGTTGAGGCTAGCAACAGGCTGCAGCCATATGTTTTCGATATGTTGGCTTAGACTACCTACGTTAGTACCGTACTAACAGTATGTAGTAGTAATCCTATCCTAAGCTGCTAATTTGTTATGACTTGGTCCCAATGGTGCAAATTATATCACTACCAGGACACAAAGAATGTGGCACAGCCCTTTTGGTTCGATTGGAAATAGTACTATTGCTTGTCCTGCTGCTTTCTGGGCTTATCAGCACAAGTGTCTACGCTGTTACGAAGTGGAGTACGTCTAGTTATATCGGCCTGCTTGAACTTCGAGCAAAACAGCAATAAAAATAGTGAGGCTCCCATTGTCGCAGGTGCTGATAAAATGGTAGATAATATAGAACAGGCTAAGAACTGTTTTTCGAACAGGTCTACATAAGACTTAGGCCTGAGTTTATTGATACATCTCATATGGTATGATTATTCTTGACTGGTGTTGAATACGAATCCACCAGACTGAAGTGTACCGTTAAGCATCGAGGTTTTTTAAGGTGATCTAGCTTTAGGCCATTATTCCTTTGTTGCTTCTCCCACGCTACTCTGGTTGTTTAGGTTCGTTTCTCTTATTTTCCTAGTTGAAAATAAGCCTGCGCCAGGGCCTTTGAATTTTTGGTAGTAACCCCACCTGTCGCCTGCTTGGGTCTCTGCTGGTAGGGTGACTGTATCTGTAGGATTACCCTTTTGCAGTACATGACAGTATTGGAGGTTAAGTGAAAATTAACCCTATGACAGTAACCTGCATCGATTATCAATAAGTTCTGTTCCCCTCTATAAGTATGAGTAAAGTTGATCTTTTTACCCAGGTCAAGACTACCACCGGTTATGCTTGATTTGATTTAATAATGGAATTAATTTATAGCTTATGTAACAACCTTATTAAGGTCAGGTTGCCCTTTGATTTTTAACAGGGTTTCAACCTTATGAGGACAGTGATTCCCTGATATTCCTAGTTTCAGGTAAGCATGGTCAGATGAACTTGTTAAAGTAATGCTATAGTATAGTCAAGGTGTGGCTGCTATATATGATAGCAAGTAGTGCCTAGTGAGTAGTACCTAGTGAGGAAAATGGCTCACAAAGTCTCAGGAACTCATACTTAATATGAGTGTAGATTTATCATCACGGACTGTGGTTGACCAGAGGACAGATTACGTGGCAATCTTGTTTTAGGATTGCCCTATGCCCTCTTGTTAACATAGTTTTTTTTATTTGGTAGCTTGTAAGTTTTGTTGTTTTATAACTATTTTAAATTCGTAAATATGTCCACAGTTTTTAACAATGTCGGCCATTTCTGTTTTTGCTGGTACTCAATTTTCTACTCTGTTTGGGAATTTTGTAAGAGGGTTTCTATGCCAGGGCAGGGACAGGATCCTTGCTAACCTAGTCCATCCCAACATCACTCCTAATGTGGTACTAGAGTTTCATGGAGGCACATTTGTTGATTCCTCCTGTGGATCAGAGACTGTCAAGAGATTATAATCAAATATATTGATTTTGGCAAAGTTGGATGCTTTGTGTATGGAGACTTAAATGGTTAATTTCACACCAGTTACTGTAAGAGCTTTAATTAGCACAGCCCTGTCCCTGACTGTGGGGTAGAGACATACACTGTTTTATCTACAGGTTTTAGAGTTACTGGAACTTTAGTCCAGTCTCTTAGAGTAAAATATATTCTAACTGACACCTTCTGGAGGTGATACGTAGTGAATACATACGGTTTTAAACAATGATCGGAGCAATACGAATCATTTTAGAATCCTTGTAAGAGGCTCATAGTGTTATACTTAATACAGGATTACCACTGTAACGGTCCTTAGAACCAAACAATTCTATGAGCTTCTATGTTAGCTTAGGTTACTGAGCCTGAGAACTGAAGTTAAACCTTGTCTTATTGGTCAGTTGTAGAATCTGTGGCAAGATACCCTAAACAGGTTGTGATTATTTGTATGATACCTTGTTGATCAACTTGGTCAAGTCTTGCTTGGTGTTTGATTTTTTTCACAATCAAGATTAGGTGAAGTTAGTATCTTATTTGACTTATTTGCAACACTTATCTTCATATCAATTAACTATGGAATGAACCAATAGTTGTATGGGCCCCTCTCAGTACATTTATTAGACCAGAGAGGTCTATTTAGAGTCCGTCTTTAGATAATTACCTTGTTAAAGGTGCCGCTGGTGTATGTCATCGGTAGTTACTAGAGGGGTTTACATCAAGTTGGATCTTTTAGTCTTTGGAGAGTATTCTTATAAAGTTAGTACCTATTAGGTAGTCCTACAAGCAAGGAATAGTCATATTATTCATAAACCTGTACAGGACTATGGGATATTCATTCCCTTCCTATTTATCTTGTCTGTTTGCATTAAAGGTGTGAAGTACAGTAGCAGCTTTTGGATGAGACCTGAACTTTTAATTCTTTGGTTGCCAGAAGAATGCTATTGGAAGACAAGGATATCATGCCCTGTCATTTTTGGAGATCCATGTTGTAGTAGATTAAGGACCTTGCAATATCTTTTCCTTTACGTTGGTTTATGTGTCATATAACTGATTAGGAAGGCAGTAATTAAAACAGTCCTGAATCAATTTTTTGGACAGTAGTTTCTGGAGCATGTTTACTTACACTTCCGGTACTGTAAGCTGTCCATTTGGTTTTTAATTTCTCCTTCTTCTTCCTTCCATTAGCCAGGAGGATGTTTCGAAGAATGGATGGACTTAATAGCATATTCAAGATTTGTATTTAATCTTTTTTTAATTAAGGTTGGAAGTTTTTGTTAGTGCCACATTTATAGGGCTTAGGAATTAGTACAGTGTAATGTAGGTAGCTTTATCTGTCAATTGGCTTTTAATACAAAACTTCCTTGTATTATAGTTCAACTGTTGAATGTTTACTTGGTTCATTATTTGCAATGAGCTTAAACAATAGAGAATAGTTGTATTCTATCTCAGCTTCTACAGGTTGCGGTTGAAGTACTTCTCTTTTTTATAGTGCGCTTCCCACCTCCTAATAAGCTGTAAATTCATAGCCTATTGAATTATTTTAGTAGCAGGTAAGTATGTTGTGTGCCGGAGAATCATATTTCCCTACCGAAATACTCTTCTCATAGCACTAACTTACTTACCTGCTAGACTCCCGCCCACCTCCCCACTGGAGCTTACTGCTTCCATGGAAGCGTTTTTTTCCCGCCTCAATTTACTGGAGGAAAGAGGGTCTATGGGCCAAAAGGCGCGGAGTTAGAAGTGTTTCAGCGGTTTTGAGTAAGGTCAAGAGCTGTAGCCTATTGTATTATTGTACAGTTGTATGAACATGTATGTTACTGCTAAGAGAAGAGTATTTCGGTAGGGAAATATGAGTCGACGACGACGAGTGAACACACAATTACAATGACGGGGTCGTCGCCTGCGTATTCGGTTATGATAGTAACAATGCTATCACGAAACGCTTAATACGACCCGGACGAGAACACAGGTACGACGTACGGACAGACATAACATCGACAACCAAGTCAATGTCCACGGCCTTTGATAACCAGTTGTGGTACACTGGCGTGTCTACCCAACCCAGGCTTGAACCCAGGGCCTCGTGGTCTGTAGACAGGTATGATAACCGCCAAAACAGTAGGTAGATAAGGAAATATGAGTCACAAAAACAAACCAACTAAAGTAACGGTCTCATCATCAATCCATCATCAATTGCCACTATAGCTGACTAATTTTACCACTTACAAAACCTACAGTTGTCCATTGACTATGATACTTACTAATATAATGCTTCTCCACCCCCCAATCAAGAAAGAGTCCAATAAGAGGGAAAATGGTAGTCCCGGTATCTACCATTATTCCCGTGTTATTTCTCTCAAGGTCATTTCTAGTGTTAACGTGTTCAGAAATATACATTACAATTAAACGTTCTTTGATTGGTCTAAATTTGCGCACATATACTGACAAGCCAGTCAATTCCCGCCGCGTAAGTGACGTTGCTAACATTCATCACTGCAGACTGCGTTGCAAGCGATTTTCATGAGACAAAATTCTCTCTTTAAACAACATTGTGTTTAAATTATGTTTTGATGAGGTTGGGTCTTAAACTGCAGAGTTCAAAAGTTTCAGCTTGTATATCTGCAGTACAGTTCATACCCTTGATCGGGAGAACAGTTTTTCTCTCCCGATCGGGGGATCCTTTACTAATGTATCCCACAATGCATCTATCCAAATTCGAAGTTTGTATGGGAATAATTTAAGATTTAGACACATTTCGAGCGCGGGGAACTCAACCACTGCGAAGGGTTAAAAAAAAAATTACGAAAAAAAATGGCGTATGATTTTTCCTTTCACCGTGTTCTTTTAAAATTTACCGTGCGGTTTTCGATAAATTTTAAGAAAAGTGATGAATTTTCATTATGTGTAACCGTAAGGCAGTCACCCTTTAACAAGGTTTTCTGAAATTATGAGAAATAATTTGGGAATTAGGAAAATCATTTAGCAATAATGCGTGAGAGTAACGAAGTTTGTTTTACTTTCGCAAAATTGAACATGAACAAAGCACTCTTTGTTACAAATCTTCAATGAAAAAACTGATAAGTGTCTATGACTGAAACTTTACAATAAAATTGGCGGCTTCCATATATTATTGTAAGCTCAGTGCGCTTGTTTTGAGTCTCCCGATCGGGGGACTTATTGAGTCCCCCGTTTGGCGGTACGAACCGAACTAATCTGAGGGGGTTCTCAAAAGGTCAACTCAAGTCGGGGAAAGGTCATCTACTAATATCCTTCCTCTTGCTTTTAAGTCCGCCAATCCTGAAAATATTATTTTGCATTGTTTAACTATATATGAACTGGATAGTGTTTATTGAATGCTTGTAAAATGAATTTATAGTTTGCGAATGAATATGTCGAAGAGTGCTTGTTGTGCCTTCATAATAGAAACATGACCAGGTAAGCGACAGCATGAAACATATGTACTGCAATTAAGAAATTATGAAGCATGTGATTACATGACATATTCAAGTTCCATTGTGAATTTTGGGAACCAAGTCGTGTTTATTCAACTACACAAGTTCAATTAAAATAATTAAGGGTGTGAAATATTATTTGTGAATGTCAGACCAGGGATTTATATATACAACAAATTACATGAGTAAATAAACGCATGTCTATATCTAATTTGAATAAAGAAAAGATGATCGAATTTAACGGCGAAACAATGTTCGATACTTAATGATAAATGTGAGGAGTGTTAATGTAACATCTCAAGAATTTGCAAGACACATATAATTTTCTGCCACCCGATTCTGAATTTTCCAATTTTTTGTTTATAAATGTTTCAAATCCTAATATTAAATGTCCCAATTTTACCGAACTTCACTCACAATTACACGTTATTTAACAAATGGATATCAGCAGCTTTCGAAAACAACCCTACGGTTTTCTTGACTTGAGGGCGACCTGTAATATTTGCATATTTCTGTTGTTCATAAACTTACCGGTCAATACAGATATGCGTCTCGACTACGTGCAGTAATATCATCAACATATGCCTTAGGCGGATGCCCATTTGTCAAAAAACAGTTAATCGTGGAGACGTTACAGCAGTGCAAATGTCAAGAATTATTTGTCGTTACTAAGGTACCACTCTTTAACCTGTTAACATGCTGTGGCGTTGACGAAGGTTCAGCAGGTTCTTTTCGGAATTATACACCGCGTTTGTTTATTTCAACATATACATCACGGCATCTGTACCAATCTAGTGGAAGCCTGGTTTTTAATTTGATCATTTTTTTTTTTCATGATAGTAAGCAATTCGAATCAGACGTATAACAGGACACTCCTGTTTACAAAACACGGTGACCAAATAAAATAAAACTCAGCATAACCTTGATAAAAAAAAGCACAGATCAAGATTACAACCAATACATCAAGACAACTGGTAAGTTGTTTTTTGTTAGATACAATTAAATAATTTAAGATGATAAAATAATGATAGATTCATTGGTGTGGTACATAGAAATCATATCACAAGCAGTGGAAATATGTACTGTTTGTGATATTAAGATAGCATTTAGTTTCCTTTAAGCAAAAATAAATTTATAGAAATCCTTTTGTACTTTTCATAAGATGGAACCATTTGCGGAATGGCCTGTTATTGATTTGTATTAGAATTTAAAACCTGGATTAATTTTGCGTTGTCGTTATAGGCCCAACAGTTGTTGTGTAAGACATTGTGCTGATGCAAAGCAGGCTACGAAAGGCATGGAGCACCTAAAACACAGACCCCTTCTCAATATGTTACATCCCAATGGGAGCCCAAGCTTTGAATGTATCTAGTTTTGTACACACATCAGAACCTCAGCCCTTCAGACATATTTTGTTATGAAATCTATTAATATTCATGTTAGGCCTAGTAACATGTAGCATAGCATTAATCATTAAAATGGAAATTCCCTCGATCCTTTCAAAACATTTGTTCATGTGTAGATGATGGCTGTCAGTTATTGAATATTTACTAGTTAAAAACAAATGAAAATAGGTAATTAATAGTATAACGTTTGTGCACTTATTGCCTAAAACCTTCCTCTTGTACTAACATTTTATTTCATGAGAATTACTGTATACTTAGATCCCAAAGATTTGACTTTCCTTTATAAAACCGTGCATCGTAAAATAATTCGAGATCGACCTACCTGTCTACTATTAAGTTTGATTCCAGACTAGGCATATCTTGATTGCTTACGTGTATAGGTACTATTTAATGTTTTACAAAACAGGTCATGAACGGCATCACCATATAATATTAATTCCCATCGTCATACGTTGATTGTATCATGTGAATATTTGCATGGTTGTGTCAATATCTAGTTGCGAGCACAAAATTATCATGGATCTTTCGAAATATTTTGTATTTACAATTTTAATGACAATATTTATCGTGACATGAAGGAGGGAATTGCATATTACCTCTTAAAATGTAGGAATTTATATCAAACAGAAAGAGCTTTAAAATATGGGCAGAGTAGTTTTTTATATTACATCACATGCACATGTAGTTAGAGCTAATCAAGTTGGAAGAAATCTTAATGGATGGACAAGTTGTTATGTTATAGAGAGGACAGCTGAAAATCTTGAATATAATTCTTACATTTCTGTGCTAAATTTTTGTCACTGATTATCAGCAGACTATATTCTCCTGTTAAATTTTGATTGGGAGTATTATGGAGTTTTAAAACCTTTTCGTCATATTCAACTGCTCCCATTCAAATAATGTTGGTGAAGGATTGAAAACCAGTAAGTTAACCTACGGAAATTCATAGATTTTCGTGTTGTGATGATGCAATGAAATTTGCATAATTAATAAGGCCTTAAAATATAAAATGTTGTACAGCGGTGAATGTTTTACCGGTTTTGATCAAACTTTTTTTGGGGTATTTTTATGGTCTATACTTAATTATTTTACAATTAAGTTGTTGTTGCTATTTGTCCATGGACCTTTAAGTGTTGCTTAAATAAATGTACTTACCTGCAGACGATCCTTTGGAATATTGTTAGCATTGGTCATTGGCTACAAAGAAACACGAGTTGTTCCAAATAGATATGGTTGTGAATAAATTATGTTGGATACCATTTACAGTCATCCACGTTCAGCAGCCGCTTTGTTCATATTTTGCAATAAACATGTTCAGAAAGATTAACTGAGAGATCATTTTGTCATGTAGATTGTAAGATTTTGCGATGTGTAATTGTTATTCTTTAAAATCTGCCATTTCAACGACAAAATTATACTGTTACAAATATTAGAATTTTAAAGATGACTGTTTCGCGCTTAGCTTTCTTATGATTTGTTCTCACATTTCAAAAACGGCGTGGTAAAAATTCAAAAGGAAATGGATAATATTTAGCCATGAAAGCAATAAAGGTGTTTCACTGAATTCTAGCTTTCGCCGGGCAAAGAAATTTTCGTAGAGGTATTTAAAATTGGAAAATTATAGCACTACATAAGGCTTTAACGTTAGTATAGCAAAGCATTATGGGAAATATCACAAAATGGCGACGTCCATGTCACGAAAAGAAATTCCTAAAATAAGGAACCACTTGGTTCTTTACTTTAGGACCTCTCCCCGACCGATGGAGCAGTGGAGATAGAATTGATACTGAACAATTTGAATAATGACACAAGTTTGAAAATAACTAGTACAGGCATAGAAGTCATTTTTCCAAGTGAAAAAAAAACTCACTTTCTTTGCAAACTGAAAATGTATGTTATTAAAATTATATTTAAATGCTATGCAGTGTATACGTACTTGAATAATCTGTTAAACAAACATATTTTAAGCCACAAATGAAATATAATCAAATGAAATAAAACATAAAACATAGAACAATTTAAAATAAGCTGTGACGTGTCTTTTTTTCCGCAGGGACCAGTCATTTATTCACACTTTTATATTGTTTAACAGAGTGTAACCTGTAACAGGAAACATCTCATTTGTGGTTCTAGTAGTGAGTCTACCAAGGGGCACCAGTTTAACAGCGCCTAAGAAATTATATAGGCTGGATTAGGTTATATCATTATCATTTAGTCAATGGCGTATATAGTGATTCCAAGAATTTTGAACACTATTTCTCTCGGGCACATCAATTTGTCAGGTGGATGTCCTCATCCTCTCCAGGCCCCGCGTAGCCAGGAATTTGAAAGGGGTTCGTTTTTTGTATAAAGGGCAACAAACTGTAAAATTCCAGGTGCTTGTAGCCAAATTTGAAAAAGGTTCGTTTTTTGGATACAAAGGCAACAAACTGTAAAATTCCAGGTGCTTGTAGCCAGGAATTTAAAAGGGAGTTCGTTTTTCGTATAAAAGGGTAACAAACTTTGAAATTCCATGTGCTTATTATTCTTTTAGATTTCAAAGGGGCACTTTCTCAGCAAGAGGGAGTTCGTTCGCAAGGACAAATTCCCCTGACTACGGGCCTGCTCCCTTTGCGGTCGTAGATTTAATCTTTAATGCATATATTACAAAGACATAATGGGTAAGCTTCTTTAACAATACAAAGGTTAAGGTGAATTTTAACTACAAGATACATTTGTAGTAATAAAGGAACATTAGAATTACAAGAAGCAATGGCGTTATAACTTTAATTTCAGCTTCAAAATGATGAAAGGGAACAATCAATTATGGAAATATGCTGCTATTTTCTCAGTTATCCTCTTATTCATTATCGGGATTCCACCAACGGTAGGTATCCTTGTCATTGTGATCTTTCTATCTTAATCCTTGACCAAATAGGCAATGGTGGTATGTCGTCGTCATGTCCGTCTGCCTGTCGGTCTGTCTGCCTGGTTTATAAAACAGTTTAGCGCAATAATTCGTGAAACGAATGCATTTGATGATGAGTTTGAAAGTGGATAATAGCTTGACCGAGTTATCAAAATCATGCATCAAAACAAGAAGTATGTTATGAATGTAGTTTAGCACATTATTTCTGGATCTTTCAGGCTACATCTATGATAATTATATTATAGGATCAACTCATGAACACCTTGGACGAGGACGAAACTGAGTGATCTTGACTCAGGTCCTGACTCGGAGGTCACGGGGTCAATTAATTAAATAACGTTTAAGAAATGTAGTTTTAGCACAATAAAACTTGAGTACTTGAGGATAAAATCATGAAATTTACATGGTAGGTTAAAATCATGAAGACATTTAATTTGAAAATGGACGTCCTTGACCTGGTTCTCAAAACCATGGGTCAATTTAAGAAATATTTTTGGAATATAGTTTATGCACAATTACTCATGAATGAAACTTTGATTCTAAGTCCACATTACATGATAGGTTCATTTAATGAAGACTTGGACGAGTTAAAGTACAGATGGACTTGACCCATTTCTTAAGGTCATGGGATCTAATCAAGAAATTACTACGCAGAGTTTACAGGTTTACAAATGTATGACTGTATATGTTGGTGATATCATTTTGTTTATGAGATGTTATGGTCACTATTGGCTTTCTTTTATACAGATGTCTCGAGGAGATCTTGGTAGGTAAGACATTTCAACCCTTTATGTTTATATATCTGTATATATATGCAATTTGCATTTTTCCCGTGAAGAATATCAATATGTGTTTTAATCCATGAGTATAAAAGCTCCATCCAATGTAGATGATTTTGCAATATTACGAAAAGAGGAGGATTTAGCAGTTAATTCTCTAAAGAAGGGGTACGCTCCATGAATCGGCACCATTCCAGCAGAAATGATAAAAGATTGAGGAGCAGTGATAGACATCTTCACTGTCATCTGTAACACAATCTTGCAGACAGATCAATTGCCTACAACATGAACACAATTCAGGCTCATCATCACTCTACCGAAAAGGGGAACTTGTAACGGTGCAATAATTACAAAACAATCAGTCTTATCAACCATGCAATGAAAATGATGCGGAAGATTCTCCTTAACATCGGCCACAAAATGAAATATTTCACTAGAAGAACAAGCTGGATTCCGAAAAGAAGTAAGCACCGCAAGACATATATTCAACCTTCATGTTCTTGTGAGAAGTAACTCCAACATGCACCAAGAAGAATTATACCACGTCTTCATCGACTTTAAGAAGGCGTTTGACTAAGTATGGCATGAAGCGCTATGGGCCACAATGAAAAGATACAATATTGGTCAAAAAGTTAACTTGCTGAACTGGTCTTCTGAATCGACCAAACATCCTCTAAGTATTGGATGGAAATCAGTACTGAGAAGACAAAACTGATGAACAACAAAGCCAACACCATTACTGTCAACACAACAGCACATGGTCAAATTCTTGACACCGTAAATCAGCTCAAGTATCGAGGAGTCACCATAAACGACAAGGGTCCAAAAAGATAACTCTTGGCAGCATTGCACAAACCTCAGCAACAGTGACTCAGCAGAAGCACATATGGAAAGATAAGAACATCTGCATTCCCTGGCAATCTCCATCTTTTTCTGCGCATGTGAATATTGAATCTTAACAACGGATCTTCAAAAGAAGAATAGAGCATTATAGATGAGATAATAAATAAATATAACAGCTGAACAACTGATGACATCCTTTCCTGCATGTTTTAAAATCAAAATGGCAGCTCGATAGTAGTATGTAAAAGGTTTGATAATTAAAACAAATGTGTTAGATTGCTTCAGGAGGAATAAAACTTGGTCAGAAGATTAGTTATCTTTTATTCTATTAAATGAAATGATTATGTCTTTGTGTTTACTTTAATTTACAAAATACTTTGACATTTATTGCAGTTTTATTCTTTTGTTTCGAAACATTTCACAAAAACGTATATATGGATGTGAAGATTTTTAAACTCAGTATTTCAAAAGCGCTACATGTCTATCCAGAAACGAAAAATAGACTTGTAAAGACAGCTACTTCAGTGTCTTTTCCGTGCAGAGTCAAGTTTAAGATGTCATAAGAAGCGGTGTATAGTTGAAATCAACCACTGCAGGAGAGCAAAATGGGATCCAGTGGACCCTCTAGTCACAATTTGACCTTGACTGTGCAGATGAGCTGGCCCTCCTTTCACACAATCACAGTCAGGTGCAGGCTAAGACCAAACATTTAGCAGACACATCAGCCAAGACTGGACTAGACAAATGGAAGAAAACCAAGATTATAAAGAAAAAAACTACTTCTACTAGCCCCATTACCGTAGATAAAGAGCCCTTAGAGGAAGTAATGTCCTTCATTGACCTGGGAAGCGTGGTGGACAAGTTGGGAGACACGAACAGTGGCATTACTGCTAGAGTAGGCAAGACAAGAACTACTTTTATGCTGAAAATCATCTGGTCCTCCAAGGAAACAAGAACAACAAAAATTGAAATCTTCAACTCCAATGTTAAATCATTTTTTGTCTGTATGGCTCCAAAACATAGAGAATTACCAAGAAAATACAGCAGAATATCCAGGCCTTCATCAACACCTGCCTCCAAATTCCGCAGCGAGGACCTGTGACAGAGAGCAGGAGTCAGTTAATCAACAGATCCTGAGGAGGAAGTGGCGCTAGATTGGAAGCACGTGGATCGCTTAAGGGAAGAGGAAGAGGGGACGGCCAACAAACAGCTGGAGACGTGCCACTGAGACAGAGCATAGAAGACAATGTTTCAGCTGGAAAAAAATGGAAAGGATGGCCTAATCGTGAAAATATGGACAATTTGATAGAAATAATATAAGATTTACGTTGAAAACAGACACCGCTAATGGGTACAATTTGTAAATGAATGTTAGCACTTTGCATTTTTGTTGTTAAATAGACATTGAAACGGGGTCTGATACCTCCTAAATCTGATATGACGTCAGGTTCGTTAGGCTGGCCATAACAATACATAGCACACTCACCGCTTGTACGTGCACTTTTATTTACAAAGGGAAAATGTCGACATTTTGCGGACAAAGTTTGTTCAGAACTTCATATCCCCACCGCACTATAGTAGGGACTAGAGTCCCTGAGACGTACGGCAAGAAGTTGCATGCAACATGAAAGGGGAATACTTAAATTTTGCAAAGACTGCTTGAATATTTTAAAACTTTTAGCAAATTGTTTGTCTCACTGGAAGAGAAATGAATTAATTAGAATAATAGGCAGTAGGATGACATACAAACATAAAAGATTGCGGATACGTTTCAAATTTAATTAGAGTGTTTTCTTGATACTCTAGTTTTTTTAAATACAGTGGAAATAAATCAATTAGATAACCAACCATACTTTCTTTCAAAGAGAACTGTTGCGTTGATTTCTTGAAAGCAAAATTGCTTCCAGTTTTCAAACAAGATCTGAGGAATAGAAGTTAGCTACAATACACTGTGCTTATGAAGAAGCTCTGATCTAGGCATATGCTTTGTAACTCGTTTTGGATTGTCACTTCCCACCATAAAAAAAAGCTCAGGCACATACTGTAATATACTTGGAGTTAAGACAATAAAAAGTGCAGTTATGAATTTTTTCAAACCTTTGTATTTACTTTTGTTAGAAAGTTTTGGATAAACATTGATCAATAATTGCCAACCTCAATCGTCACCATTTGACATATTAGTTTTTGCACCTGAAATGTCGGTTGCATGAACATGGAGCAGAAAAAGTGCAATCAAAAAGCACTGTGCTTATGAAGAAGTTCTATGATCAATATTACAATTATTTTCAATTGTATCCTAAAGATTTGTTTTTAATAGACTTTTCCTTAAAACTAAACAAGTATTTGAACAAAAACAGATTATTATCTAGATTTTGTCAATAGTTGGCAATTAGTACTAGCAATTAAGTAGACTATTTCTATCAATTTACTCAGAATACTAAAAAATATGATTGATTGATTGATTGATTGATTCATTGATTTATTCATTCATTCATTCATTCATTTATCATTTTTATCAATTTACATTCAAAAACATATTTTAATTGATTGATTCATTCATTAATTCAATCAATTCAATCAATCAATTAATTCAATTTAATTCATTTATTTTTATCTTCATTTATTTTTATTTATTTATCATTTATTTATTAAATCAGTGCACTAGGTACTTGTCACAAAATATGTACAAAAATATCAACAACATATAAAAAAATAAGAATAGGATTGAGATCGTCATAAACAGATAAACTATAACAGAAATAACTAAGCATAGTATGGGCTGAACATACCTTACATTTCACGAAACGTAATGGCATGCATGATACATGCACAATTGTTCAGTGCATGGACACAATAAGCTCTTAAACTGTTGTTTCTCAAGGTACTTAACATAATAATTTGGTTTTTACTTTGCAGGCAATTCATGGCGGAAAGGGCAAATAAACATAAAGTGGAATTCGTCATCAATTAGATTCAGTTAACAAAAATTAAAAATTCTTTGGTTGTATGGAATCTTTTTCTTGCGTCCAACATTTACCTCAATTTTAAGGGTACCACAACGTAGTTTGGCAAAACGTTTTCTTGAATAAAAGTTATTGATGAGAAACGTGTAGGGTTCCACACAACTCTCTGTCTTCAAAATAATATGTGACCGGAGACTATCCATAGACTTTACATCACTGATCCACTTTTGTCTATCCATATCTAAAAGCTTTCGCTTAAAATTATGTAAAAATTATGTATAAATACATAGACAAACTAAAATGAATGTCTAAAAATATAGACAAACTAAAGAAAGAAAAAGTAAAACCTATATATATTTAATTTCTATCAAATTCCCAAGAAAATATATCTAATATATCTGACTTGCTAAAATTATATGTTTGTTCTTTGACAAATTAAAACCAAAATATCAAAACAGATCATTTGCTGTTTCAGCTCCGCGTCTTTGGAATCGATTCCTCCTCCATATCAGGTTGTTTTGTTCTATTGACTCATTAAAAAAAGTCTGAAAACTCATCTCATTTGTGATGTCTATGCAAATATGTAGTTAATTTAAAATCACTGTTCATTTATTTTATTGTTCATGTATACTCATCTGTAATTGTATTGTTACATGTACGGCGCCTTGAGCATCTATTAGGATGGATATGTGCGCGTTATAAATTTTATTCATTATTATTATCATTATTATTATTATTATCATTATTATTATTGTTATTGTTGTTGTTGTTGTTATTGTTATTATTATTGTTGTTGTAATTATCATTATTGTTGTTGTTATTGTTGTTGTTATTATTATTATCATTGTTATTAATATCATTATTGTTATAATTATTATTATTCATTATTATTGTTGTAATTATTATTATTATTATCATTATTGATCATCATCATCATCATCATCACTATCACTATTGTTGCACTTGTTTTTGTTTTAATTATTATTATTATTATTATTATTATTATTATTATTATTATTATTATTATTATTATTATTATTATTATTATTATTATTATTATTATTATTATTATTATTATTATTATTATTATTAGTATTATTATTATTATTATTAGTAGTTATTATTAGTGAGTAGTGTTGTTGTTGTTGTCGTCGTCGTCGTCGTCGTCGTCGTCGTCGTCGTCGTCGTCGTCGTATCATTATCATTATCATTATCATTATCACTCGTTATTATTATTATTAT
>JAIGNY010003942.1:400000-435000 GCA_020152595.1 Chiridota heheva | reverse complement strand
TTTTTACAGAGAAACTAACAACTGAAATAGTTACAACAGAACCAACAGAGCATGCAGAAAGTTCAAGTAGGTGCAATACAACTATTAAAATAACAAAATGCAATACTTCTAAACATAGTAAAATAATTGTAGAAGAATACAGATCCACTGCATTGGTTAATGATGTAGTTGTCTATTCTTTACAGAGAAATATACAACTGATATATTAACAACAGTACCGACAAAAGATGTTGAAAGTACAAGTAGATGCAATACAACTGTATAAATAACAAAATGCAATACTTCTAAACATAGTAAAATAATTGTAGAAGAATACAGATCCACTGCATTGGTTAATGATATAGTTGTCTATTCTAATTTTACCATTTTACTATAGATATGGCAAAATGCAATACCTTTAACTAAACTAAATAAGTAGTAAAAGAATATAGACCAACTGGAATGGGTAATGATATAGTTCACTATTATTTACAGAGAAACTTACAAGTGAATCATTAACAACGGTACCAAAAGAAGATTTTGAAAATACTAGTAGATGCAATACACCTATAGAAATAACAAAATGCAATACTTCTAAACATAGTAAACTAATTGTAGAAGAATACAGATCCACTGCATTGGTTAATGATATAGTTGTCTATTCTTATTCTACTATTCCACTATAGATTTAAAAAAATGCAATACCTTGAAACAGACTAAAGAAATGGTAAAAGAATATGGACCCACTGCATTGGTTAATGATGTAGTTGTCTATTCTTTACAGAGAAACATACAACTGAATCATTAACAACAGTAGCAACAGAAGATGTTGAAAGTACAAGTAGGTGCAATACAACTATATGAATAACAAATTGTATTAATCTTAAGGAAACTCAATAAATAGTAAAAGAATATAGACCCACTGCATTGGGGAATGATGTAGATGCCTATTTTCTTACAGAGAAACTAACAACTGAAATAGTTACAACAGAACCAACAGAATATGCAGAAAGTTCAAGTAGGTGGAATACAACTATTAAAATAACAAAGTGCAATACTTCTAAGCATAGTAAAATAATTGTAGAAGAATACAGATCCTCTGCATTGGTTAATGATATAGTTGTCTATTCTTATTCTACTATAGATTTAACAAAATGCAATTCCTTTAAATAAACTAAATTAATGGTAAAAGAATATTGACCAATTGCATTGGTTAATAATATAGTTGTCTATTCTTTACAAAAAAACTTACAACTGAACCATTAACAACGGTACCAACAGAAGCTATTGAACGTACTAGTTTGAGCAATACAACTATAAATATTCACAAAATGTAATACTTCTAAACATAGTATAATAATTGTAGAAGAATACAGATCCACTGCACTGTTTAATGATGTAGTTGTCTATTCTTATTCTACTATAGATATAACAATGTGCAATTCCTTCAAACAAACTAAATTAATGGTAAAAGAATGTAGACCAACTGATTTGGTTAATATCATAGTTATCTATTCTTTACAGAGAAACATTCAACTGATATAATAACAACAGTACCGACAGAAGATGTTGAAAGTACAAGTAGGTGCAATACAACTAAATGAATAACAAACTGTAATAATTTTAAGGATACTAAATAAATAGTAAAAGAATATAGACCCACTGCATTGGTTAATGATATAGTTGTCTATTCTTTACAGAGAAATATACAACTGATATATTAACAACAGTACCGACAAAAGATGTTGAAAGTACAAGTAGATGCAATACAACTATAGAAATAACAAAATGCAATACTTCTAAACATAGTAAAATAATTGTAGAAGAATACAGATCCACTGCATTGCTTAATGATATAATTGTCTATTCTAATTTTACCATTCTACTAAAGATATGGCAAAATGCAATACCTTTAAACAAACTAAATAAGTAGTAAAAGAATATAGACCAACTGGAATGGGTAATGATATAGTTCACTATTATTTACAGAGAAACTTACAAGTGAATCATTAACAACGGTACCAAAAGAAGATTTTGAAAGTACTAGTAGATGCAATACACCTATAGAAATAACAAAATGCAATACTTCTAAACATAGTAAACTAATTGTAGAAGAATACAGATCCACTGCATTGGTTAATGATATAGTTGTCTATTCTTATTCTACTATTTCACTATAGATTTAAAAAAATGCAATACCTTGAAACAGACTAAAGAAATGGTAAAAGAATATGGACCCACTGCATTGGTTAATGATGTAGTTGTCTATTCTTTACAGAGAAACATACAACTGAATCATTAACAACAGTAGCAACAGAAGATGTTGAAAGTACAAGTAGGTGCAATACAACTATATGAATAACAAATTGTATAAATCTTAAGGAAACTCAATAAATAGTAAAAAAATATAGACCCACTCAATTGGTTGATGATATAGTTGTCTACTCTTTACAGAGACATATACAACTGATGTTTTAAACACAGTCCTAACAAAAGATGTTGAAAATACAAGTAGGTGCAATACAACTATATGAATAACAAATTGTAATAATTTTAAGGATACTCAATGAATAGTAAAAGATAATAGACCCACTGCATTGGGGAATGATGTAGATGCCTATTTTTTTGACAGAGAAACTAACAACTGAAATAGTTACAACAGAACCAACAGAACATGCAGAAAGTTCAAGTAGGTGGAATACAACTATTAAAATAACAAAGTGCAATACTTCTAAGCATAGTAAAATAATTGTAGAAGAATACAGATCCTCTGCATTGGTTAATGATATAGTTGTCTATTCTTATTCTACTATAGATTTAACAAAATGCAATTCCTTTAAACAAACTAAATTAATGGTAAAAGAATATTGACCAATTGCATTGGTTAATAATATAGTTGTCTATTCTTTACAAAAAAACTTACAACTGAACCATTAACAACGGTACCAACAGAAGATATTGAACGTACTAGTAAGAGCAATACAACTATAAATATTAACAAAATGTAATACTTCTAAACATAGTAAAATAATTGTAGAAGAATACAGATCCACTGCACTGTTTAATGATGTAGTTGTCTATTCTTATTCTACTATAGATATAACAATGTGCAATTCCTTTAAACAAACTAAATTAATGGTAAAAGAATGCAGACCAACTGGTTTGGTTAATATCATAGTTATCTAATCTTTTTAGAGAAACATTCAACTGATATAATAACAACAGTACCGACAGAAGATGTTGAAAGTACAAGTATGTGCAATACAACTATATGAATAACAAACTGTAATAATTTTAAGGATAATCAATAAATAGTAAAAGAATGTAGACCCACTGCATTGGTTAATGATATAGTTGTCTATTCTTTACAGAGAAATATACAACTGATATATTAACAACAGTACTAACAGAAGATGTTGAAAGTACAAGTAGTTGCAATACAACTATATAAATAACAAATTTTATTAATTTTAAGCACACTGAATTAATGGTAAAAGAATATAGACCAACAGTATTGGTCAATGATATAGTTGTCTATTCTTAGAGAAACATACAAATGATATATTGACAACAATACCAACAGAAGATGTCGAAAGTACAAGTAGGTGCAATACAACTAAATGAATAACAAATTGTAATAATTTTAAGCATACTAAATAAATGGTAAAAGAATATAGACCCACTGCTTTGTTTAATGATATAGTTGTCTATTCTTTACAGAGAAATATACAACTGATATATTATCAACAGTACCGATAGAAGATGTTGGAAGTACAAGTAGGTGCAATACAACTATATGAATAACAAATTTCAATAATTTTAAGGATACCCAATAAATAGTAAAAGATAATAGACCCACTCCATTGGTTAATGATGTAGTTGCCTATTTTCTTACTGAGAGACTAACAATTGAAATAGTTACAACAGAACCAACAGAACATGCAGAAAGTACAAGTAGGTGAAATACACCTATAGAAATCAGAAAATGCAATACTTCTAAACATATTAAAAAAATTGTAGAAGAATACAGATCCACTGCATTGGTTAATGATATAGTTGTCTATTCTTATTCTACTATTCCACTATAGATTTTAAAAAATGCAATACCTTGAAACAGACTAAATAAATGGTAAAAGAATATGGACCCACTGCATTGGTTAATGATGTAGTTGTCTATTCTTTACAGAGAAACATACAACTGAATCATTAACAACAGTAGCAACAGAAGATGTTGAAAGTACAAGTAGGTGCAATACAACTATATGAATAACAAATTGTATTAATCTTAAGGAAACTCAATAAATAGTAAAAGAATATAGACCCACTCAATTGGTTGATGATATAGTTGTCTATTCTTTACAGAGATATATACAACTGATGTTTTAACAACAGTACTAACAGAAGATGTTGAAAATACAAGTAGGTGCAATACAACTATATGAATAACAAATTGTAATAATTTTAAGGATACTCAATGAATAGTAAAAGATAATAGACCCACTGCATTGGGGAATGATGTAGATGCCTATTTTTTTACAGAGAAACTAACAACTGAAATAGTTACAACAGAACCAACAGAACATGCAGAAAGTTCAAGTAGGTGGAATACAACTAATAAAATAACAAAATGCAATACTTCTAAGCATAGTAAAATAATTGTAGAAGAATACAGATCCACTGCATTGGTTAATGATATAGTTGTCTATTCTTATTCTACTATTCCACTATAGATTTTAAAAAATGCAATGCCTTGAAACAGACTAAATAAATGGTAAAAGAATATGGACCCACTGCATTGGTTAATGATGTAGTTGTCTATTCTTTACAGAGAAATATACAACTGAATCATTAACAACAGTAGCAACAGAAGATGTTGAAAGTACAAGTAGGTGCAATACAACTATATGAATAACAAATTGCATTAATCTTAAGGAAACTCAATAAATAGTAAAAGAATATAGACCCACTCAATTGGTTGATGATATAGTTGTCTATTCTTTACAGAGACATATACAACTGATGTTTTAACAACAGTACTAACAGAAGATGTTGAAAATACAAGTAGGTGCAATACAACTATATGAATAACAAATTGTAATAATTTTAAGGATACTCAATGAATAGTAAAAGATAATAGACCCACTGCATTGGGGAATGATGTAGATGCCTATTTTTTTACAGAGAAACTAACAACTGAAATAGTTACAACAGAACCAACAGAACATGCAGAAAGTTCAAGTAGGTGGAATACAACTATTAAAAAAAGAAAATGCAATACTTCTAAACATAGTAAAATAATTGTAGAAGAATACAGATCCTCTGCATTGGTTAATGATATAGTTGTCTATTCTTATTCTACTATAGATTTAACAAAATGCAATTCCTTTAAACAAACTAAATTAATGGTAAAAGAATATTGACCAATTGCATTGGTTAATAATATAGTTGTCTATTCTTTACAGACAAACTTACAACTGAAGCATTAACAACGGTACCAACAGAAGATGTTGAACGTACTAGTAAGAGCAATACAACTATAAATATTAACAAAATGTAATACTTCTAAACATAGTAAAATAATTGTAGAAGAATACAGATCCACTGCACTGTTTAATGATATAGTTGTCTATTCTTATTCTACTATAGATATAACAATGTGCAATTCCTTCAAACAAACTAAATTAATGGTAAAAGAATATAGACCAACTGGTTTGGTTAATATCATAGTTATCTATTCTTTACAGAGAAACATTCAACTGATATAATAACACCAGTACCGACAGAAGATGTTAAAAGTACAAGTAGGTGCAATACAACTATATGAATAACAAACTGTAATAATTTTAAGGATACTAAATAAATAGTAAAAGAATATAGACCCACTGCATTGGTTAATGATATAGTTGTCTATTCTTTACAGAGAAACATACAACTGAATCATTAACAACAGTAGCAACAGAAGATGTTGAAAGTACAAGTAGGTGCAATACAACTATATGAATAACAAATTGTACTAATCTTAAGGAAACTCAATAAATAGTAAAAGAATATAGACCCACTCAATTGGTTGATGATATAGTTGTCTATTCTTTACAGAGACATATACAACTGATGTTTTAACAACAGTACTAACAGAAGATGTTGAAAATACAAGTAGGTGCAATACAACTATATGAATAACAAATTGTAATAATATAAGGATACTCAATGAATAGTAAAAGATAATAGACCCACTGCATTGGGGAATGATGTAGATGCCTTTTTTTTTTACAGAGAAACTAACAACTGAAATAGTTTCAACAGAACCAACAGAACATGCAGAAAGTTCATGTAGGTGGAATACAACTATTAAAATAACAAAATGCAATACTTCTAAGCATAGTAAAATAATTGTAGAAGAATACAGATCCTCTGCATTGGTTAATGATATAGTTGTCTATTCTTATTCTACTATAGATATAACAAAATGCAATTCCTTTAAACAAACTAGATTAATGGTAAAAGAATATTGACCAATTGCATTGGTTAATAATATAGTTGTCTATTCTTTACAAAAAACTTACAACTGAACCATTAACAACGGTACCAACAGAAGATATTGAACGTACTAGTAAGAGCAATACAACTATAAATATTAACAAAATGTAATACTTCTAAACATAGTAAAATAATTGTAGAAGAATACAGATCCACTGCACTGTTTAATGATATAGTTGTCTATTCTTATTCTACTATAGATATAACAATGTGCAATTCCTTCAAACAAACTAAATTAATGGTAAAAGAATATAGACCAACTGGTTTGGTTAATATCATAGTTATATATTCTTTACAGAGAAACATTCAACTGATATAATAACAACAGTACCGACAGAAGATGTTGAAAGTACAAGTAGGTGCAATACAACTATATAAATAACAAACTGTAATAATTTTAAGGATACTAAATAAATAGTAAAAGAATATAGACCCACTGCATTGGTTAATGATATAGTTGTCTATTCTTTACAGAGAAATATACAACTGATATATTAACAACAGTACTAACAGAAGATGTTGAAAGTACAAGTAGTTGCAATACAACTATATAAATAACAAATTTTATTAATTTTAAGCATACTAAATTAATGGTAAAAGAATATAGACCAACAGTATTGGTCAATGATATAGTTGTCTATTTTTAGAGAAACATACAAATGATATATTGACAACAGTACCAACAGAAGATGTCGAAAGTACAAGTAGGTGCAATACAACTAAATGGATAACAAATTGTAATAATTTTAAGCATACTAAATAAATGGTAAAAGAATATAGACCCACTGCTTTGGTTAATGATATAGTTGTTTATTCTTTACAGAGAAATATACAACTGATATGTTATCAACAGTACCAACAGAAGATGTTGAAAGTACAAGTAGGTGCAATACAACTATATGAATAACAAATTTTAATAATTTTAGGTATACGCAATAAATAGTAAAAGATAATAGACCCACTCCATTGGTTAATGATGTAGTTGCCTATTTTTTACTGAGAGACTAACAATTGAAATAGTTACAACAGAACCAACAGAACATGCAGAAAGTACAAGTAGGTGAAATACACCTATAGAAATCAGAAAATGCAATACTTTTAAACATAGTAAAACAATTGTAGAAGAATACAGATCCACTGCATTGGATAATGATATAGTTGTCTATTCTTTACAGAGAAATATACAACTGATATATTAACAACAGTACCGACAAAAGATGTTGAAAGTACAAGTAGATGCAATACAACTATAGAAACAACAAAATGCAATACTTCGAAACATAGTAAAATAATTGTAGAAGAATACAGATCCACTGCATTGGTTAATGATATGTTGTCTATTCTTATTCCACTAATTCACTATAGATATATAAAAATGCAATACCTTGAAACACACTAAATAGATGGTAAAAGAATATAGACCCACTGCATTGGTTAATGATGTAGTTGTCTATTCTTTACAGAGAAACATACAACTGAATCATTAACAACAGTAGCAACAGAAGATGTTGAAAGTACAAGTAGGTGCAATACAACTATATGAATAACAAATTGCATTAATCTTAAGGAAACTCAATAAATAGTAAAAGAATATAGACCCACTTAATTGGTTGATGATATAGTTGTCTATTCTTTACAGAGATATATACAACTGATGTTTTAACAACAGTACTAAAAGAAGAAGTTGAAAATACAAGTAGGTACAATACAACTATATGAATAACAAATTGTAATAATTTTAAGGATACTCAATGAATAGTAAAAGATAATAGACCCACTGCATTGGTTAATGATGTAGATGCCTATTTTTTTACAGAGAAACTAACAACTGAAATAGTTACAACAGAACCAACAGAACATGCAGAAAGTTCAAGTAGGTGGAATACAACTATTAAAAAACAAAATGCAATACTTCTAAACATAGTAAAATAATTGTAGAAGAATACAGATCCACTGCATTGGTTAATGATATAGTTGTCTATTCTTATTCTACTATAGATATAACAAAAAGCAATACCTTTAAACAAACTAAATTAATGGTAAAAGAATATTGACCAATTGCATTGGTTAATGATATAGTTGTCTATTCTTTACAGAAAAACGTACAACTGAACCACTAACAACGGTACCAACAGAAGATGTTGAACGTACTAGTAAGAGCAATACAACTATAAATATTAACAAAATGTAATACTTCTAAATATAGTAAAATAATTGTAGAAGAATACAGATCCACTGCACTGTTTAATGATGTAGTTGTCTATTCTTATTCTACTATAGATATAACAAAATGCAATTCCTTCAAACAAACTAAATTAATGGTAAAAGAATATAGACCAACTGCTTTGGTTAATATCATAGTTATCTACTCTTTACAGAGAAACATTCAACTGATATATTAACACCAGTACCGACAGAAGATGTTGAAAGTACAAGTAGGTACAATACAACTATATGAAGAACATACTGTAATAATTTTAAGGATACTCAATAAATAGTAAAAGAATATAGACCCACTGCATTGGTTAATGATATAGTTGTCTATTCTTTACAGAGAAACATACAACTGAATCATTAACAACAGTAGCAACAGAAGATGTTGAAAGTACAAGTAGGTGCAATACAACTATATGAATAACAAATTGTACTAATCTTAAGGAAACTCAATAAATAGTAAAAGAATATAGACCCACTCAATTGGTTGATGATATAGTTGTCTATTCTTTACAGAGACATATACAACTGATGTTTTAACAACAGTACTAACAGAAGATGTTGAAAATACAAGTAGGTGCAATACAACTATATGAATAACAAATTGTAATAATATAAGGATACTCAATGAATAGTAAAAGATAATAGACCCACTGCATTGGGGAATGATGTAGATGCCTTTTTTTTACAGAGAAACTAACAACTGAAATAGTTACAACAGAACCAACAGAACATGCAGAAAGTTCAAGTAGGTGGAATACAACTATTAAAATAACAAAATGCAATACTTCTAAGCATAGTAAAATAATTGTAGAAGAATACAGATCCTCTGCATTGGTTAATGATATAGTTGTCTATTCTTATTCTACTATAGATATAACAAAATGCAATTCCTTTAAACAAACTAGATTAATGGTAAAAGAATATTGACCAATTGCATTGGTTAATAATATAGTTGTCTATTCTTTACAAAACAACTTACAACTGAACCATTAACAACGGTACCAACAGAAGATATTGAACGTACTAGTAAGAGCAATACAACTATAAATATTAACAAAATGTAATACTTCTAAACATAGTAAAATAATTGTAGAAGAATACAGATCCACTGCACTGTTTAATGATATAGTTGTCTATTCTTATTCTACTATAGATATAACAATGTGCAATTCCTTCAAACAAACTAAATTAATGGTAAAAGAATATAGACCAACTGGTTTGGTTAATATCATAGTTATATATTCTTTACAGAGAAACATTCAACTGATATAATAACAACAGTACCGACAGAAGATGTTGAAAGTACAAGTAGGTGCAATACAACTATATGAATAACAAACTGTAATAATTTTAAGGATACTCAATAAATAGTAAAAGAATATAGACCCACTGCATTGGTTAATGATATAGTTGTCTATTCTTTACAGAGAAATATACAACTGATATATTAACAACAGTACTAACAGAAGATGTTGAAGGTACAAGTAGTTGCAATACAACTATATAAATAACAAATTTTATTAATTTTAAGCATACTGAAGTAATGGTAAAAGAATATAGACCAACAGTATTAGTCAATGATATAGTTGTCTATTCTTAGAGAAACATACAAATGATATATTGACAACAGTACCAACAGAAGATGTCGAAAGTACAAGTAGGTGCAATACAACTAAATGAATAACAAATTGTAATAATTTTAAGCATACTAAATAAATGGTAAAGGAATATAGACCCACTGCTTTGGCTAATGATATAGTTGTCTATTCTTTACAGAGAAATATACAACTGATATATTATCAACAGTACTGATAGAAGATGTTGAAAGTATAAGTAGGTGCAATACAACTATATGAATAACAAATTTTAATAATTTTAAGGATACCCAATAAATAGTAAAAGATAATAGACCCACTCCATTGGTTAATGATGTAGTTGCCTATTTTCTTACTGAGAGACTAACAATTGAAATAGCTACAACAGAACCAACAGAACATGCAGAAAGTACAAGTAGGTGAAATACACCTATAGAAATCAGAAAATGCAATACTTCTAAACATAGTAAAAAAATTGTAGAAGAATACAAATCCACTGCATTGGTTAATGATATAGTTGTCTATTCTTTACAGAGAAATATACAACTGATATATTAACAACAGTACCGACAAAAGATGTTGAAAGTACAAGTAGATGCAATACAACTATAGAAATAACAAAATGCAATACTTCTAAACATAGTAAACTAAGTGTAGAAGAATACAGATCCACTGCATTGGTTAATGATATAGTTGTCTATTCTAATTTTACCATTCTACTATAGATATAGCAAAATGCAATACCGTTAAACAAACTAAATAAGTAGTAAAAGAATATACACCAACTGGAATGGGTAATGATATAGTTCACTATTATTTACAGAGAAACTTACAAGTGAATCATTAACAACGGTACCAAAAGAAGATTTTGAAAGTACTAGTAGATGCAATACACCTATAGAAATAACAAAATGCAATACTTCTAAACATAGTAAACTAATTGTAGAAGAATATAGATCCACTGCATTGGTTAATGATATAGTTGTCTATTCTTATTCTACTATTTCACCATAGATTTTAAAAAATGCATTACCTTGAAACAGACTAAATAAATGGTAAAAGAATATGGACCCACTGCATTGGTTAATGATGTAGTTGTCTATTCTTTACAGAGAAACATACAACTGAATCATTAACAACAGTAGCAACAGAAGATGTTGAAAGTACAAGTAGGTGAAATAATTATCGAAATAACAACATGCAATACTTCTACACATATTGTAGAAGAATACAGATCCACTTTATTGGTTAATGATATAATTGCTTATTCGTCAGGGTTGTGTACTATCGTCTTTACTTTTCTCTTTTTGTGTTAACGATATTGAAGAACATTTACGTGGTGAATATTATAAAGGAGTTAAAATAAGGGATGTTGATTTGTTTTGTGTGCTTTATGCTGACAACCTCGTTATTTTTTTTTCAGAGAGCTCTTATAGTTTACAAAAGTTATTGAACAGTTTACACAATTATTGTAAATTTGTGAGGTGAATAGATTTTTAGGTAATAGTGATAAACAAAAGTGATGGTGTTTAGAGAAACGGAGGTTTCTCTAAAGTTTGAGGGAAAATAATTGAAATAGGAAAAATATATATATATATATTTTCTTCAAACTACATTAACAATTGCTAAGAATGTGAGGATAAGGGCGCCAACCTTTCATAGTAGACTTACTATACCAGTCATTTCTACAAAGATAAGACACTGTTTTAAACTTAGATATCTCCTTAACGAAATAAGATATTTGATTGTTGTTTTTTAACCATTTTGTTTGTTTGAAGTCCTCTTTTATATAACATAAAGTTGCTTGACCGCTAAAATAATTCCTTGAGTTTGAGTATTTTCGCCTTCATTTTCATAACCCTATTTTGTTCGCAACTTATATTGCATAGTTTATCGTATTTGGCCCCGATGCTTATAGCATAAGGAACCTATGTAATCATGCTGGCGTAAATGTATGTGTGTATTCATGTGTGTATGTGTGTACGTATGAGTTTCTGACACGTGATATTTCCAAACATTGAGGTGGATTTAGGTCATACGTCGTATATGGATGTGAGGTAGATGATCCCTATTGTTTTTGGTGTTGATGTCATAAATATTAATTATTGATTAAATATTAGGCGCGGGTAAATGTCAGATTATGTTAACAGGCTTGTAAAACACAACATCTCAAGAAGAGTGAGGTGAATTTATGTTATACTTGATATATGGATGTGTTGTGGTCTGTATGATCCTTATTGATTTTGGTGCTGATGTCATGAATATTGATTCGTAGGCAGGGTTAAATGTAAAATTATGTTAACAATTAGCTTGTAAACACAATATTTTAAAAGCCATGAGGTGGATTTATGTCATACTTGGTGTTTACAAGGACCAATGGAAAGTACTAGTACGTGATGCAAAACTTGTAGTATTGAGATCTCTTCCGCTGAAATACCATCCCCTTCACGTGCCTCAATGGTTTCTTATCAAGGGGTGATATAGATCTTTTATCCCACGCCGCTAAACTGTTGAATTCACTGCGTGTTGTTATCAAAATAATGTTTAATTAAATGTTTTTCAATTGTATCTAACGTCTTTTAGTTTTTATTTGTATTACACTGAAAGCTTCGTTCAAGCATCTTCACATCGACTTACTGCAAACGTTCTGATATATGTATCTATCATTGTAGAGAAAACATCAACAAAAACACTCTCTACGACAGCTCCTACAGAGAAAATTACAACTAAAGTAAAATCGACAGTGTCAACAGAAAGTAACGGTAGGTATTACTAGGATACTCACTTAATCAGTTGTCAGTGTTCACATCAGCGAGAGGGGTGAAGGGATTCCCTCTCTTTTATCAGTAATCCTCTTTTTTAGATTACAAAAGGGGGAATTTCCTATTGTTTTAGCACATGAAATGTAAATCTCAGCACAGATTAGTCGATCAAACCAATAATTTCCCCTCAAATTTCAATTCCTAGTGTGAACAGTGGACTTAATTACCATTTGAGCAGAAAAACCATCAAGTTTAAGTGAAGCTGAAAAACTTCCGACTTAAAAGATTAAGAGAAAAGGAAGCTGATGACAAAGAAAGCTAAAATAAATATAAAAAACACGCTATTTTTCGTCAATATTTTTGCCACCAAAAAGATTTTTTGTTTAAAGGGTTCGGTAAATGTTAAGATTTGTTAAAAAATAAGATAATTCATTGCTTTGAACTTAGCAGTGTATACTTAGAATATCGTTTTCCAAATAAAACTCTGAACTTCTGTGGCAAAATATGAAAAGCAATGGATTTTCTGGCCTCGTAGGCTCTATCCAACCTTCCCATCCATTGTTTCGTTCCCGCTTACAGTCCTCTAATAGTCTAAAAGAAATGATTGGCATACATATATAGTACAATCTTACAATCATACCTTCTTAAAAGATATTTTTTGTATAAATAACAAAATTGATAAAGCATTCAAATACATGATGATCCGTATTGAAATTAAGCCTGTACTAACATAATGAAAATTCAAATACCAAAGCTCCCTCACGGTCGAAGCGAAGAAAATAATACCGAATTTAAAACTATATGCTTCAAATCCATCTTTCTTACATCATTTGGGCATTGACGACCACTCACATTATATTCGGGGTATCAGAGCAAAGTCGTCATTTTTGAAATTATTTTGTAACAGTACAAATTGTACTAGGGACTGCGATGTCTTTCACATTGAAATTCAACAAAAACGTATTTTCTGTTGCTCTACTTTACAGACAATCCATTTGAACTTCGACTGGAAGAAAAAGTGTTGATCGGTGTTAATGTGGTACTTGCTGTCAGTTTTGGAGTACTTTTCTGCATGATTGGAAACGCAAAGGGTCTCTTTTAACATCACAAACAGAGAGCTTATACCAGATCATTTCCAAGATATTCAGTTGTGGACAGGACGAAGCCAGAGCGCACGTGGCCCCTCAAATATATAAAGTGTGTACCTCGGTGAAGCATCCTAACTGCCATGAATAAACCAAACCCCGCTGCACCTATGCTTAAACCCCATAACTCACTATATAACTACAATATTTCCGAATAATGGCTGTTTTCAATGTTTTTTTTTTTTACTTTTGGTGTTCATACTTTCGGGGGCCTTTGCATGGGGTACCTTGATCGTGAATTAAGGCTCTAATTACAGTCCGGGAGCATGCCTATTAATAGGAACATTTATAACACACGAGAATATTGAAGTCATGCAGCCATATTGTTCAGATGTTGCAATAAAATGTCATAGTTTCTAATCTATGTACTTGAAATATTAAAAATCATTGTGTTGAAAAACATTTGAATTTTCAAAATGGCCGTTTCGCGCCTAAAAGCCTAGCTCTATTGTCTATTTTATCTAATATTATGAAAACGGCGTGGTGAACATATCAATTGGGAGTGAAAAAGTTGTAGCCATGACAGTAATGAGATATTTTCATCAATTTTAAGTCTTTCCTAGCAAAGATATTTTCCCCAGACGTATTTCAAGTTAAAAAATGTAACATTGTATAAGAGTCTTACGTTAGGATAGCAAAGGATCATGGGAAATATCACAAAATGGCGGCTTCAGTGTAGCAAAATGTTCCCATTAAAAGAAACATTTATATTCCCATTAATAGGCATGCTATCGGACTGAATTACGGCCGTGGCTGTGCAATGGATGGGAGAGGAAAAGAGGTATACTACTCTTGTTGTGTAGGTGCTCCCGACGGTTTGAAATTGTGACTCATTGCTCTATCTCTTGAAACCATTTCAGGAACAAAACTCCATCCACTTGAGAGCTAAGCACATCCATGTTTACATGGAGTCCCTCACTCTCCACTTGCTTTCTCTTATGTATAGCCTACATATATGTGACATCAATGGTTGGTAGTGTTGTGGTGTTTAATGTTCCAATCTGTGACTAGATTAACCACAATTCACATCACTTTTATGTAACAAGGGAGTTCACAAAATGAAAACTCTTTCACTGCCTGATTTAACCTGGAAACATCAAAAACTTTGAAGTAATTCGATGAAATTATTCCAATTAAAAAGAATGGGGGAAAAAATGTGCCTTAGTAAGTGATCATTTAAAGACCCGTTAGCATGGATAGTCCTCCTTTGTTATAGGCCCTATTTATCGGCTGTGAGGGGATGGTTATGGATAGGAGGAGTAAGCGGTTTGTGATTCCTAGTCATGTTAAAACTCGTCTTAAATCTAAAACACGTTAAACGAGTGGTAAAGAATCTATTTCCAAATATTCTCTTTGAAGAAATTTGTTTCAGTCGTAGCTATTTGCTAAAACATAAGCCTCGATCGCGTTTCACTATTTAGTATTTCGGTTTCTTCAACTAATAAATCAATATTAAGAAAACCTTCAAAATATCTGCAGGCAGATGCTGTAGATAAATCAATTGGAACCGGCCCATTCCTGAAAAAATCTTCTCTTCCACCTACCCACCTCACTTCTCTAACGCTAGCTCCCGGTAATATTTCAATGTGCTTTATCTGTTCGATGACGCAGATCACAAACTAATAATAACACGAGTGTGTTCTTTTAAAAATATTTCTTTTGAAGATTACTTAAAAAGACCTGTTATCAGCATAGGTTGGTGTTATATATTAATAAGATATATTACCATAATTTGTTATATAAATATCTATTAAAATATGTTGACAATATTCAGATGTTTTAACAAGATATTTAATGAAGATCGGTAAAGCAATATTAAAAGCAGGAATCTCGTCGCAAGAAAATTGGTTGAACCGCTGGTACTACTGTATCATCACTTCCGCGACGGTATTCAGTTTGGTTCGTAACGCCGATCGGGAGACTCAATAAGTCCCACGATCGGGAGACTCAAGCATCCGCACTGAGCGTACAGTGATATATGGAAGCCGCCATTTTTATTGTGAAGTTTCAGTCATGCTTATCAGTCGTTTCATTGAAGGTTTGTAACAAAGTTTGCTTTGTTTATGTTCAATTTCGCGAAAGTAAAACAACTTCGTTACTATCACGTAGTTATTGCTAAGTAATTTTCACAAATCCCCAAGTTATTTTTAATAATTTCAGAAAAAATTGTTAAAGCGCGACTCCCCAACTGTAACACATAATAAGATTTCATCACTTTTCTGCAAATTTCTCGAAAACCGCACGGTGAATTTGAAAAGCGCACTGTAAAAAGATTATTCATATGCCATTACTTCAAATCGTAAATACAAATTTGAACCCTTCGCAGTGGTCGAGTTCCCCGCGCTCGAAATGTGCAGAATGTGTCTGATTCTTACGTTATTCCTTTACAAACTTTGAATTTGGATAGATGCATTGTGGGATGGGGTACGAACCGGACTGGTATTGTTATCTCTGTCAGTACATGTGTACAATATTTCGACCAATCAGAAACGTTGAATTGCAAGTATTTCCACGTTAACAGGATAACCGACATTTAGCAAGGTTGTTGCTGTCTTCATCTGAAATTAATCTTATTGCTTTTGAAATCTATAATTAATTTAGGAAATGGATTACCATGATTACAGAACTTGCTTACCTATAGTATGTACACAGACTGACAGAATCAATAACATTTTAAGAAGACTATAATCTAATTGTTAAGGTTTTTATGCGTTATACTTTTTTGTAACTTGTAATGCACTGAAATGTAATGATACAATTTTAAGAAATAAAAATAATAAAAAATTTAGGAAGTGGAGTTTTTACATTAAAAAGTGATCAAACTGTTTGTAATAGTTTTATAAGCATTGTCGTTATCCAGTTGTGCAGCTTTAGTAATTATTGAGCCACTCTCTCATCTCTCGCCAGCTATGTGTGGCAGACTTATTTGTTTTGCTAACTTTACTATCTTTTTGAAATATCAGAGAGTGTCATTCTCCCCTCCCCTTCTAATAACCCCATATAACCATGTCCCTGGGGCCTAATAGCCTATGTCAGTATGTAGTCAAAGGAGATGAACCGGTGGAAAATGTGTAAATGTTCCTCAAACTTCAAGTATAATTGTTGTAAGTAGAGAGTGACAATTTTAATCAAATTAAATTGTATTGCAATTATTAGTGTAGTTGATGAGTGAACGTAATTAGGTTATGATATTATATTCAGTCTTCATTTTTCAATAGATATTATTTTTATATCATCAGTAATTCCATTAGTCAAATAAAGGTAAAGGTAATGTGGTTGTAAATAAATATGAACTTTTTTTTTGAAAATAAACTCTGGACCGTATTAACCAGTCCGGAAGCATGCCTGTTAATAGGAACATTTATAACATACGAGAATATTGAAGTCATGCAGCCATATTGTTCAGATGTTGCGATAAAATGTCATAGTTTCTAATTTATGTACTTGAAATATTAAAAATCATTGTGTTGAAAAACATTTGAATTTTCAAAATGGCCGTTTCGCGCCTAAAAGCCTAGCTCTGTTGTCTATTTTATCTAATATTTCGAAAACGGCGTTGTGAACTTATGAAATGGGAGTGGAAAAGTTGTAGCCATGACAATTAATGAAGGTATTTTCTTCAATTTTAAGTTTCCCCTAGCAAAGGTAATTTTCCCAGACGTATTTAAAATATCAAAAAATGTAACATTGCATAAGGCTTTAACGTTATGATAACAAAGGATCATGGGAAATATCACAAAATGGCGGCTTCCATGTAGCAAAATATTCCCATTAATAGAAACATTTATGTTCCCATTAATAGGCATGCTTCCTGACTGTTAACTTGAGACGGCTCCTATAGTAATCTAAATCATGTGTTTTGTTTTGCTATTTGAAACAAGATTCCGACCCGTGAATCAGCATTTATATAATCAGATGATACAGGAATATTAAATAAACAAATTGGTGAAAACAAAATGATGTTTAGGAGTTCAAATAATTCCGTTTGGGAATTATTTACCTTAAAGATTTCACAACACTCTAAAAAAAAAGAAGGAATGGACAAATTTGATCATAACATGATCAGCTATGCACAGATTCTAACTAAGTATGGTCAAAATTGAAGAACAAATTTAGAAATGATATAGTGAAATTTGACCATCATATAGTCTAGCTTTTAGAGTGGAGTGCATTCAAAAGTGATATCGCAGTGTAAAGTGTGATTGTATCATAATTTCAGATCCAAGAAAAATATTCATGTATTTCTATCAAATGAATTTTTTTAATTTATTTTTTTATTTAGCAAAGCTTGTTCTTGTAAAGGACACCTTTTACCCAAACAGATAAATGATGAACAAAAAATGATTCCAATAATTTAGAAAGAGGCAATAATTTACAAAGACATACGTAAACATTGTCTTGGGTGTGCAATTATGACATCACACGGTAACCTGCCAGGTCTCTTTCCAGCGCACTGACGAAATCTTTGAAATAAAATAACTACTAAACGGAATAGGCATGGTTTTCAAGTTCACCACTGTGTTATTTAAATGTCCTCTATCATACATATGAAAATTCACGGAAATATGAGTATGAAATATAGGCTACATTCCTAGTCAGGACGTCAAAATATATACAGAAAAAAAAAACAGAAGTTTGGCAGTTTGAAGCAATGAGGATAATGGCAGGTCCGTGGTATAGTTGAAAAGTTTCGACTTCAAAAACAATTTAAATACATGGTGGTCCCTAAATATCTGAAAGGATCACGCCAAAGGACGCAAAATGGAGGTCTTGGAAATTAAGTTGATATATTTTATGAATTTGGTTGTATTAATAGGTTTACACGTTCACACAGACTGCAGGAACCTTTCACGACACTGATTCTTTTATCATATATTTCGAAGACTTTGGTTATGCCACTGAAGGGGTAATACTAAAACGAATGTCAATTGACTCACACACTAAAAACCGAATGCCCATTGAAAACATGAATGCCTATACCTATGGCTGTACTGTAAATATTTTGTGTTATAGCACTTACGTTGTACGGTAGTCCATATTAATATCGATTTGTGAGGGTTAGGGTTAACCTAAATCCTAGCCTAACTTTATCCGAGTTTGTTATGTTAAGGCACTTGTATGCTTTTGTAGTTATCCGTAAGTGTGCATCTCAACGGGCATTCGTTGTATGGAAATTACTGTTCGCGTTACTCAATGGGCATGCGCAGTATGCACAGTTTCTACATGCAGTAAACTCAATGGGCATTCGTTTTTCTGTGTGTAATTCAATGGGCATTCGGTTGGCATTCGGTTTAATATAACTCCACTGAAGATAATCTAATCTCACCATATCTTGAAAAGTAACCATATAACCCATTAAAGAAGTCTCCTTTTTATCGATGTTTATTAAATCCATGTTTGCGGTGGAAATGAGGGTGCAGACGCACATGTACGACCGTATTTCCCGGGGGACAGGGTCTCCCCCACTTTTCAGTAGAATTTCACAAATTTAGTTTATTTAAAGGAAAATGTGCCACTTCCCCCTCCCACTTTTGACACACACTTTTGATATATATATATATATATATATATATATATATATATATATATATATATATATATATATATATATATATATATATATATATATATATATATATATATATATATATATATATATATATATATATATATATATATATATATATATATATATATATATATATATATATATATATATATATATATATATATATATATATATATATATATATATATATATATATATATATATATATATATATACATGAGGTACATCAGTGCTCGTTCAGGGTGCACATAAGTGGTGCTTCTTCAGGGCATAAGTAACAGGGGTGCTCTGTTGAGATGAGCTACTCCTCTACAAAACTCTTCTATTGGTTCGGAGTATTGAGTCAACATTACTGAGTCGACAGAACAAAGTAATAAGTGAGTAAGATAGTGGCATAGACTCATTACTCATTGACAGCCAACAAGATGAGTTACTCCTGCACTTCGCTATGTGAAAGAAAAAAACGAAAAAAAAAACGTTTACTCATCGTTATAATATGGACCGTTATATCAGAACCGTACAAGGACATGAAAGTGACAATTGCTCTGCGAGGATACCACAGACAGTGAGGATAGTACCGCCAATGATTATGATACTACCAACACTGATGGGGAGTCTGATGTTTCTGTCAGTGACTGATGCAGATGAGATAGATAACAGTGGAGATGATTCAGACAGTGAAAATAGCACAATAGACAAGAAAGAGAATATCGGAAAAGCCTGTTTAATATTAAGCAAGAGTTAACTGATTTACTTTGATGCATAATGTCAAGTTCAAACAAGAAGATGCCGAGGAGGAAAATAATTAGGCTACTTGAACAGCTGATTCATTAATCAACGGATATGACCAATGCTTAATTGTATATATTAGGCCTAACAGAACAATGATGTACACCCCTAATGCACACCCGAAGAAGCCACTGTAGCTTGCTTTAATACCTTATTGTTGTGGTTGTTCTTAATACCAAATGAATAAGTACAACAGACAAATTCAATTTCTTTGTTTTCTATTGTTGTTGTTGCTATGTCTCAGTTTCCCCCAATCACCGGTCTGTCACACTCCAACACCATGCTTTATTCGTACCTCACCATGCTCTGTTCCACAAAACATTCCTTAATACCGTATATCGTTTGTAATACACCCTAATTTCCCTCCAAAACCTTTCCCTTAACTGAGTAAGTCAAAGTCCTCAGTGAGATGCCTAAATTCCTGGGGTGCTGTTTCCTGAAGTACCACATGCCATTGGATAGACAGGTGGTGTGGGTTGGGGTCTTGGATAGGTCTCAGGGTGATTACCTTGAGGTGGAATGCACTGGAACCCCTAATGCACAGCCTTCTACGCTCCTGCCTTCTACGCTCCTGCCTTCTACACCCCAGCCTTCTACACCCCAGCCTTCTACGCCCCAGCCTTCTACGCCCCAACCTTCTACGCCCCAACCTTCTACGCCTCCGCCATCTACTCCCCAGCCTTCTACGCCCCAGCCTTCTACGCCCCAACCTTCTACGCCCCAACCTTCTACGCCCCAGCCTTCTACGCCCCAGCCTTCTACGCCTCAGCCTTCTACGCCCCAGCCTTCTACGTCCCAGTCTACTCCTTAAAAATGGGGTCGATTGATCTTTTCTATTCTACTTATGGGGGTGAGATATTACCTCTCGGGTCATTTGCACATAGATGACCAACGTGCCCACACCACATGCAGCTATGCACAACCCTAGCCAATGGTACTGGGGCCCGGGGTATACTGTGGGGTCTAATATGGGATCTTGTGTGATGAGCAAATGGTTTTAACTTTTTTGACGTGGTTCAAAGATTTTGTCTAATCGTTGGTGTGATGTGATGGGGACGGTCACGGGTTACTAGAGGCGACCTATGCTTTCATATTATTGGTCAATGTGTGCTTTTCCAAAACAAACAAAAAATATGGAATCAACTTTTCAAGCATGTGTGTGGGAGGAACTATTCAATGTAGCACCCATTGTTTCTTGATTTTCAAAATAAATGTGGGCCTATAATTCCGACAATGGCTACGTCAGACACGTACAATCAAGGGACAAAAACCCCCCATTTTCAATTCGCGTAAACGTTCACAAAACTTGAAGAAAAAAAGATATTAGAGATGATATGATACCACCTTCAAATATAAGATGTTCCCTCCCCCCTTCTCCACGCCTCCCCCTCCTTTCCATTTTTCTTCTAGGACATGTTGGAAAATCGATGTGGCCTTAACGTCCCTTGTACGCCGCCATTGACTCCGGCCCGCATTCGGCCTACACATGCCACCAGTCCTTCGAGCTTGTTCCAAGGAGTGTCATATACACGGTATCAGAAAGGTCTTGCCGCTCTGTATTACTTCCGGATGTCAACATATGACATTTCACTCATGTCAGTCGAACAAAACGAATATGTCAGTTATCGTTATGCTGCTGATCACAGATAATGTATGTAACCCACAAGCTGTACTGAGGATGGCGGAGTGCCGATGAAACCAATTTTCTTTTACTGTTTACGTTGTCAAAATTGTGTTCATGAAATTGTTTTATTCGTTTTGAATCTTTTTATAAATATTATACTCTGCAACAGTACGAAGGTAAGTGTTTACAACTAGCTGACATGAGACTTATCTTTGTTGTGATCGATTTTAGCACATACTGTTTTCCAGTCTTGCTCACTATATCAATATTAAACCGTCGTTTCTTAGCAGTTAGCGTTAGCTGGTTAGGACCTAACTGAAGTATGTTACTGTAACTGCAGATTCGTAATGGCAGATTTGTTGTGATACCCTTCAAGTTTCAGATCTACGAAGATGTTTGAATTACTTTCTTCTATATGAAATAAATAAAATACTGCAGAAAACGAATTAAGTCATTTTCGTGATCACAAGTAGGTAAGAGTATAGACTTATTGGATTATTTACAAGTACGTAAATAATAGATTATGTAACAATTTCGTAGATAATCGAGGGCCATACGACAACGAAATTTATTAACAACAAGATCTTGAGGGCCTGAAACTTTTAAGCCATTTTATGTATTTTGAAAAAATTGCAACATTTGAAATTGATCTCAGTGCATGACAATCTTGACCAATTCGACTTGTAATCATTACACAAGGTAGCTTGATACTTTTGTTAAAGATAATCAGGTGGTACACGGACAAATGGTACAGCTGTTTTAATATCATTCTTTAAAGTTGAAAGAGTTGGTGTTACTTTCACCCTAAGCCCGTAGCTTCGCAACAGCTTGCAATTAAGTCTGATGGTGGGGGTGGTGAATTTAAAATGAAAATATTGTGTATTTAAAAAGGCAACCTTCATTTTTCCAGGAATCTTCAAGATGAGCGAATCTGGGGGAAACCACCATGCATTGGTTCTGGGTAGCCTCGTGACAGGAGCGATTTTGTTGATAATAATAAACATTCTTGCCGCAATATATTTGAAACGTCATCGAGATAAGTACTGTGTGAAAAATGCTGAAAATAACAAACTGGTGGATGTTAACAAGAATCCCACACATTCCATGGTAAAAATGAACAACTCAATATCGCAATGTGACGCGCCTGATGACGCGGCTATGATAGCACCACTAGAAGATTTTGAAGACGAAAATGTTCAAGAAAAGGTGATTTCGCTACCAGGTTATAAGGACCATGGCTGTTATCCAAGACAATGAGATCATCGATCGAAGATGTAGAGAGTTCCGTAAAATGTAACCAAAATTATACTTGGTATGCAATACGTTTATCCATGGATAGCAGTTGACGTCAGTTTCCAGGGGCGTGTATAGCTAGAAATACATATTCAGGGCCTCAAGGCCCCCACCCCCAGAAAGGGTTTATATTTCCCGCGTGTGGAAATTGTGAGAAATGCAGTTGCATTGAAGGAAAATGCGTAAAATTGTTGAAGACTGTATTAGATTTTGGCAACATTTCCTAAAAATTTCTAAAATTGATAGTGATTTCTCGAAAATTAAAGAAATTTCCTAGAAATTGAAGAAAATTTCCCGCAAATTGAAGAATATTTAACGAGAAAATTTCCGGAAAAGTTAAGGAGATTTCCCGAAAGGAACTAAGATTTCCTAACAATGTTTAAGCATTTCGCGGAATTGAAAAAAAATTCCTGAAAATAAAGGCAATTTTTGGAAAATTCAAGAAGATATTTCGAAAATTCAAGTAGAATTCCTGAACACTTAAGGAGAATTCCCGAATATTCAAGGAAGTTCGCAATTACACGAATTAGGAGCAACATTTTATGGTAACTTAATCAGTGCAATTTTCCGCTTATACACTTATATAAGCAGGAACATTTTCGAGTTTTTGCCCACTGAGAGATGACCCTTCCTTCACCAATTTGGCGAAAACGTAACGCCCTATTTGAAATTTATTGAGAGGGGAAGGGGATGGCCCTAATATTATCCCTAATATTATTAAGACTTTCACCTTCCAACTGCTTTATCTGATGGTTTTTGCTTCCAAGTGTATTGTATAGAGTTTGGTCCAAAATTAGAAGTGTTTGGTACAAAAGTGAAAATTTTTGGTACAATTAAAGGTGAAGATTTTTGGTACAAAATTGAAGAATTTTTTATCCAAAATTAAAGATTTCTGGGCCAAAATTAAAGGTGCTTGGTCTAAAATTGAGGATTTGTTTGGTGCAAAGTAAAAGTTTTGTCCAAAATTAGCGATAATTCTGTCGATACGATTAAAAACATGCCATCATCTGTTTTCTATACATTTTATTGATATTTCTGTTAATTAAAGGCCTATTTAGTGCTTTGACAAAATTTGGGGAGCTACGACACTTTTAGAGGGACTAGACCCCCAATAGCCCCTCCTCCCTGCTGACAAGTTTCTGCCAGTTCCCCAATAATGGATATGATGGAAACTGTCTTGCTAATCATAAATAACAGGTTTGCAGGCTCACAGGGGACGGCGAGGTCAGACTCTTTAGATCAGAACAATATGGCTGCATGACTTTAATATTCTCGGTGTTATAACTGTTCCTATTAATAGGCATGCTTCCGGACTGTAGATAGGGCAGAGCGGATTTTCTGTGAATTTATTATTCAGGTTTAGAGTTTTGGAAATACATCCACTACAATGAGACAAAATGCAGGAATGGTTCTGATTATCCATGTAACCCTACAGTATGTAGTCTAATTATTTATAATATGGATTTTTGCAACAGTGGCTTTCTTTTCCAATTAATGCCTTTCACCTAACACAAACCCCTTACAATGTACGGTTTTGTGCCTTATAATGTTGAATGTGTGAGAGTTTCCCTTAGTCTGTTAGTGTATAATCATATGTCCAAGAACATTGAATTCTGAGACTATATCAGATTTCAAATATTGTAATCATTTTGTTTGTGCTCACGCTACACCGTATCAAGTATCAAGATCCAAGATTTTTTGATTAGATGAAAAATTTATGAAATAGATCAGTTAAACAGTACAGGGGCGCCGGAAGGAGTTTCAGATTAGTGGGGCAAGAAGGCGGAGATTTAAGCCTCCACAAGGAACGTATTATTATTTTGTATTTGTGTTCGGAAATGCAATCAGTTCCCGGCTTTTGGCAGTAAAAGTCATTGATTACTGTTTAGAAGTTTTTGAAGAAAACCACCGCTTTGTATAACATATTGTCATAGACTGACAATTGTCACACGAAAATCTATGATCGAATATATTATTGGTGGGACATATGCCCCACCTGCCCCACCCGTCCAGGCGCCCTTGTATTAAGGGATGCCCACGGTGTTATTTTATAAATATGTTCTCTTAAAATTATGTTGTTATGAATAGGATATATTTTCATCAAAACAGTAAAGGCCAGTTGTCGTGTTAACGTATAGAGATAAATATAAGATTATGCAAATTATCGTTTCTGATTGGTCGAAACATGTGCACAGATACTAACAAGCCAATCAATAAGCGACGCGAAAGTGACGTCACGTATATGTATCAGATTTACTGGTAAGATCTCAAGGAAAGGCTTGTGACGAGATTCCTTCTTTAAAGGATCAGTCAAGGGTCAAACAACGGAAGAGGACTTGCATGCAAAGAAACTAAATGGTGAAGAAAGCATTCTTGTCTGCATGTGGGTAATTATAATTTACCACCTAAAAAAAGTTTTGAGGAAAAATAATTCAAATAGGAAAAAACTTAAATAAAGTTTCTTTAAATTACATTAAAGGCCAGTTGTCGTCTCTTACGTGGAGTTAAATAGAGTTCAAATCGTGTGTTTTGATTAGTCGAAACAATGGCACAATGTGCATTTACATTGATTGGCCAATCAGAATCGTTTGGGAATAAAATGTACGCAGCCACATTTTAATCACGATAAATGGCCTTTAACAATTGTTAAAAATGTGAGGATGAGTGCATCAACCTTCCATAGTAGACACCACTCTACACAGAAACGACAGAGCTTTAAACATGAATATATCCTAACGGAATAAGATTTTGGAATGCTTTCATCACTATTTTGTTTCATCTGAAGTCCTCTTTCATAGAGTTTACCCCAGAACTTGTCCTTTGAGGAATTAAAGCCAATTTCTCGAAAATATTAGTCGAATGCAGCTGTACTCTAGACTTGCAAGGGATTAAGAGACGCGTTTATGAAAGAAAATGAAGACCTGTTCAATCTATGTCACCATAAATTAACATAATGTAAATATTTAGTCCCGAAAATGTGTAAAGATATAGGGCCCTACAATGGTCAATTTTTAACCAATATAGTTACAATTCCACTTATTACTTACAAATAAACGTCCGTTACTGCTAAAGCTTATGAGGGCAGTGAGGAAAATAATTACCCCTCAAGCAAACGGCTCATGTATGTACCTGATTGTACACTTGATTATTTATTTTATTTCTCGAATTATTGAACATTTGCAGCAATATACTGCCAACAATAGTTTTGCATAAAGTTCACGTTGATCAATAAACAATTTTGAATGCGGGTAAACATTGTTGACAATTTCAGAATACTGACTGGCTGATGAAACTTCAAGGAGTACTTATCATAGATAATTTAATGTAACAACTCCTAAGAAAAAATGTATCAAAAATAATGGTTAAGTTTGTATGGGTTTTGTAACCCTTCCATCCAAACGAGTATACACAACAATTCAATTCTGTAATTTGTGCTCTCTTTTTAGGGTGGGGTGCACGTTCCTCTATGTTTCTACATGTATTATATGCATGTAAGGTAATTTATTTCTTGTATTTATTACAGAGGTTGTCTGATTGCCTTTCGTGGGCAGAGGATTAAAGGTACTTCTGGAGACTAATTTACCCTGGTGGACATATTGTTATTGTTTTATTATTATTGCGGGTAATCTCTTTAATGTGTTTGAGAGATCATAGCTTTCCTTTCAACAGTTCAACGACGACAGTGAACGCAATGACGGGGTCGTTGCCTGCGTATTCGGTTATAATAGTAACAATGCTATCACGAAACGCTTAAAGGATTGGTTCAGTGGTCAAGCATGTTTATCTTAATGAAAGAGGACTTCACAAAAAAACAAAATAGTGAAGAAATCGTTCAAAAATCTTATTCCATTAAAGAGAATAGATATTTATATATGTATATATATATATATATATATATATATATATATATATATATATATATATATATATATATATATATATATATATATATATATCATAATACATTATATATTTTTTGTCATAATACATTATATATTTTATCATAACAAATTATGCATTGTTAGAAATATTGGACAATATCAGTTACTCAGACAAAATCATAAAAAGTTGGATATAGTTGCATCAACACCTTGCAATAAAAAAAAAATGTAACAATATGATCTGATATTTACGTGAAAATGAACAAATTACACATTCCAGTAAGGCAGACAGAAAATTTGTCAGTAAATCAGACAACTGGGCCATACCTGGCGGGCGAGGTGGGGAAGAAGGGGGGGGGGGGGCGGGTTCCACCTGAATACAATCATGGCGGAAATGCACGGTTTTTCTGGCGGAAACAACCGTTTGGCGAAACGCAGCATGGAGAAAACGCACGTTCCCCCTCAAATTTACATGTTCTTTCGCGCCTCGCATTAGTTGCCCTTAGGGTGATTGTGGTCGCCAGTGAAATTTCCTTAGAAAATTCACTGCCTGTATCTTATGAGACGAACTTGCTCGATCGCCGAACCAAAGAGCTTCCACACTTGTGTTGAAGCTCTTTGGCCGAACTAAACCTTTAACCTGTTAACAGACGCTATTTCACAACACTCAAACAAAAGTGACGCTTATAGAAAACGAAAGGAAATATTGTTCCAACTTTAAGAGAATTTTACTAATCTCTTCCCACCTTTTATTCACAAGAGTTGCCGATTTTAGAACGCTATATTACGAACTTGAAATGCAAAGAGAATTCCCCTCCATCTGATTCATTGTTGGAAAAACAATTTTACATTCCACCCACGGACCAATTGGCTCGTCCATACTGTTATTTAATTTGCTTGAAGTACAAACGATGACCTCTGTGGCAAAGCGGTAAAGCTTCAGCTTTTCAATATAGTGTCGCAAGTTCGATTCGCGATGGGTCTCCCAACCAGTAAACCACGACTGGCTATTACTGGTTATTCTAAACCTTGGTAAACCAACCTAGCGCTATAGTTCAAATATGAATCAAGGTGAATCGACGATCGTAATTTCCAAAAATAGAGCAAGAAACAAAATTAATGTGGGTGAGAAGATCATGACTTTTCGCCTCTCAAGAATTGAAAGTTGTTTGGGATTTTATCAATTTGTCATCATTGTAAACAAAAACTCAACGAATTCATTGGGAATTGCCGCCTGCTGCGAGAAAAAAAAAAAAAAAAGTGTGATAGAAATTTGGGGGATTTGAGGGAAATTCTAAAATAAAATAAATTGTAAGTGCGGTTGCATTTTATAGCCAGATAGCAGGAAGTTGGCACTTTTAGTTAAAGCATAAGCCACATGACATTTTTTGAATTTCAAAAATGACATGCTGACATGAGGTTGTCTATGTCAATAGTTCAATTGGAATATATGGGGCTTTTTTTGTGTTGTTTTTTCCGGCATGTTGAACGAATTCTGTGACATACCCTTTATTTCCTTATGCCGCAAAGAAAAGGGGAAATCAAAGGGAATTAAAAAGGAAATTCTGAACATATTACGTACTGTGCATGGAATATCTTTCCATATTTATTATAAGACAGAAGTGCATGAAGGCTCATGGTCTTTAAAATAAAAGTATACAGTTTGGCTAGAATTTAACTTGAAGCGGCAGCACAGTAAATTGATCTAAATATCATAATACTTGTAGGCCTATGGGGGACAGAGGTATGCCTTAATCTGCACATGCATAGGTCACCCGTGTGGCTGCAGTGGCGGTGCCAGGATGCGGTCCGGGACTTTTTTCGGGGAGGCCTGGACCCCCCTTTGGGAACGCCTGGACCCCCGTCGGGAACGCCTGGAACCCCCGTTGGGAACGTCGTGATGGTAAAATCCGTCGGGGATTCACGAGTTAAACCAGAAAACCAAAGGTTTTGAGGTTCCAACCTGTAATATGGATTTTAAGTTTGAACGGTATAATAAATGTTATTGCACAATGAGCTCAAAATAACAATGACAACCAAAATAACTCACAGTTCTCAAAGGAATGGAATTTCACATTTAATTCAATTCAACTATTTTGATCCCATTAACATTTCAAACATGAAATAAAACAGACATGCGGTTGTTAAAATATGAGCATTTAAACATTGTATGCCTTGTCTACTCATTAATATGCGTGACATTGCCGTCAAAAAACAACAGGGCAGATCTGCAGTCCATGGGCAATCTGTGTACCACATATGACCTGAACCCCGTGTATCGTTCTTGAAATACTGTGCATACAAGCGCTTTTCAACAAAATCATGCCAAGTCACGCCCACTATTGCATATTAATGAAATTTTACATTTAAGTACCATGAACATGTACACACCAACTAACATCATATTAAGACCAAATATGAAACAAAACAGGCATGCGGTTGTTAAAAGACAAGCATTATAAGATTTTATCATTAAGCCCCGCCTACTCATTAATATGCAAAACATCGCCACCAAAAGCAATAGGGTACATTTGCAAACCACGTGCTATCTTTGTACTACAGATGAATTGAATCCCATGTATTGTTCTTGAGATACTGTGTTTACAAGTTCTTTTCAACAAAATTATGTTATACCCCTCCCAATATGCATATTAATGCATATTTTAATCAAAAATGTAGTCGCAACAAACGGGTCGTGCACTTCTTTTCCTTTTGAGGTAATTCAATATTATTGGCCTGTGGTAGTTCAATATATCACATCGCCATTACGGTAATAAATATCCGAGTCAAGCTTTTACAAGATGTAATTGGTTAGTTTTGCTGTGCGTAATGACATTTTTCTATTTCACTTTTTGTAGGATATCAACATCTTTTCTTCCGTAATTCAACTAACTTCATTTTGATTTACGATCAAGTCTGCGCAGCGGTGTAAGGCTAAATTAGTTCAAAACAAAAGCTTCTGGTCCTGATTACTCAGGACCGCTGGCTACTCAGAATCCATGGCCTTTCAACTTGAGTTTTACATTTCAGAATACCTCAAACCTTGGTAATCTAGACCTTAAAATTTAAACTATAAAACAAGCTATTTCAAAGATATCGATGCCAGATTTTAAAACTTTTATTTGGCCCTACTTTATTCAACTACACTTCCTGAACCATCCTAATGCCAAACAATGCGCATGTGCCAAATCATTTACAGCAAGCTGGCTTGGATTGCACAACCAGTGGCATAGCCATGGGGGAAAGGGGTACTTTTCCTTTTCCGGACACCGCATTTTTCAGAGATAATGTTTCGAGGACCTTTCATACCCAACCCCACACTTTTATGGCATATATATTGACGTTATAGAGTTGCATCCTTAAATCCTCCAAACTAACTTTTAGGGTTGGCACGGCTGATTTTCTTAAAATAGTGCCTATAAAAGCTGTCAAGATGTGAAGATAATGCATGGGCTTTCATCAATCATCACTGAATAGGCCTATATCTTCTCTATCAGAAATGGCTAAAATATGACATATAATTTATATATGGAATATCAAGTACATAATTTTTAGACCTAGAGAAAAAATTAATTCAATCATTTCAGATAGATATTTTGAGCAACAGCATAAGTTATTTTTAATATTTTTTTTATAATTTAGTAATCAAAATGATAATGACGTTTTCTCTTTATGTTATTTTCTTATTTATTTTCAAGATCAAAAATTAAAGAAAAAAAATATTGTCGCGTTCCGTCCGTCTTTTTGCCTTCTATCATTCAAGAAAGACGTGTCTGACTGCTGCAAATCTTTCTTCATTACAGGTGTATGGACAGGTAGAAATTGTATATCCACCAAAAAGATGTGTGGGGCCCCTCGGCCTGTCGGGTGACAGGAGATCATCTAGGTCGTCCTCGTGCGAGATGCATTGGCAGCTAAACAAGATGGAGTGTCTTAATTGTATCGGATTTGGCTGATGCAGCAAGGAGATGCATGTCTAGACTAAATCCACAATCCAACAAAATTCACCATCGTCCCACAATGATCTTAAGGAATGCAAACGTCAATGACAGGAACGCTGGAAGATGTTTGAATCTGGGGGCAGAGGACTTGAAGGGCACTTTCCGACTGAATTGTTTTGAAAACATGTACGACTGTACGACAAGACTATAGACCTTTTCATATCGGAATCGGTAATTTCCGAAAATCTTATTTAAATTATGTCACATGGCCGAAATTCACGTGACCATAATGGACCAATCAAATTCCGGGGAATCCTAATTGTCTGCACAATGTACTAGCGTATGGGGTCAAGCCCATTAAGAATAAAATTTCACACAATGATCAACAGTATGTAGGGGCCTACATACACAAATAAGCACTTCACTGTGACTTTAATGGTAGCGTAATTTGGTTAGAAAATTCCATACCAAACAGAAAACTTCGTATAAACTGTATCCTCTCCATTCACACAGTTTTTCTGGTATTCAAAACTAGTTGTCTTATTCACAGATAACATGGGATTTGCTGCCAAAAGCTCTCGATACTATTTTCACATTTTGTGCAGTGAGGTCAACGGCACAATTTCATACCATTGGGCTCTCCGCACTGAACATCAACGTTTTTAAATTTGAACGATTTTTGCCAATTTCCGTCCTATTTTTGTGTTTCAAATGTGCACAAATATTGTTAATGTTGTAAATGTTGAGGGAATGTGAACCCCAACGAACATACAATGTTCCGTTCACAAAACAACATTTTAACGTGCACACTAGGCCTAGGGTCTACAACTACATGCTAGTTAGTGTTATAAACGTAAAGTACCCTGAGGTTTTACGTTCGGCTAAACTCGGTTTGAAATGGCCTATAGATCTTTTCAAAACCGAGTTTAGCCGAACATGATTTCTTCAGTACTTCAACCAATCAAATGGTGGGGAAACTTTTCCTTTGTTTCCCAATCAATCAGGTGCAGGTTTGAGGAAAAAAATATCAGCAGCAATACGCGCGCGTATTTCCTTCATGTATAACGCACGTATGATACGTACGCTTGAAAACATTTTTTCATATATACGCTTAATCCCATACCGTGCGTGATTTGTGTAGACGGCCAAGATTCCTCCAGTATTTATTGGTCAATAAATTTCTCCAGTAATTTAGTGGTCAATAAGATTCCTCCAGTATACGATTGGTCCATTATGGACACATGAATCTCGACTATGTGACATTATCTAAATTAGTAATCCGGAAATTGCCGATTCAGATTTGAAAAGTTCTATAGCTTTAGGGGCGATTATACATAAAGTCGGTAGGCTGATGTTTTGCTTTTTCGGTATTGAAAGAAATTCAATGTAGGGCTTTTGAGCCTCAACCGCCAATGTTTAATAATTGTATTCTCTTTCATGGCGATATTTGGATTATTTACTTTAAGAGCTCAGAAAATTAAAGATCATATATAATCTAAAAGGAAACGTTTTTTAAAGTTTGAAAGGGCACGTTCCTTCTCTGAAAAGGGGCAATTGTCCCATCTCAGAAGAACACGTTTTTCTATGGAAACACTGAAAAGGCACTTTTCCTCCCTGATAAAGGGCACTTTTTAAACTTTTGACAAAAGTTAAGGGATACGTGCCCCTGGTTCCGACGCCTATGGTCAATAAACCACTAGACTTATGGCGATAAATGATCATCTAGTTTCCTAGGTCATGTAGGTCTGTAGGTATACGGTAGCTAATCAAAAGGTTGTGATGTATGAAGAGAGGGCAGTTCAAAAATGTAATTCTGCCTGAAATATCAGTCATTGGAAATCAGACTTCTGTTTCCTGCTAAATGTTGATTGAGGCTTGATATCAGACTGCTGTTTCCTGCTAAATGTTGTTCGAGGCTTGATATCAGACTGCTGTTTCCTGCTAAATGTTGGTCGAGGCTTGATATCAGACATCTGTTTCCTGCTAAATGATGATCGAGGCTTGATATCAGACTGCTGTCTCCTGCTAAATGTTGTTCGAGGCTTGATATCAGACTGCTGTTTCCTGCTAAATGTTGGTCGAGGCTTGATATCAGACATCTGTTTCCTGCTAAATGTTGATCGAGGCTTGATATCAGACTGCTGTTTCCTGCTAAATGTTGATCGAGGCTTGATATCAGACTTCTGTCTCCTGCTAAATGTTGGTCGAGGCTTGATATCAGACATCTGTTTCCTGCTAAATGTTGATCGAGGCTTGATATCAGACTGCTGTTTCCTGCTAAATGTTGATCGAGGCTTGATATCAGACTGCTGTTTCCTGCTAAATGTTGATCGAGGCTTGATATCAGACTGCTGTTTCCTGCTAAATGATGATCGAGGCTTGATATCAGACTGCTGTCTCCTGCTAAATGTTGATCGAGGCTTGATATCAGACTTCTGTATCCTGCTAAATGTTGATCGAGGCTTGATATCAGACTGCTGTTTCCTGCTAAATGTTGATCGAGGCTTGATATCAGACTTCTGTTTCCTGCTAAATGTTGATCGAGGCTTGATATCAGACTTCTGTCTCCTGCTAAATGTTGATCGACGCTTGATATCAGACTGCTGTTTCCTGCTAAATGTTGATCGAGGCTTGATATCAGACATCTGTCTCCAGCTAAATGCTGATCGAGGCTTGATATCAGACTTCTGTCTCCTGCTAAATGTTGATCGAGGCTTGATATCAGACTGCTGTTTCCTGCTAAATGTTGATCGACGCTTGATATCAGACTTCTGTCATCCTGCTAAATGTTGATCGAGGCTTGATATCAGACTGCTGTCTCCTGCTAAATGTTGATCGACGCTTGATATCAGACTTCTGTCATCCTGCTAAATGTTGATCGAGGCTTGATATCAGACTGCTGTTTCCTGCTAAATGTTGTTCGAGGCTTGATATCAGACTGCTGTTTCCTGCTAAATGTTGTTCGAGGCTTGATATCAGACTGCTGTTTCCTGCTAAATGTTGATCGACGCTTGATATCAGACTTCTGTCTCCTGCTAAATGTTGATCGAGGCTTGATATCAGACTGCTGTTTCCTGCTAAATGTTGATCGAGGCTTGATATTAGACTGCTGTTTCCTGCTAAATGTTGATTGAGGCTTGATATCAGACTGCTGTTTCCTGCTAAATGTTGATCGAGGCTTGATATCAGACTGCTGTTTCCTGCTAAATGTTGATCGAGGCTTGATATCAGACATCTGTCTCCAGCTAAATGTTGATCGAGGCTTGATATCAGACTGCTGTTTCCTGCTAAATGTTGATCGACGCTTGATATCAGACTTCTGTCATCCTGCTAAATGTTGATCGAGGCTTGATATCAGACTGCTGTTTCCTGCTAAATGTTGATCAAGGCTTGATATCAGACTGCTGTTTCCTGCTAAATGTTGATCGAGGCTTGATATCAGACATCTGTCTCCAGCTAAATGTTGATCGAGGCTTGATATCAGACTGCTGTCTCCTGCTAAATGTTGATCGAGGCTTGATATCAGACATCTGTCTCCTGCTAAATGTTGATCAAGGCTTGATATCAGACTGCTGTCTCCAGTTAAATGTTGATCGAGGCTTGATATCAGACTGCTGTCTCCTGCTAAATGTTGATCGAGGCTTGATATCAGACTGCTGTTTCCTGCT
>JAIGNY010003942.1:55000-395000 GCA_020152595.1 Chiridota heheva | reverse complement strand
ACACAGCGGGGACACACCCTATCAAAAGGGGAACAGTGCTTTCCACACCGTCATGTCTATTTTTGTCACAATTGTCACATGTCTATAGACAATTCAAAGAGAAATTCTGTTTTATTTTTTATCGAAAACTGTTTGATAATTGCTTAACGGCACCAAGACAACGTTTGTTTTGAGCCTTATCAGATCAATCTAGAGGTAGGAAGGAAAGGAACAAGAATGGCCAAATTCAAGAACAAAGGTCAGGTGTGATTGAAAGGAAGGTGCATGGTTGAAAGAAAAACAAAGTAGAGAGGGGTTGGAAGAGGAGAATTAAATATGGTCGTAGAGGGAGGCATGATGAAGGAAGGAGATAATTTTATCCGGAGGATTTTTCTGGAAGAACTCAGCAATTGAGTTGTGGGGAGCGAGAGAAGCTCTGGGAAGGTTGTACAGGGGGCAAGCAAGGAGAACGTGATGGATTGTAAGGGTGCAATGGAAATTGTTGCAGAGGGGTTGGGGGAGCCAATAAGGTGGTGGGAGTGAGTGAGGTGGGTATGACCAATTCTAAGTCGGGTAATATGAACGTTGTCGATACGAGAAAGGTTGTTGATGGTGGATTTGATCGGAATTGTGGGCTGAATGACATGGAGTTTATTATCAATTTGGGAGTTCCATGAGGTTTGCCATCTTTCTGAACGAGGGAAGCGATAAGCGGTTTGATGTCAGAGAGGGTTTTATGAAAAGGGGCAGGGAGGAGGTTGAGGGCAAGCTAAGCGGCTGCATCAGCCCTGTCATTACCTGGGATGCCAACATGGCTGGGTATCCAGAAGAAAAAAATACTTTTCCTGCAGAGGGTGGGAGAAAGGAGTTTCCGGAGGAGGAGGTGGCAAGTGAGGTTATCCCATTTAAGATTGAGTAAAGAAGTAAGAACAGCCTTTGAGTCGAAGAAAATGGCAAAGTGGCTGAGCGGAGAGTACTCAATAAAGTTGAGGGCAAGGAGAATAGCCTTAGCCTCGGCTGAAAAGATGGATGAGTAGTCGGGAAGTTTGCTACTGAGGGTGATGTCTTGGATGACGGCAGCAGCAGCTGTCTTTTTGCCTTCCTTGGAGCCATCAGTATAGATGGAGGTGTAATTTGAGAGTTGGTCTTTGATTTGGTTGTGGAGATTGATGAAGAGGTTAGGGTGGGTTTGAGCTTTGTGATGAGTGGAGAGGCCCAGGTGGACAGAAGGGAGGGGTGGCCTAAGGAGGAAAAGTGGGCCAGGAGAAGGTGTCGGGAATGGTGGGGTTGATGCCGAGATGGAAGAGGTCTGATTTAATGCGTAAGCTGAAGGGAGGGGATAGGGTTTTAGTCCTATCAGAGAGGGTGGAGAAATTTGGGTACCTAATGAGGTTGTAAACAGGGTTCTGGGAATTACATTTTCCTCATATACCGTATGTATGCCAATTAAGTGCAACTGCAAGGTCCTACAATTAAGATAGAAGGTACAAATTATTCTAACATGATGCACCTATATCAGTATTCAAATGGCAATTTTTTTGGAAAAGCACTCTTTGAAAAAAAGAAAAAACATGGATAGTAAATTGGGCATGTCTTTTGCTTGTTAATCATTATTTCCAATGAATGTTGGTAGATAATAAGAATGTATCCCCCCCCCCACCCCCATCCCTCTCGTGGATGAAAACAAGGGGTCTTCCAGGTCGTTTGATGCTCCAACGGCTCCCAAAGGTAAATAGGTCCAGAAATGTTGCAAAAAAGGTTCAGATTTTTTTTTTTTATGCTCCTCATTAAGATTGATCCCTGAACAGTTTAAAGATATATATACAAGTATTTTGACACAATTTGGAAAGAAAATTACGCCATCAGAATTTTTTCGTTCCAAGATTCCCCCCTCCCTCCACTGAATAATAAAAAGCTGGCTACATCCCTGCCCATTCCCCTTCCCGTTTCGAAAGTCGGTCTTTTAACAACCTCGTGTACATTACAAACAAAGGCTCCATTTCAATTTAAATCGAGGATATAGACTAGGCACACGAAGGTGAAAAGTCATCTGGAAAGCAATGTAAGCAGCAAATCTTGCTCAAAGTGGGCCACACATCTTTTTAAGGTAATTTGACCCTGCTGATTATGAAAATGCCTGTTGCTAAAAAAAATTCAACCGAAAGCCCAAATTCAAGATGGCGGCTAAAATGGCCGCCAAAACAGGAAAAACCATGACTCATGTCCTATTGGCGCAAAAGAAATGTTATACTGATAGGGGGAAAAAAAACGTGCTTCAGACAACATATTACAACAAGCAGCTAAATGTATTTGTAAGTCAATGTTGAGGCCAAATTTGTTTTATTTTGTAGAGTTTGTATATTTAGCGCCCTCTATTCCAGTAGCAGTGGTACAGCTGAGTGAATAGAACAAAGGAATTTGTCACTGTTGCTGTTTAGACAATGATGGAATGTATTGATGGAATGTACAAAACAGTTATAAGGACCTACTAACCCAATGCATATAACATGCATGCATTTAAGTTAGATCTATATTTACTTTGGAAAATAGCCAAGGCCACGCTGGAATCATTAGATCCATCAACTGGTGCAGTTATTCCTCCAAATCTGAAACCGTCAGAGCATGAGCAAACTGGTGAAGTCACTAACAAGCTAATCCATGTGACTGCTGACAACATTGACATACTAAATGACACACTCGACGGAAATAATACTTTCCATGCCACGCAAATGGTGGCATTCCAGCGAGGAGGAGCGTCCACAGATGAAATACTGAAAGCAATAAAGTCCTCAAAATAGCAGTCACTGTCAATTCCCGGTGAATTGGGAAAAATCATCTTTCCTAGCGGCTTCAAAGGAAAACAAAAGGCAGTTTTTCAGAAAGAAGTTAACAAAGATGAAGTTTTTAATTTTGGAGAAAAGAGAAAATGTGTAGTCGAGTCTGAAGCTTTAGACCTTTCATTCATTCTCAACCGACACAACAATGATGACAAAACTAGTTGGACAACTTTCAACGAGCTGCTGTCTAGTAATGATCCAGTTCTCACAGCTTTTGGATACCTGCCTATGATCCTCAATCCAGCTCATAAACTTGGAACACTCAATACGGTTCTTCAAAGATGTATATTTATTGCTGGTCATCTTGGACATGACTATATTGTCCTGACAGTTGACCAAGCGCTGTATTGCAAGGCACTAGAGCTGAAATGGTCGAATGAAATCTACCAACGAAGAATTGTATTAAAAATGGGAGGCCTCCATATTGCAATGAACTTCCAGAAGGCAATTGACCAACACATGAGTGGTTGTGGTATAGAAGAGCTGTGGATCGAGAGTGGTCATCTCGCTGAGGGTCCAGTACAACTTGTACTTCAGGGTAAACGATATGCAAAAGCCACGAGAGCTCACAAACTTACGTACCAGGCACTATGGCAGATTTTGGTGTCAATACTTCGTACCTGGCTGAGGATCAACCCCCCACTTCTTGCAGATGAGATTGACAAGGCAACTGATAATCCAGTCAAACTTGCTGAACTACTTGCATCTGACAACTTTCAAGGTCAGCTTGATAATTTCACAAAGTCACGGTCAGGCGATGATGTCAGTTTTGCATTCTGGATAGAATACATGCATATGGTCTCTATTCTTCTGTGCTTCACACGTTCTCTACGCGACGGAAAGTGGGAGCTCTACTGTGACTCTGTCTGCGAGATGCTTCCATACCTCAGAAGATATGATCACTTAAATTATGCAAAGTCTGTTACTGCATACATAATTGAGATGAACCAACTGCCAGCAGAGATCAGATGTCAGTTTCTTCAAGGTGATTTCGTTGTGAAGCGCTCTCGTGGAAGGTTCAATCAAGTAGATCCGGATCATGCTGAAGAGTGGCTTGTAGGTATTGGCAAAGATTCTGGAGGCATTCTTGGTATTACAAATCAGCCGTCAGCCCTACAAAGATGGTCCCCCTCATTTCATTGGCGCACTGATATTGCACAGAACACATTCGAGATGTTTGGGATTACGTCAGAGGTTGGTAGTATGAATGAGAGCAAACCAGGCTGCAAAAAAAAGGACACGGATGATAAAATGGCTATCAAAGCAACTTTGATCAGGTTCAATGTTCTTTCAGAAACGGCACCTACAACAACAACCCTAGTGAATATCGCGACAAAAGATGTTGCCACGGATAGCATCAAAGAATCGCTACTCACTGCACGGTCACTGGGACTGTCGCAAATTGAGAAGTTCATAGAGAAACAGTTGACGATGACAGCAGACATGCCAAGTAAAGTGAAGTTTCATGCTCCAATGAAAAAAAAACCCAGCCGGAGACATTCAAACTGCTGTACAAGCCAGTCAAGGTTGTCGAAGAACAAAAGAAACTAGCCAAAATGGATCGTCACATCATGCAGAGACTATTTGCTGCATATGAAGCAGGACGAACAGTGGATCTGAGCAATATTCTGAAACATAAACTTGTCTCTGTGCCACTGTCATTGTCGGAGATGGATGGCTCTCTACACACAGGCAACAAAGCTGTACTGATGAACCTGATGACCAAAGATATCCGGGAGAGGCAAGAGCTTCGAGTTGATAGGGCGTCTACACAGCTAATTATTGATGGTCAGGCAATGGTTGTGTCACTTGGCAAACCTGCTAATGTACGCATATTCGGTGACCTTGTCGACAACTTCATCAGGAGCTTGATATTACACAGCAAGACATATCACCGTATCGATGTTACCTATGACCGATACGTACCCGGGTCAGTGAAAGGTGCAACCCGACAACGACGTGCGGGAACATGCCGTCCAATAACACGAGTGATTGAAGGACGCCTTGTGCCTCTCCCTAAGAAATGGAACAACTTTCTGGCTCTGTCTGAAAACAAGTCGGACTTGTCACGTTTCCTCTCAAGGAGATCATCAGGCAGACATTCCACACACTGAAGTGGTTGTAGCAGGGGGCTTTGACGATGAAGCAGAGGTGCAATCGACAAATACACTGACTGGTGCCAGAATGCTGAAAGTAGCACATGAGGAAGCAGACACTAGAATTGTGCTGCATGCGATGCACAGTCCCTGCGAGACAGTGGTTGTATCAGTCAGAGACACTGATGTCTTCCTCATGCTGGTATATCACTTTAACAAGATGCGATGCAAGAACCTGTGGATGATGGCAGGGACATCTAAGGTACGAAGATTCATACCCATTCATGAAGTACATCGCTGTATGTCACCTGAAGTTGTGGCTTCACTACTGGCTTTCCATGCAATATCTGGCTGTGACACGACATCGTACATTCGTGGACACACCAAGCAGACGATGTGGACTATATACAGTGGTAATCCAACACTGTTGGCACACCTTGGCAAAGGTCCCTTGACTAAAGAAACCTTCAAGTTAGCAGAACAGTTCTTCTGCAAAGTTTACAAGGTCAAATGTGATTCAGTTGATGAAGGTCGCAAACAGCTCTTCACCAAAACCACAGCCAGAGTCTTCCACCGACGAGCGATGCATTACGGCAACATATCAAACGAGCTCACTATCAGACAATAGTGTGGGAACAGGCCTGTTCGCAAGGTTTACCGGATCTTGATCCAACAGTTTACAGGTGGAAGAAGGGGACCCGCTACTCAGCTCAGTTGTTACCAGTATTAACAACAATAGACTCTGTCCCAAAAGAATGTCTAGACATTGTGATGTGCAATTGCAAGAAAAACCTGTGTAAATCTCGAGTATGCAAATGCAAAACATCAAACTTGCAGTGTTGCAGAGACTGCGAGTGCCATCATCATGGTACATGTATAAGCATAACATGAGACATTTCAAAAACACTTAAAGCAAAAAGTGTGACATATGTTGCCTGGTTCAGGTTGGCCTTACTATTGAGACAATATTTAATTTTGTAAATAGCTCAAAAGATCATGAGATATGGGTTTTCCTATTTTGGCGGCCATTTTGTAATTGTCTGCCATCTTGAATTGTTGACAACCATCTTTAGAATTCATTGTTCTACATAATACCAAAGGGTAAGTTTTGAAATTGGCAACTCCTAAAACCATAATTTATGCATTTTAGTTGTATATTTAGCATAAATAGTTCTTCGAATATGATTTTACCAGTTTTTGGCAGCCATTTTGTCGGCCATCATGAATTTCAGCTTTCTGATCAATTTTTTTTTCTGGCAACAGCAATTTTCGTAATCAGCAGGGTGGAATTACCCTAAAAATGTATGTTGCCAACTTTGAGCATGATTTGCCGCTTACTTTGTGATTTATCATTTTTGATACTGGACTAATAATGTTGCTTGTGCAAAGCCTTATTCGGAGCCTCATTCCTTTAAAAGTTGACAAATTTCTGTAATAAACAAGAGAACATTTGATCAAAATCTTAAGATAAACTGAAAGATTTACTGTATTAAATATTATCTAAAGTATAACCATTTTCATCCTGCATAAGATATATCAACACAAAGCATTTTAGGTGGCATCATACATAATAATATACTATTTATACATATTTCAATATCTCGCATTAAAAACAGTAAAATCACGTTCACACTCGAAGTTCGTGAGCTGGTACCTCCTGCAATTAGATGCAAAAACTGAGCTTATAAACATTGTCTGGGTTTTTTCAGACTTTGCAGGGTCATAACTAATACATTTCTCCATAAATCAACCATTTTAACACCAGTAGGGAAAGTGTTATTAACGTTTGAATTTGGAGTAAGATAAAATATAAGAGGATATTGTATCAGGGGAAAACCCAAATAATGGTGACAACATTTTTCACCAATCGTAGAATTCGTAAAATAACTTTTTGATAAGAGAATTTGTTTAATTTGTAGATCATCATGACCATGACACAATATGATAAAGACATGTCAGGCCAATAACAATTTTTTAAATATAAACTGACATCTGACTGGATATGTGTCAGGTCAACTAAGGGATATGTTAGGTCAGCAAAAGGTTTAATCCTGAAAAATTATAAGTTGAATAAATTTTTAGTAATATTGTCTGTTTATGTTTGTTTCTTTGTGTCATATGTGCCAAAAGAGGTTAAGTATAAATGGTTTAGTGTTTGGTCTGAGTGCATATCTTTGGATATTTGGGTTTAAATGTACTGCTTCCACGTGTATTATTGAGGTCGTTAGAGACTGGTCTCGTGTGGAGGTCATTTCATTTCTTTCTCTTCTGCAGAAACAGGAAAATGAATATAAAAACAAAGAAGAAAGAAGAAAAAACAAATACAATACTTGTCAGTTTTATCTCAAACTCTTGCAGTGACATGCAGTTAAACATTTTAACCAGAGGGAAATTCACAGAGAATCAGAGTATCATGATTTGTTTGTATAATGTAACAAAGTAATCAATACTATCAATCAATCAATAATTAAAAATATTTCACAAAAAAATAACAAGTGATATATAAAAAAAAAATCAAATATGAATACATGACTGCTGGAATTTTTTTCTAATTTAGTACTGAGAAATTGAAAACTAAAATTGAGTAGAAAGACAATGAAAGACATTATTGCATGATTTTTGATAATCTTTAGTGGCCGAAAAGTAAGTGTGCATTTTGCATCAGATGGTACTATTGATGCATGTCTTACAATGAATCATTTTTTAATTGTTAATTATCTCTTATGAATACGTAAGTAACTTTTCATGATGTGAGTATCAAAAATGAGACCTGTGTTAATTTAGAAATCCCATGACTCAGCGAAAAGGACGCCTTCACTTTTCGACGAAGAGCTCCTTGAAACCAGTTTCAACTTGATTTTAAACGGTGATGAAATTCAAGAAAATCTCAGTTTTTAAATTACAGTTGCAGGTCCATCCCACATTTCAATATTTTTTACGTAAATTCTCCTTCGTGCGCCACAATTTCTTCAAAGAGTGCAACTGATTCAAATAAAGTTTTAAATCTTCGGCGTACCCCTAAGTTTGTTTATCAACAACTACTTTAATTCTACTTTACAAGGATGTTTAAATACTCATTTTATTGTTGATTTTAAAATGTGATCAAACTTTTCTTCAAATGGTCAATTTGTTGTGCCACTGACTGAGGATCACTTACTGTAATTACAATCAGTCCACAAATCTGGTATAAAAAGCTCACATCTACCAAGTTTGTTTAAATATATTTTCTTCACCAATGGTGGTTCCTTTTATTGCCTTGATATTAAGGTGGATATGCTTGGTGACAAAATTTCCTTTAAAGCACCACACATACAATATTAAAAGCTAAATCCATCCGAGCCATTAGGCTCACAGGGCCTGTGCTTATCCCCGGTTTCCATTGTAAAAGTGGTTGAGAGTACTTGATTCCCATGGACAGGACACCAGTCCATGGCAGATTAATTCCCCAGCAGTGCTGGTTCTCATTTTACAGCTGAGTGGACTGAAGCAAGTAGAGTAAAGTGTCTTGCTCAAGGACACAATGCAGTGCTCAAGATAAGAATCGAACACTGTACCTTTGAATACGAGCATGACTCCTTCACCACTGACCCACTGCATTCTTACATAACAATATTATGGTCACAGGCATTTCTTCCGTTTGAGGTAAAATGTTCTTCATGTTACAAGCACCGTGAATATAGTAGACACCATGCAGAACAACTCACCACAAATGCTCTATTTTAAGAATTTCTAATAACATTTTACATTTGCTTTCGACTTGGGAGAATTATGAAATAAACTTCAAACAAGAAAAGATTTAAATGTAATTTTAGCTTGATATTTTCTTGTGTTTGTTCTCTGTATAAAAATAATGAAATGAAATTTATAAAGAAAAAAATATTATCAAAATAAATCTTTGCCATTTGACAAATCAACATGAATATCAGCATATCAAAATAGTACAATTTTTTTTTAATGGTAGTTAACTATTATATTAAATTTGTTCTATTGAATTATACCTAACAAAGTATAATTTTAATAGCTGTGAACAATTCTTCTGGTCTATAATTCCACCTCAGTCATCATTAAGATTATATTTAGACTTAAATTTCTTTGAAATTATGCAAGTAATGGCACGATTATTAATCTCATATTATTTTCAGGCCTAAATTAGAACCTGAATATTGTATTTAAGACCTAAATAAAATTCAACATGCTTATTAACATCTACAATAATCATAATTTGAGTAAGAATACATGCACAAATATGTTGATTTATTTTCATTGCATAATATTACAACTTTCACACATAAAAGGTAATCTATATTCGTTAAAAGATTTACATTTAAAATCTTGATTAACCCTTAAAACAACAAATTGACATGATATTTGTCGATTTGGAAGTGCAACTTTTAATCAATAATTTTAATAAATAATTTTGGGACCATACCAAACTGATACGGAGGTAATTTGTATATCATTTGAAAGAACTCAGTGATTCTTTTATATTCGAAATGTTTTTGATGGGGGTGATATTAAGATTTTTAGAGTAAAATAGAGCCAAACATGAGTAATTTTCATATTTTCACCAAAATTTCCCAAAATTAATAAATAATCTGGATGAACATTAAAAAAAAGCTTAACTCTAATTTTGGTGCAAGTCATTCATGAATATCAAATACTGTAATTCTAATTAAATTTTGCCAAAATCTATCTCACATTTGGGCATTTTACGTCTATTTTAAAGCAACATTTTCAAAGAAAATCTAACTTTTGAATGGACAATCAGAACAGAGTGTATTTTTTTCGCCAGCTTCCAAATGAGTTACTATCTTATAAAAAAGAAAATACCATTGGAACTTTCCAAAGATACGCAACTTTGCAAATATTTTAATTGACGGAAAGACTTGCGTAAAGACACATTTTTTTACTAAAAATATTGTACAAAATAAAGGTAATTGAAGATCTACATGTAGGATTAATGATAAAATAGCTTGAAAGAGGTGAACACTGAAGGAGGCAGTCTCAAGTAAAGGTAAATCAGTACCTTTTGTTTATTTTTTCAGGCCTGTTGACTAGTATGTGTAAATCCCCTATACCTGTTGTGTAAAATTATGATCATACACAGCATTTCATACATTTCTACAGTATATAATAGAGTATATTTTACTTAATTTACAAATCATCAACCATCTTGGGTGAGAATATTTTAGAATTAAAAGTTAATCTGGGACATGAAACTGCTTTTTGTAAGAGAATGAGTAAAAGTTGGGATGATATTTGCATTTTCCAAACCATGAAATCATTTTCATGTCTTATTTCATTCCTTATCTTGAGGTAATTTGCATATCAATTAGTATGCAAAATATAATTAACAACCTTGTGAGTATCATACAATTGATTTTCAACATTTTCACGAGCTCACAAACAAGAAAACTTCATGTTCATGTTATAGCTTTCCCACAATATTGTAAAAATTGATAATAATGGGTCATGATAAAGGTCAAAATGTGAGATTATGAACTAATTTGCATAATCCAATTGTTCCTACTTCAAACAAAATTGTGATTGGTATCAATGAAAAGAACTTTTCATCAACATGTCATAAATTCTATCAAAAGTGCCTCAACTGCCACAAGAGAGTAAATAAACACAAAGTTTGGCAGTTTTGTTCACTGTGCCTGCATATTAAATGAGCTAATTTGCTAAATTTGCATATTCCAGTGTAAAATTATGTGAGCCATTGTGAAGATTAAAGTATTACCTTTCAGTTAAGACATACTTCTAATGATAGCAAAGGAAAGGAAAATGTGGAGAAAAAAAATTATCTAAAAAGTTTCCCAAAATACAGATTGTAAATGGGAGTCTCAGGCATTTGGGGGATAAAAGATATTTATAAGAAAATTAAGAAAAGAGCTCAGCCAGCTTACTGTTTACTTGTCAATATTGCTGTTAGCTAGTACTGAGCTTATTCATTGTAACTTTTACGATTTCGCCATTACCTTACACTTGCCTACAGCAAGCTCTTTTAATGAGCTTGCGTTTGTTATGCATGGTCACACTGGTTTCAATTGCAAGCTTGCAGCAAGCTTGAAGCAAGCTTGAAGCAAGCTTGTGGCAAGCTTGAGGTAAGCTTGCGGCAAGTCCGTGGTGCCCTTAAAGTGAGCACACTATTACTGTAGCAAAATCCATCTGAGCCATTAGGTTCATTGAGCCGGTGCTTATCCCCGGTTTTCATGGCGCAAGCAGATGTGAGTACATGACTCCACCTGGACAGGACTCCAGTCCATCGCAGATCAACTCCCCAGCAGCGCTAGTACTCATTTTACAGCTGAGTGGACTGAAGCAAGTAGAGTGTCTTGCTCAAGGACACAATGCAGCGTTCACAGCAGGAATCTAGCCGGGTACCTTGCGCATACAAGCATGACTCCTTAACCACTGAGTCACTGCACCTCTCACCGTGACTGTACTGTTAGAATGTACAACTTGAATGTGTACAAAAACCTTTAAAAAAATTGAGTATGCATGAATACAGTACAGTATTTGTATGTTATGATGGCAAGCTTGAGAGGTCAAGCTTACCGCTAGTTGTTACGGGCTTAACGTTTAATAGCTTATGTGGTTACTTTTATTTGCTTCTGATGAGCTTACACCTGTTAGCAGCAAACTCATTATAGCTTTAAATGAGCTTGTGTTTGTAAAGCATGCTTATACTCATTTCAACTGCACATTTGGTTTCAAACTGATAAACTTTGTAAAGGTTCCAAACTTGTGAGTTAGCAGCAAACTTGTGGTGAGCTTTCAAGTTGTCATTATTTTAAGAGAGATGGGGTTTTTTAAGACTAAATGTGTATTTGCACCTTTTCAAAATTTGACATCATACAGGCTTGAATAGCACCTTCTTGGAGGTGAAGTGCTTTCGAAAGTTTTTTTTGCATGCCCTGAATAGACTTATTAGAAAACTGAATCCATTCATAACAAACACTAAAATCTAAAATACACTTGTTTTTCATTGCTAGTTTGATTTCTACATGAGGCAAAACATAAGCATATTTTGAATATTTGTTCGTTATTTCCTGACTTAGTGATTGGATGATCACTTGCACTGTACATACATTGGTGAGTGAAACCAAACTTGATTACTTTAGGGTACATCGACCAATTAACTGCTGCGGAATTTTTCCGCTTGTTACCCAAACAATCAGATACAATTGCTGGAGGAATAATTGTTAACAGCAATACAGGCATGCAGTACCTTTATGTACGATTAGCATATGAAAACATTTTTTTTTCATATGCTTGACCTAATATCCTGCATGAATTAAGCAGACAATCAAGAATCGCACAGAACTTGATTGGTTGATAAGATTCTCCTAATATTCTATTGGTTCATAATGCACACACAAATTTTGGGCACATGCCGAAAGGTTTCTCTTTAAGCCTACCCGCACCCAACACCTGAACTAATCCTGAAAACTCAGGTCTGACAATTACCAACCCAACTTCCTGTTCAGTGTATTGTGTTTCCACTCCAAACAATGATTGTTTATCTGCCATTGCCATGCACACCACAGCCAAGTAGCTCAAGGTTATCTATGTGCATAAGATTACAGAAAGCCAGTGCTGAGTAATCAGGGCACTTTGTGATTGAAATCACTCATCCATGTTAGGTATCTTAGTGGGAGAAATTTGTTTGCAAACTGGTTATAAAAATAGCTGTGTATCATATGTCTGGGGTGATGTGTGCATTAACTTGTGAATGATTGATGGACCATTTCTCCTAAAGAAAGATATTGTTTCATGCATGAAACATTATTTGAAAAACTTTTCTGGAAAATTGCCAAATCAGATCTGAAATGGTCTACAAGTTTTGGCAGCTAATTCATCTTACACCAATCTGCAGGATGCAGTAAATGTATACAAATGCAAGAGAAAATATATATTTTGAAGTTGAAGATGTAAATATCTTTTGAAGTTATACTAAAATAAAATAAGAAATAGATCTACATTGTTCCTTTAAAAAAATACCAAGAGGTTTATATACAGTACCCTAAAATTTGATATTGCATATACAACCCTGTAATAAAATGTGGATTACTTATCGCTAAACTTCATGGTAACATTTTTGGCCACATGCCGAAAGTTTCTCTTTAACCTACCCGAACCCAGCACCAGAGTTAATAGAAAACTCAGGTATGACAATTACAAACCCGACTTCCTGTTCAGTGTATTGTTTCCACTCCAAACAATGATTGTTAATCTGCCATTACCATGATGACACCACAGCCAAGTAGCCCAAGCTTATTTGTGTGTATAAGATGATTACAGAAAGTCAGTGCTGAGTAATCAGGGCACTTTTGTGATTGAAAACACTCATCTGTGTTAAGAGTCTTAGCAGGAGAAGTTTGTTTTTAAACTAGTGATAAAATAGCTATGCCTGAGGTGATGTGTACATTAATTGTGAATGATTGACAGACCCATTTCTCCTAAGAAAAGATATTGCTTCATGTGTCTAAACAACAGCAGCTATCTTAAAGGTTCTCTACACCAATTATATCTTTTAATTTCACTTAGTTACATTCTAGAATGAAAGTTATGACTTAAATCAATCTCTAAATAGCCTTAAAAATAGTCATTCTTTCCAGTCATTTTACACTTAAACACACAGCTAGCTTTAAATTAAAGGATTAAGTCAGTGCTCAAACAAGTTTATATGAAAAAGGACTTTTAATTTAACTTCTTAACTATTGAATTTGATTTTTTCAAAACTTTCTTCAGGTGGAAAATGATAATAAAACTTACAACAGAAAATACCAAGGTCACCCTGTACTATATCATACAATTTGCATACAAGCTACAAATTGGAGCCTGAGATTTAAAAATGCTGTACAATGGTCAATGTTTAAAGGATTAGCTCAGTGGTCAAGAATGTCCATCTTATATGAAAGAGGACTTCAGAAGAAACAAAATGGTGAAGAAAGCATTCAAAAATCTCATTCCGTTAAGGAGATATCTAAGTTTAAAGTTTGGTATCATTTATGTAGAAACGACTGAAATCAGACTAGTTGTGATGTCATAGCCTCAGATTCCTCAAAGTCGTTATGTATTATATCATATTTTGTCCTGCAATTTTGTGGCTTAAAAACTATGGGATATGTCAACAAAAAAAACTGAATCTAGGAAGGGAATTTATAATATACCACCTAAAAAAAGTTTGATGAAAAATAATTTAAATGGTGAAGAAAGTAAATAAACTTTCTTTAAAATACTTTAAGAGTTTAAGGAATTTGAGGCTGTGACATCACAACTAGTCTGAATTCAGTCATTTCTGCAGAAATGATACCAAACTTTAAACTTAAATATTTCCTAAACAGAATAAGATTTTGCAATGCTTTCTTCACCATTGTGTTTCTTTTAAGGTCCTCGTTCATATAAGATGGAAATGTTTGACCACTGAAATTATCCTTTACGCAATTTTGAAGAAATTTAGCTAAATGTTGCCTCAAAACATCCATTACCTTTAATTTAAGCTCCTTAATCCACCAAGAGTAGGTTTAATATGTTGTATCCAGTCTTGTTGCCTTAGTGATAATAGTAATAGTTTCTTTTAACTACTTTCTATAGACCTTCATGAGGTGCACCTCCGCTTTCCGTTTAGTATGCACTGCAACCGCCGATTTGGGCCAAAATCGACGGTTGTACATCACACGCCTCGCCAAAGCAACCTAATATGATATCATTATTTGCTTGGCCTGGCACAGCTACGATCTAATTACATTGCCAACACGCACGAGTGTAATATAATGCCTCTATCTGATGCACGTTGGGAATATTATTAATGCCCCTATGATAGCATACTGAAAGGAAAGGGCTTGCACACTTAATGTTTTCAAACCGAGTTCAGCCGAATGTGATTTCTTCAGCACTTCGACCAATCAAATGCTGGGATACTTTTCCTTTGTTTCCCAACCAATCAGGTGCAGATTTGAGGGAAAAAATGTAAGCAGCAATATCAGCGCGCGTATTTCCTTCATGTATAACGCACATATGATACATGCGCTTGAAAACATTTTTTCATACGCTTGGTCCCATACTGTGCGTAAATTATGCAGACGGCCAAGATTCCTACAGTATTCTATTGGTCAATAAGATTCCTCCAGTATACAATTGGTCCATTATGGACACATAAATCTTGGCCATGTGACATTATTTAAATCAGTTATCTGGAAATTGCCAATTCAGATTTGAAAAGGTCTATACTTATGTAGCTATCAATATTAGATTGTTATTATTTGTCTCTACTCTTCTCTTAATTTTTTTACTTGTTGTTTTGTGCTGTAATTGTTATTCTTTTGCTATTGTTACTCCCATTATTTGTAAAGGAAAGCTAAAGCCAAATCCATTCGAGCCATTAGGCTCATAGAGCCAGAATGGAGCAAGTGGATCATGACTCCCCATGGACACCAGTCCATCACAGATTAACTCCCAGCAGTGCTGGTACTCATTTTACAGCCGAGTGGACTTGAACAAGTAAAGTCAAGTGTCTTGCTCAAGGGCACAATGCAGCACTTACGACAGGAATGTACCTTTTGAATACGAGCATGACTCCTTAACCACTGTTAAAGGAGAGCTCACGTCAAAAGCTGGCTTCAAAGCTTCTTATTTGTTCTCACAAGTCTCTCTTGTATTATATGCTATTTCATCCATTGTATATTTATATCTTTGTTTTTTAATGTTGACATGAGAAGACTTGAATAAATGTTTGTGAAATAATTTGAAATATCAAATCAATCAAATACATACGACAGCCAACAACTATGACTATGAATTATATCAAACATACAGTATCTATTCTATAATACATTCAGGTAATAATTGTTGTTTCCACATTCATGAATTTAAGATGGCAAAGTTAGTCATCCATCAACAACATACAATTATAAATTGTATCCTAAAATGTAAATCTTCAAACTATCCTCTGACAAATTCCTTTATCTGGGAAATCTTTTTAGACCAATCACAGTACACTCTCCACAAGGTAATGTCGATACAAATTAAATATAAAACAACTATTTATACCTGATTATTCATTGAAATAACACCAACACCATCAAACTTAAGAAGTCATTTGAAAACTTCTTGAATACTTACCAAATATCTATATAGTATTGATACCGTGCCATTCCATATAGACCACAGTGCCACCAGTCAAATTCTCCAGCTGTCGACGATTTAGTGCACATGAACTTGATTGCAGTGGGCCAGGATGGGAAGAGTATGAACACCGCATTTCACGTTTCTCTTCTCGAATAGTGTTTGGAAGAACACGTAGGGGACTGTCTTGCCGCCTTTGGGGCCGACATTTGATGTCCTCATCCAATGAACGGTGAGTGCCATCCAGCTATCATCCACTTCTCCTAAAGGCTGGATGAGGGGCAAGCGATGCTGATGACATACTTCTACCCGTGATGTCAGGCATAACTGTCTGTTTGGCAAAAATCTTCTAGTTTGATCTCGTACCTGGTACCTCCAGCATCTCAGTCATGCACTCTACCAACTGAGCTTACCTGCTATCAAGAACTCCTACACTGTCGATTCAAAAGATGTCAGGACTTCACAACTGTCTGAATAGTCGCTTGTACTTACCGTCAACGAAGACGACTCTGATAACTCAGAAAACGAAATTAGAGATGAAAGTAGAGAGTAAATTTTTGAACATCTTAAACATTTGTGTCCGTCACGGATGACTCTCACAGCATCCAATCCCTCTTGAGTTCTTGCATAAAAACAAACTCCTTCACAAAGATCAGCAAGCACATGACTGCTATCAAGGGTACTACATTTGTCTCTTAATTCCGACACAAATTCTTGGCAGGACAAAGACAGCATCAAGGGCTTTATGTCATCTTTCATATCTTCTATAGACATGAGGGCTTTCCTTACGGCTATACTAGTTGCATGTTTCCAATTTCGTGGGTGAAAGCTTCCTCCATTGACTTTACGTTGTCAGTGCACTTTTCTGTTACTGAGGATAAAAGGAGAAAATTAAATCAAAAATGATGTTTGTTTGCTTGTTTGTAGCTATCCTTCCACTATGACAATCTGGTTTTCATTCAATAATATTGTAGCGTCGCTGAGTCTTTGTGGCAGTCTCGAAACAGATATTCAAGAAAATACTATAACACAGCAATATTAGGATTAAGTAAAATATATTTTAAGCTTCATGATTGACTGATCTGAGACTTCCTCCCTCTCTGAATCTCAATCCAATTCTGCTCTATTCACAGCTACTTCTATACATTTGTTTATCATCAATGCATAGTATAATAATACAGCGATTAACATGATTAATGGGACAAATTATTACTATTATCATGTCCAACCCACAAACCCAGACCAGGCTGAGACAGGCAGAATACTGTCTATTCCTAATTACTCTTTGTGGTTATGCATGTTGCACACCAATACCAAAAGTATTTTAAGTACCAGGCTGGATGGTTTAAATAGGATGGGTCAGGGGTACAAAGTTATTCCAAGTCATTAACTATTTATAAGGGCCAATTTGAGTCTATTGTGAGTAATGCAACCACATTACAATATCATAGTTTTGTCAATTCTAGTCATAAAACTTATAAGAATCTGCCACTAGGTGTTAACTGGATATGATTAGAATATTCTTATTCAGAATTAGATGTTCTCAAAAGTATTTCAAACTAGAATTTGCACTAAAAATTGAATATGAGGAATAAAATATTTGAACTTATAAGAATCTGCCACTAGGTGTTGACTAGACATGATTTGAATATTCTTATTCAGAATCACTTGTTCTCCAAAGTATTTTAAACTAGAATTTGCACTAAAAATTGAATATGAGGGATAACACATTTGAAATGCGGTTGGACGGCTTATTGATTATAACTGCATTGATTGGATTGTTCACATTTCCCCTCCAATAGGGTTACAGTCAACCATTAACTTCGGGATTATTTTAAAGTAGGTAGGTAGATTTGGTATTTCACATCCCTTTCTCAACAGCTGGTGTTGGTAGAGATTTCCAGAGCCGATTGATAAACCAATTGTGAAGCACTGGTGAATGGAGACCCACAGGAAATCAAATCAGGGATATCTAGCTTGTCAAGCTGATGCTATGAACACTAAACTACGGATTTCTTTAGTATGGTAATAAAAAAAGTTGCTTACTTTCTGCCAGATCAGCTTCAAGCTTCTTTTTGATTGCCTCTTCAGAAAGAAACACCACACGAAGAAGATCAGATGACTCATTGGCTGAAAAAGAATGTAAGTAAGATGTGAATTGCCAACTCGGTTTAAATTCAGATACAACCACAGTAGTAACTTTGTTATGTTACTGACATTTCATTTTTGGTGTGTGGTTTTGTTACTGCTTAACCCTTACTCTACCACGCGGCGATATTATCGCCGTTTTGGGTGCCCCGTCTTTGGCCCCGCCTCCCGAGCGCATTTTCAAAAAAGTGCTGGTAGAGTAAGGGTTAATCAACCCGCGACATATCGCGCCAACCCAAAATATAGGCAGCATGATCCTGGTGGGCGCCCAGCTGGTCACGAAAGCGGAAGGGCCCGACTCTTCTGCCTGGAAGACAGAGGACCCTTCAATAATCACGCCTTGATTAACCCTTACTCTACCACGCGGCAATATTATCGCCGTTTTGGGTGCCCCCGTCTTTGGCCCCGCCTCCCGAGCGCATTTTCAAAAAAAGTGCTGGTAGAGTAAGGGTTAATCAACCCGCGACATATGCGCCAACCCGAAAATATAGGCAGCATGATCCCGGTGGGCGGCCCAGCGGGTCACGAAAGCAGAAAGGGCCAGACTCTTCTGCCTGGAAGACAGAGGACCCTTCAATAATCACGCCTTGATTAACCCTTACTCTACCACGCGGCGATATTATCGCCGTTTTGGGTGCCCCGTCTTTGGCCCCGCCTCCTGAGCGCATTTTCAAAAAAGTGCTGGTAGAGTAAGGGTTAAGAAAGAAGTGATTACAATCATAATTAAAAAGCAGAAATGGAGGGGAGCAGATGTATTAGGGTGAGATATGTAATGGTTGAACAATGAATTTAATGCCCTGAAAGGAAATCCTAACAATCTTTTCTTCTGGACTCAAAGAAATTATATTGAATTCAAATGGTTTGTGGTATCAAAGAAAATTAAAATTGATTTCTGGCATGAAAGAAAAATAAAATGATGGAATATGAATCTTGGCTAAAAGGAATTCACATAAGTGCCTAGCCTGAATAAAACTGAAAATGAAATCAACTTGGTATGGGCAATAAGGTCGTGCATGCCAATGAATAGAGTTATAAGTCGGATAGGATTTTGAGTTTCCCCATAAATCGCTACTAGTTGGGGACCAGTTTCTCTTGGGAGAAAGTTGCATGATGTTTAAGCATACCATTCAATCCCTCAAGATCGGCATCTTCAGGTGTACCAAAAGAAGATGGCCTGCTTCTTGACCTTTTGATCCTCAAAAAGACAAAACAGCAGATTAACAAAATCACCACACAAAAGATCACCGATGCCAACAGTATGGTGTAGAAGATAATGTTGAATACATTTGTATCTGTTTGGGGAAAAAGAAACAGAAATTTAGGGCTAATTTCATTTTGTAACCATTGAATAATTGTTCAAAGTGCAAGTAATAAATCAATTTTCCAGATTTTGGAGGGTTTTGTGGGATAAAACATTCCCATCCACACCCATTCATGTATGCAGGAGAGAGAGCAAGATTTAATTTTATCAGCCCCCAATCCCCCTCCCCTCCCCAAGTTTCCCCAAAAATTGGGTCAATCAATTTAGTGCCAGATTTAGACATTACAAACTTATCATGTTATTGCTTTTACCCCACAAGTCCCAACTATTTACTACATTTTGATCAGGAGATTATATTTCCAACCCTGATATATGATATACAATATCCTTTTCTTAAATCAGTAACACAAAACCACAACTGCTATTGTGACAGGTCATACACAAAGCCAGTGTTATGTGAGTTGACCACTTATCAACTTATCCAACTGCATACATAGAGCTTTTGTGTAAAAGTGCACTCAAGCAAAGTGAGGATGAGATTGTGCTGAATGTGGCCCATATGTGCAGATGATTTGGAACTACAACTTAAGTGGAAGAGGGTGTTCATTTTTGATTGTGGTTCTCTGAGAAGGGGTTGGAAGACCAGTTTAAGGGGTTGGAAGACCAGTTTAAGGGGTTGGAAGACCAGTTTAAGGGGTTGAAAGACCAGTTTAAGGGGTTGGAAGACTAGTTATGAATAGCTTTGGAAGTTCATCATGAAGGGTTTTAAGAGTTTCTTTCTTCTTTTTTTCAATTGTGTAGTCACCTGCACATACTGTAGAAGATTTAATCTTTTTTGTTGGTGGTATATAATTAACTTTTCTTAACAACATAAGTCTGCAAGGATAGGCACCCCTACCTTGTTTATTTTTTGATAAGGGAATTTTCTGTGTACACAATAAAAATTAAAAATCTTTTACATACCCCACTTGAGGTATATGAACAGGTAGAGATTTTATATTCACCAGAAAGTATTTAAATTCTGAACAGGGAAATCTTAAATTTTACGACAGTATAGCACCTGTCATTTCTAATCCAATTTTGAAGAATTTGAAATCAATGCCAAAGTTGTGATGTATGAAAGAATATACAAATCAAACTTGAAATTACAATAAAATGTGCATAGTTTCTTATAATAAGGCTCTAAAATTCAAAAAGCTGTAAAGTGGTCAATTTGAACCATTTTTGATAAATGTTTTGTTATTTGCATGCTTTATAGCATATTTTCTTCCAAGTAAGCTCAAATTGTTGCTACCTGTCCAAAGATCTTTAAAAGCCTCTTGATGTAGCAGGAAGTGCAGGATCTTAATGTAGCAGGAAGTGCAGCATCTTAATGTACCAGAAGGTGCAGCACCTTGATGTAGCAGGAAGTGCATCATCTTGATGTAGCAGGAAGTGCATCATCTTGATGTAGCAGAAGGTGCAGCACCTTGATGTAGCAGGAGGTGCAGCACCCTGATGTAGCAGGAAGTGCATCATCTTGATGTAGCAGGAAGTGCAGCATCTTGATATAGCAGGAAGTGCATCATCTTGATGTAGCAGGAAGTGCATCATCTTGATGTAGCAGGAAGTGCATCATCTTGATATAGCAGGAAGTGCATCATCTTGATGTAGCAGGAAGTGCATCATCTTGATACAGCAGGAAGTGCATCATCTTGATGCAGCAGAAAGTGCAGCATCTTGATGTAGCAGGAAGTGCATCATCTTGATGTAGCAGGAAGTGCATCATCTTGATGTAGCAGGAAGTGCAGCATCTTGATGTAGCAGGAAGTGCATCACCTTGATGTAACAGGAGGTGCAGCATCTAGATGTAGCAGGAAGTGCAGCCTCTTGATGTTACAGGAGGTGCAGCATCTTGATGTAGCAGGAGGTGCAGCACCTTGATGTAGCAGGAAGTGCATAATCTTGATGTAGCAGGAGGTGCAACATCTTCATGTAGCTGGAAGTGCAGCATCTTCATGTGGGAGGAAGTGCAGCATCTTCATTTCATTACGATCAAGACGGTGCATTAAAATTGTGTCCTAAACACTTGATTATTAATATAAAATTGGTCGGGTGATCAAATTACTAGCCCCCTTTCTGATACATCAAAATGCTGCACTTCCTGCTACATCAAGATGCTGCCCTTCTTGCTACATCAAGATGCTGCACTTCCTGCTACATCAAGATGCTGCACTTCCTGCTACATCAAGATGCTGCACTTCCTGCATCAGCATCTTGCAGGAAGAGCAGCATCTTGGTGTAGCAGGAAGATGTTGCATCTTGATGTAGCATCAAGATGCTGCATCTTTCATGTAGCATCAGCATCTTGATGTAGCAGGAAGTGCAGCATCTTGGTGTAGCAGGAAGTGCAGCACCTTGATGTAGCAGGAAGTGCATCATCTTGATATAGCAGGAAGTGCAGCACCTTGATGTAGCAGGAGGTGCAGCATCTTATTCAGTTGAGTAGTTTATAAGAACCCTTATATTTTTGCAAGATTTATATGTTTACTCATTTTTATCATATTGCTGTATTGTCCACATTGAATAACAATGAAAGTAATGGAATTAGAATACAATAGATATGAATTACCTGCAATGCATATAGGATAACTTTTTTCTCTCCAGTATGCATCTTGTGAGTCAATTTGTAGCTTGCACACAATCTCATAAATGCCTGTACTATTGACAGTCATTCTGTAGCCTTTGTCACATTCATATCTAATGGTTGTGCCCGGTGTGAAATAAACATCAGAAGGTATTGTGTGGGCATTTGCAATCTTGCGAGGAGCCAGACAGGTTATCACTGGGAAGAAAACAAACTCTTAAATTAGGTTTTCATCCCTAAATATATTCTTCAGTCAACTTTTGATATTTCTGTTAATTCATTTGTTACACTCTCATCAATGAAAATAAATTTGGTAATTTCATGATCATGGGCATAGGGATTGAAATTTAAGGGGAATTTATCAGTTTGACAACTAATCCATGAGCTTTATAATTCTTGTACTACACAGCAATTTTCACCGCATTGTAATTTATTTAAGGGGGAATTCCAATGACAGAGGGGGAATCCCACTCTCCTCCTCACAAATAGGAACCCTGCTGTTCACATTAAAATGACTGTTGTCAAATGAATACACTCACTCCACAATTGTTATACACTTGTCAACTGTGTGACTCACTCCTACACCCCCGGACAAAGCGAATCATTGCACCAATTAGGTGGGTGTTTAAAACATGTATATTAACGCACCCCTTAGTCACTGACATTTCTTGTGCAAATGGCTTACCCAAAATCACTCATCTCTGTACAAAGTCAATGGGTATGAAGTAAATTGACTCATCCCAGAGTCACTCTGGTGACTGACAATTTGGTACAATAACGCATATGTGAGTCACTGTTTCATATGTCAATGACCCACCTTTGACTCACATTGCCAGGGGTAGTAGGGGTGAGTCATTCAACTGACAGTGTTTTATGCCCACATGTGCATATGATATTCAGTAAAGTATCTTGTAACATATCAAAAATATTGGGGATTATGGGACTTTTTTCTGCAAAAAAATACACCTACTAATGATGAAAATACACCTACTAATGATGAAAATACACCAACTAATGATAAAATATACCTACTAATGATGAAAATACACCTACTAATGATAAAAATACACCTACTAATGATAAAAATACACCTACTGATAAAAATACACCTAATAATGATAAAATACACCTACTATTGATAAAAATACACCTACTAATGATGAAAATACATCTACTAATGATGAAAATACACCTACTAATGATGAAAATACACCTGCTAATGATGAAAATACACCTACTAATGATGAAAATACACTAATGATGAAAATACACCTGCCAATGATTAAAATACACCTACTAATGATGAAAATACACCTACTAATGATAAAAATACACCTGCTAATGATGAAAATACACCTACTAATAATGAAAATACACCTACAAATGATGAAAATACACCAACAAATGATAAAAAGGCTCTCAGATTAGGTGTGGATTACCCCTGATTTTGAAAAAACTGAGGGTGTCAGATTGAAGGGGCCCAAGGGATAACAATTCTTAATGAAGAAAGAAGCAATCAATTCTCAAAGAAACACATATACGTTCTTATGGACCTCCATTTATAATATCACACACTACACTGCAAGGCAATTTTCAACACTATGATGAAATCTTTGAAATGCAACCTCACAAACGGACTAAGATATCAACATGGTTTTTAGACCAATTTGTTTCTTTACTAGTCCTCTATCATACAAATGAAAATGAAACTTCACACGAATATTCCTTTAACAAACTAAAAGAGCTGCAAAATAATTGAATGTTCATGCCGAAAAGTTTCTCTTTAAGTCTACCCGCACCCGACATCTGAGTTAATCCTGAAAACTCAGGTATGGCAATTACCAACCCGACTTCCTATTCAGTGTATTGTGTTTCCACTCCAAACAATGATTGTTTATCTGCCATTCCCATGCACACCACAGTCAAGTAGCCCAAGGTTATTTGTGTGTATAAGATTACAGAAGCCAGTGCTGAGTAATCAAGGCACTTTTGTGATTCAAATCACTTATCCGTGTTAAGTGTCTTAGTGGGAGAAATTTGTTTGCAAACTGGTGACAAAAATACTTGTGTATTATATGCCTGAGGTGATGTGTGCATTAACTGTGAATGATTGACGGACCATTTCTCTTAAGGAAAGATATTGCTTCATGTTAGCCTTACATTCACACTTGAGTTGTAGGTCATTCCAAGATCCTGTCTCCATGCATTGAGGTGGCACTCCACTCTTTCTAAATCCAACATTGCATCTATAGTCTGAGTATTCCCCAACTGCATAATAACTCTTCTTTAAGTAATATCCATTTACTAATTCTTCCTGAAGTGGAGAGCAGACTAGAGAAAGAAAAAAATCATGATAAAGGATATGAGTTCCAAGGTCAGATATGTCTATTAATAACTCGGGCTACAAACTTTTCATCAATGGGTCTCACACCCAACAGAATATTAAAGGAGACACAAAGTCTGATACATCCTTATATCATATTATACAGGATTAAAATCTAAACCAATTACCAAAATCTGCAAGTTAAAATTGTATTTCTATCTCAAGTTATTCAAATTTAAAGTCAACAAATGGAGGCTGCAATTTTGTTCATTTCTGTGTTGAAATCGTGTACAAGATGACACAATTTTCCCAACAGGGACATAAGGTTTATGGTCTATTTCTTAAAATAGCTTGCTAACGGTTTTATCTCAAAATGATGTGACACAAATTTTAACAGCATGTTTTATTAATATCATGTGTACATAAAATTGACCTCGACCTTTACAAAAGGAAAATAATTCTTCACAAACTAAAAAACTTGAAACAATTTATAAAGAAATACAAAGCTGGGTTGATGACATCATTTTCTGCATATTTTGAAATAAAAATGGCGGCTCCCATAGTAGTAACATTAAAGTTTTTAATAATCACAAAAAATGTGTTGGGTTGTTTCATGGGTATGAAACTTGGGCAGAAGATTTGTTACTTCTAATTCTATCATATGAAAAACAGAGTACATGAGATCACGTCTCCTTCAATAACTGACTTTCAAAATCCAAATGAATCATTGACTTGAAAAGAAACAAATGACGAAGAAAGCATTCAAAAATCTTATTCCATTCAGGAAAGGAGATATATTCAAGCTTTTAAAGCTCTTGTCTCATTTGATGACTATTATTTGGCATTTTTTATGAACCAAATTTAAAAAATAGTTTCGAGACCATACAAAAATCATATGGGGGCAAATTTAGTATCACTTGGAAATACTTCTTCAGATCTTTCAAAGTATTCATTAGAAATGGCTTTGCTTAAAACCAGGAACACTTAGCTATAAGAGCAGGGCTTTATCTTTTCTTTATTTCCCAAAACCACAAAACTGAAACACTTATTTTGCATAAAACACAAAAGAGTTTTTAAGGAAAATATGAAATGTCCTTTGAAGCAATTAATCTTTTTGCATAAAAATCATCCCAAAACTATAATTTTTTTTTGTGTGTGTTTTATATTGAATTAGTTTGCAAAATTGTAGGCATTTTTTTTGTTGTAAAAATCAAAAAACAAAATATTCAAACAAGTTTTATTTCTTTTTTTGGTCAAAATTATTAGATTATGGAAATCTATTAAATTTTCCTCATACCTAGCCATAATTCTAAGTGTGTAAACTTTTGTGATTTTTAGTGCATCAACAACAGGAAATCGTGATTGGAAATTTTTTAATGGAATAAATTGTTCATTTATACAGTGGAATAAATGAATAGCCCCTCCACCCCCCTTCCAATTCTGTCCTACAAACTAAGCATCGAGCATGAAATCTGCTCTTTTTTTAAAACATTGTATCTGTGCGTAAACAACTAAACTGGCGATAAACTTTACGGCAGTGCAGCAGGCTTTCCATGCCAAATTTCGCAAAATAACCGATTATTTGGAATGTTGGGATCATTTGAGGGTAAGGACACTGATGTTCAAGCCAGGAAGAGGTACAAGAAGTGACAGAACAGGTCACATCGACAGTGTCTTATTTGAGTATCACATGTGGCCATTCGCTTTATGTGTGCATTTGCTTAATGTGTTTTGTATGCATTATTTGAAAAACTAAAATTCTCAAATATCAAACAGTTTTACATTTTTTTACTTTCCCTGCTCCAAAAAAAAGTATCAAATGAAAGATAATTCTCTCAATAATTTGATGATAAAATAATTAAAAACATTGTTATTAGCCACAATAGAGCAAAGTATCATAAAAATAGTAGTTTTATGACACAAGATATGCAAATTAGTAACCCCATTTGCACAACATTTGCATTTTTGACTTGAATCTTACACATATCAATGTATTAATTCAGTCTTAGCTTTCATGAATATAAACTTCCAATAGTGAAATGCTAAGAAAAATTGTACAAAAGCCCTCTTTAAAAAGTATCCTAAAATGCCACCTGTGTTTTAAACACCCATGGTAGACTAAGGGTTAACTAAGTTTGAGCAAATAATTTGTAAAGTGACTGTATGTTACCTAGCAGACCCCATAACCCCACCAAAAAAAAAAAAAAAAAATGCTGGCCCAATCCTCTGTATTCAATGACATAAAAATGCATCAAAACTTGCTGTACATTACCCATCAGACACCATACCCCTCCCCCTGTTGGGAACATTTAAAAATGTAGGCTTAAAGGAATATGCCCATGTTTTTTTTGTGATCATTCATAAGAAAGAGAAACATTTTAGAAACAATTTAGTACAAAAATCATGTTGATGTCTTATTCCTACCAGGTGATGGTCAAATTTTAAGGTTCACAAAAAATGCAAATATAAGAATACTAGAAAAAGGCTTAGTATGACATAACAGCAACACATTCTCCCACAAAGTTGATGTATTTCATTAAAATCTATCATCCTTTTTTATTAGTAAAACCTGCTAGTAAAATAAATTGATGAAAGTTAGGTATTTATATACATTGCCAAATATACCCTACTCCAATAACTTTTGGAAAATTGTTTCTAATCATACAAAACAACCAATTAAGGTTCAAAGAAATACATAAACATTTGCAATGGAATTGTCTCTATTACATCACCAAACACAAATTCATCATACTGTACAAAAACTTTAAAATGCAATTAAGAAATCTTTAAAAATCTATATCACCTGAACGGAATATGATATCAACCTGATTTTTGTACCAAATTGGCTCTAAAAGTATCCTCAAATAACATTGTACAAAAAATCATGGTAATATTTCTTTAACCCCATGTATTCACGTTGCATCAAAGCTTCTTAAACCTTCTTCATAGATAGGTGTCAAAGGTCAAGATCAAACAAATTTGGATTTGTTTAAATCTTCAATTTTAAGGTTTAAAGATACTAGCTCAATTTTAAAGCATTTGTGCAAGAAATGAGTCCTATTTACCTCTAAACACACAGGACATTCCCCAATCCATACTGCATCTTGTAAGGCACTTTGCTTCATGCAAGTCCAATTTTGTTCACCTGTATCACTATTCATCCTGTAGCCTTTGTTACATTTATATCTGATGGTGGCATTTGGTGTAAAGTTTCCATGAGCATTGAAATCAATTAGGTTGGTGTTGTTAAAACTCTCTGGAATGGGGCAGGTGATTACTGTAAAGAAATAATAAAATAGAGTAAATTATAACATCAAAGCAAAATTCCCATGACATGCCGAAAAGTTTATCTATACGAATACCCACACCTGACACCTGAGTTAATCCTGAAAACTCAGGTATGGTAATTACCAACCTGACTTCCTCTTCAGTGTATTGTGTTTCCACTCCAAACAATGATTGTTAATTTGCCATTCCCATACACACCACAGTCAAGTAGCCCAAGGTTATTTGTGTGTATAAGATTACAGAAAGCCAGTGCTGAATAATCAGGGCACTTTTGTGATTGAAATCACTCATTCATGTTAAGTGACTTAGTGGGAAAATTTGTTTGCAAACTGGTGATAAAATAGTTGTGTATATATGCCGGAGGTGATGTGTGCATTCACTGTGAATGATTGACGGACCATTTTTTCTAAGGAAAGATATAGCTTTAGGAATTTTAAAAATCTTATTCCATTTAGGACTTAACAGTGTTAAGATTTAACACTGTTTGAAAAAGTGACCTTGCTGTGTAAAGTGGCATGTCTTAATTGCAGATCCTAGAAATGTTTATGTATTTCTTTGAAAATTAATTGGGAATTATCTAATTAGGAAACCTTTTTTGTTTTGTTTAATTATTGAGATGGGGTACAGCACACACTAAACAAGAACATGCTTGCATGTTAACTCATGTACCTTACACTCTAAATGAAAGAAAAATTAAATGTAAGAGAACAGAGTGATGATTGAAGGCTCGTCACAAAATGTCACATCACAAAATTTCAAATTTGTCACATAAATGTCTAAAATGTCACATAATTCTTGCCACCTTTTGCACAGAATGTCACAACAGTTTTGCCATTATCTCATTTGATTGGCATAGATCTCCTTGGATTCCCCACAATTACAGAGATAAAAGTTCCTCCATGATATACACTGGCATGCATAATAGGCCCTATCCAATGTAAAAGAATACTGCACTGATGGTCATAAAAGACAATTAAGGCCTAAGTGCCAATGAGTGTGAGTGAAGGGGTAAAGCATGTCACAAAATGTCAGACAATTCTAATACATCTGTTTATGTTCATTTTGTCATATTTTGTCACAAAATTTTCAAAATGTCACAGATTTTTGGACAATGAAATTTTGCTACAAAATATCACCTTGTCACGGACGCTCCATTCTCTGGAATTATCTTGGATCTGCAATTATGAAATCACGCTTTGAGGCCGTTACACACCGAACGCGATGCGGTGAGCGATTTTTTAAACAAAATTGAATAAAACAAAGGAAAAGAAACATTTTGACCTCTTGTTTTGGACCGTCATTGCATGGCTATTTGGATGATAACTGAAAATTTGTTGAAAGGGCCTTTCTACGCCCATTAAAGCAAAATTCGCATCGCATTAAAGCAAAATTTGCATCGCGACATAAAATCGCGCCCCACTAAAGCAAATTTCTCCACACTTTGAACAACAAAAGCATTTCTAAGAAATTTTCCAGTATTATCAGAAAGCCTCAATTGTAAACTTCATCGTGTGTAAGCAAAAAGTCAAAGCATCTTATAATATTTGTTTCCTGTATGATTATCTAAACAATCGCTCGCCGCATCGTGTTTGGTGTGTTATGGCCTTTACACTGCAAGTTCACTTTTCAAGTTCAACATATATGTGCAATAGAAATCAGTTACTAACATGATTTTCTCACCAAGCTGCTTCTTTACTAGTCCTCTATCATATAAATGAAAAGAAATATTCACAGAAATATTTCATTATACCAATGATGTTTCCTGGACGAAAGGCTTATAGCCTGAGATTCCAAACCTAGAAGCCAACAACTTTTTTGTGATATTGCTTGATAAAGGATGTCGGGCTGTTTTGCCTTAATTTTCACCAACCAACCATACCTAGTCTGTTCATACTGAAGTAATAGTACCCGTGTTTCAAACTAACTGGGTCTGAGTGATTTAAATCTGTGTTAACCTGTATGTACTCAACTAGTCCTGTCCCTAGCAGACTTACATCAATTATGTACTCAACTAGTCCCGTCCTTGAGCGGGCTTACATCAATATCAAGCACTTTTGCTATCTCCCAATAACTTCTGTTATATTGCTAATATCTGTTGTATCCAATAGTTTTTTAGCCAAACAATTCAAAAATTGAAAATTCTATAAAATATATGCAACTTCTTAGTTAATAAATGTGACCCTTGTTAAACCATTCTGAGACCAGATATTTGTACAAAAATCTTGTAAATATTTCTTATTGAATATTAAGTGAATGGAATTTTTTTCTTTCTTTTTTTCTTTCAGTTTTCCACATCTTATTATTATTATCTTATCTTATTATGTGGTCCTGTATCATATAAGATTGATGTACGACCATCAAATTGACTTTTAAATCATGACAAAATATGTCACAACCGACAACCTACCCTAAACTATAACAAATATTGTAAACCCTACACAATTCAAAGCAGCATTCAACACAAGTCAATAAGCAAGTTTTTCATGTGCACATGCAACCCGGCTCGCTTTCCTCTTCCAGGAGTGTTGAGCTGTATTTAACCAAAAGAAATGTCAAAATATTTACTTACGTTCACATTGTGTTCTGTTGTAGCTCCAAGTCCCGCTTTCTTGACAAACTGGTAAGGGCCCAACCTGACGATATCCAGGATCACAAGAATATGTTAACGTTTGTCCAACTTCATATGATTCACTCTGATGTACGTATTCTCCATTCCTTAGCTCTAAAGGTTTACAAACTGGAAACAAAAAAAAGCAGGTAAAATGTTAAAGGGTTAATTTAGGGGTCAAGGGATCTATCATATTATTTCCCATGCAAATTTGTGGCTTAATAAACATCGGATATATCAGGAAAGTAACAAATAAAATCTAGTAAGGGTAATCATAATTTACCACCTGCAGAAATATTGAGGAAAAATAATTCAAACTTGTTCTTTTCCTTAAAAACTTGTTTTAAATTATGACCAAAACTTCTTTAAAATAATAGACACTTATCTTTTAAAATAACTGAACCAGGATGATGAATACAATGGGGCCATTGATAAGTAACTTGATTCACCAATTACTTGATTTCAGAATAAAGAAAATAAAGACTTACTACCCGACCTGTCACTTATCAGGTCTTACATAATAGAAATTAAGGAGCACAACAACTAATGGCAAATATTAAAGAACTAAAATCAATTTTCTTTAAAATACAGTAGACAAGTTTTAAGCAACTGAGGATGATGACGCCAACCTTACATAGTAGACTTACTACATCAGTCACTTTACATATAAGACAGAACTTTGAACTTCAAGAACTCCTTAACCGAATAAGAAGTAGTTTGTTCACCATTTTGTTTCTTTTTAAGTCCTCTTTCATATAAGATAAACCACTGAACTAACTAACCCTTTAAAGACATATTTCCCTGCATTTCCATCTTCTATATATGATAGACGACTATCAAAGACATCAAAATCATGTTGATATCTTTTTATCTCCAAATCTGGTTACAAATTTTCCATCTTTTAACCCACAAGAACCTGTCTGTAAACCCTAAAACAGGTATCTCTTGCTAGCTGGAATAAGTTGACAGTCAGTTTACGAATCTATTTCTGGACAATCCAATATTATGACCTCTTATTCATTACTCAATTTGACCCATCACTGATTCTCTGTATAAGTGCTCAGAATTGTAATACATGTCTTCTACTTTGCTCACTGTCTAGAAAGCTGTTGTGTGTATTTTCTTATGCATTTGAAAATGCAGATTTTGTACACAATGCTTGGTTTGTGGCAAAGATTAGTGGGGCTATTCGTTTATACCATTGTATCAATGGAAAGACTAAAACATTTTCTCAATTGGGATAAAAAAAAATGTTATTCGTATAATGGCCTACAGAGCTATAAATTTTCAGAAAAGGTGCCAAAATGCACTGAAAAATCTTCAAATTCAGAGATTGCCACCCGTGTAGCCCTCAACACATGAAAATTAAAGAAATATTCCCATGGTTTTTTGTCAAATTTTATTTTAAAGAGTATACTTTTAGAACCAATTTGGTACAAAAATCGAGTTGATATCATATTCCGTTCAGAAAATATGGAATCTTAAAGATTTCCCATTTGCATTTTAAAGTTTTTGTACAGTATGATGAATTTGTGTTTGATGATGTCGTAGAGACAAAACCAATGCAAATGTTTATGTATTTCTTTGAATGTTAATTGGTTGTTTCTTTTTGATTATAAATAGTTTTCCAAAAGTAAGTGAAGTAGGGTATATTTGGCAATGTATATTTATACCAAACTTTCATCAATTTATTTTTCTGGCAAGATTTACTAATAAAAAAAGGATCATCCATTTTTATGAAAAACATAAACTTAATGGGAGAATGTGTTGCTGTGATGTCACACTGAGCCTTTTCCTAGTTGTTTATTGGCATTTTTGTGAACCTTAAACTTGAATATCTTCTGGTAGGAATAACATATTAACATGATTTTTGTACTAAATTGTTTCTAAAAATTTTCTATTTATTATGAATGGTTACGAAAAAACATGGGAATATTCCTTTGATGTTGCCACTGATCATGATGCCAAACTGAATGTTAGATGTAATCAAGTCCATAATAATTCCTGGGATTAGTCCCGCGCCCACACCCCCTTACCCCCTTGCTGTTTAGAAAAAAAATACAACATTTGTAGAAACCGCACCTGGTGACTGAACCACCTTCATTCTCCTTAATTTCAGGAGTTGTCCACCTAATGTAGAATGAAAAGTAAATGGGAGGTTAAATTTCCATTTCATTTTTACCTGTAGGGCAATAAGTCTTTATCGTGTTTTCATCTACTTCCCGCCAAAGTTTCGTTGTTTCAGGAGTTGGATCATAACACCAGCTGTATATCTTGGCTGGATCATTCGGAGAGCTTCCGCAACTATCAGTCACACACTTGGGAACAAGTTTGTTGTAATTGCATGAATCAACATCATAGTAATCTTTCACACTAATACTGCATTCTTCACACCATCTTTCATTGCAATGGTATCTGAAAATATGTAATACATGAAAAAATAACATGACAGGGTTATATAGCACTTTTTGAAGCACAAACTTCAAGCATGTTTTTTTTTTTTTTAATAATGATAGTACTGTGATTATTAAAAGCAGTGACGGAGCAAGACCTGCAAAATTGAGGATGCAAACATTTAGACCTGCATACAGCATGATTCTGAGAGAAATTTACTCCCTGCTACCACCCCCTCCCCATATAACAAAAAGGAGATAATTAATCTCTGCAACCCCCTCCCTTTTTAAAGATGTCCACTGTGGTTGTATTTCAACGAGATGTCAATATGATTGACTTTTTCAAAAAAGTATCACCAAATTCAAATGCAGCCTGAGGACCTACTCCTCCAATCAGGTACCTTCATTTCAAGGTGAGGGTATAACAACAAATAACAGTGGAAAAACCCTGAAGACTGCATGAAACTGTTACATATACCTCAATGTAAAATCATCTAGAGCTCCTTGTAATTCCAATATCTAAACTGGTACCATTTTTATTTCATTTTTGTAACAGAGAGCCTCTATTTCTTGTTCCACATCCCCAATGTATAATAATCATTTCTTTAGCCCGCTGTAACTCTTTCCAACCCTCAAACAAAGAACTTCCCATAAAGCCTCAAAAACTAGACTGGTAAATAGCGTCATGATTTGCATGCCCATGCAAATTGACACCCATATCATATGACCCGTCCGATTATAATGGCATCCCATACTATGTCCCACATTGCATCCTATGTCTCACATGGCATCTTTATGTTTCACATGGAATCCCATGTCCCAAATGACATCCCATGTCCCGCATGGCATGCCATATTCCACATGGCATCCAGCCGTGGCCCCACATGGCATCCCATGTTTCACATGGCATTTCACCATATGTCCCACATGGCATTCCACCATATGTTCCAAATGGCATTCCACCATATGCCCACATGGCATCCCACCCTTTCCCACCTGGTGTTCCATCCTATGCCCACATGACATGTCTCCCTATGTCCCACATGGCATCCTATGTCCCACATGGCATCTTATGTTTCACATGGAATCCCATGTCCCAAATGACATCCCATGTCACGCATGGCATGACATGTCCCACATGGAATCCGGCCCTTGCCCCACATGGCATCCCATGTTCCACAAGGCATTCCACCGTATGTCCCACATGGCATTCCACCGTATGTCCCACATGGCATTCCACCATATGTCCCACATGGCATTCCACCATATGACCCACATGGCATTTCACCATATGTCCTACATGGCATTCCACCATATGTCCCACATGGCATTCCACCATTTGTTCCAAATAACATTCTGCCATATGCCCACATGGTATCCCACCCTTTATCCCACATGGTGCTCCATCCTATGCCCACATGATATCCCTCCCTATGTCTTACATGGCATCCCTCCCTGACACCAGCAACAAATGTTGATGACCTCTTTTCTACTTCACTCTTTGGGGATCTTTTCACAAGGTTGTTGGGGTTTTTTTGCCTGAAAATATGCATTACATTTCCCATTTACATTTTTTCAGTGTTGCGATGGATTCCCCCACCATGCCTCGGCCCACTACTCTGCATGATTTGATATGCTTTTTGGGTGCAGTGGGGGAGTGAATTGGACTATAGACCTTCTAAAATACAAGCTTACCCTTTTGGACAGTCATCATTATCTTTTAAGCATCCTCGATTCTGGAAGAAAAGGGTTACGAAATATTAATACCACTTTCCCCCTATGGCATCTAACGTCTTAAAAGAGCACTAGATCGAAAAGTAAGGGCGCTCGTTTTTGCGAATTTCACAAATATATTATCCACAACAAATCGATAAACTTCTTATCTCCATAGCCCACAGACCACTTCTTAAACATGCATATTAACAACAAAAATTACTTAAAAATACTTAATTGGGCATCATACATATACATTAACCCAAAATTGAACCGAGGTTATCTAGCCAACATTTGGGCATATACATTAATTCAATGTTAGAACTGCTATAAATTAAAGAGTGTGAAAACCCTTCTACCCATGAACAACCACCCTACAGTCAACGTTGGCCCAACCATTCAGCCAACCCATTTGCTAACGTTGGCCCAGTGTAATGTGTTTTCACAGTCAGGACTATGCACAAACGGTTTTCACTTTCAAAATACCATATTTTGAATAACCTTTGCCAATAACCTTTCAGTATGTAAAGTTGATGCAATGTTTGATAATTGAAGAAAACTGATGTGCGTACATTCATCACATTGGGTAGTGCCGCCAAGAGAGAAGTGAGGCAGGGGGTAAGTTTCCCCGTGGCCCCAAAATGTACCTGAGTGTATTTTATGGGGTTAAAAAAAAAAAAAGAGTAAAATGACCATAACCTCAAGGGCGGCAAAGATTGGCAAAAACCGATGCTTAAAAATAGCAAAAACAGTAAAAATTGGACTTCAAATAATTGAAGACCTTCCTTTTTTTGCTCTTCTGTTTTTTTTTTGCGATACGGGGTCCCCCAAAGGTTAGTTTGCCCCGGGGCCTTGCAAATCAGTGATCCCGATGTTGGATGAGGACATTTATAACTCATGAATGCATGTCAGAACAAGAGACTTTGCACACATTTTACTAATCACATGATAGTAAAAAATGTACAATACAATACTTGTCCTTTGCTCAGGTCTCTGACATCACATAGCCTAATTTGATTTTGAACAAATAGAATGTGAGCCTTCATGCTGATAACCTTTGAACACATTGTTGCTGAAAGGATACTTCAGTTTTCACAGAAGTCTATCTTGTATGACATAAACAGAACTGAAAGTGTAAGGAAACTACAGTAGGTGTACGAATTCAGCACATGTACCAATTTCGCGTATTTTCGAAATTTGTTTATTTCTAGTCAATTATTGCTAAAATCTTACCATTTGTTTTTACTCTTAAAACATACAAAATCACAAATTTGTGCTGAATTATAACTTCAAAATATGTTCACGAGTAAAAGAAAAAATTTTACCTTTTGATTTCAAGCCTACATCACTAGAGGCACTTGATTCTGTAAAAAAATCATACTACTTTTTTTCCGTTTTGATCAGAAACGCACGAATAAAAAAATCCTCAAAAATATGGTCAAGCTTCGCAGGTATAATAACGTATGGTAATTATTGTAAAGTTGCAAAATAAACAAAGATTGCATGATAAATATTGTTTTTGCGACCATTATCACTGGCGAAATTCCGGTACCAGTTTAGCGTATTGTCTTCTCGTAAGTACTTGACTGCGCTTGCGCCGTATAATACGCAATTTCTTATTTTTCTATTGCAACTGGTACATACAAAAACGATAGAAAAAGGTTCAATTTTGAAACAAATGTTATTTAATAGCCGACTGGCCGACGGGTATCATTGTATCTAAACCTAATGTCAAAGAGTTTATTTAAGATGTTTTTGTTCAATATATTTGTGAAAAGCTGAAAAGTATATGTATAAAAATGAGATGAATTGCAGAAAATCGTGTGTGTGGAAAATACGCTCAAGTGGTACACATTTCGTAGTACATGTACACCTTGACGAAATTTCAAAAAAAAAAAAAAAATATGATAACAATTTTAAAGTTTAAATACTTTTTAACTAGAATATTTACATCTTAAACTTTGTATTAATAATTTTTTTTTAGAAGTAGAAAACTACATAAACGAATGGAAGTAAAAATAATTTCTAATGTGCTGAATTGGTACACCTACTGTACTTTGATTTCTCTGCAAATTTGATAGAGCATTAAAGGTCTATAGATGAGCGGATGTGTAGCAATTGCTATTAGCTTAAAGCAATGACGTAACCAGGATTTTTTTCATGGGGGAGGCACCATTGACCTATTAGTCTCTTACTTTTTTTGTGCACTTTACACAAGACTATCCCTATGTAAAACCGGATATAATTGCTAGGGTGGGGTTAAATAGGTACATAAACAAATCACTCCCACCTCCTTGTTATCTTATTTTCTTTATTCATTATTTTTTTTCATTTCTTGCCAATGGGGAGGCACGTATGTGTCAGGGTGCATACCCTTTAAATCTGCCACAGGCTTAGGAGTAGCAAAATTTGGGCGGAGCAGTTTTGAAAGCTTGAAAATGGCACTTTTAGTTTGTGAGTTGTGGCTGCATGATCAAAGTTTGATTAATTCCTCATTTATTCTAGATCTAGCTGTGATGTACGACTGGGCAGAAGCTCACAATCGTCATGTAATCTCCTTTCTAAATCTCAATCACTATTAAGAATGGGAAAAAAATTATTCCTGCTAGAATTTGACTGAGAGGTAGTAACGTAAAGACTTAAAATCATTTGGTTAGAATTGGTTGCACCATTTCAAAGAGTTTAGACAAAAAACAAACGATTTACCATGATGATCCAAGATGCCTATTAAAAACTTGTCCAGAAACACCTCAGCACAGAAACCACAACTTATCTACCAATCATCATGCTACCTAAGTACTTTTTATTCTTTCTCTTAAAGTCCTCCAGGCACTAATAAGAGAAAACTATTTGTAAATCAAATGGTTGGCTTGGCCCAGAAAATAAGATGTCCAAACAGCAATTCACTTAAACGACTGTGTAGCTGTGTATAGCCAGCAATTTAATTTGCTCACATTCACTGTGGTTAATCAAGCATTGGTGTTTATAATGAAAGAGTCCAGCAGAGTGAGACTTAGTGGAGACAGGGGTTTGAAATATGATCTCCCGACTTGTTCTATTTGCCAATCGGGACTTGGGGTTGGAAAGTAATAGGCCTCTTGGATCATCATGCAAAAGAAAATACCATAACGCAGTTGCACAAAAATTTGCGTATTGATATCTGAGATTTCAAAATGCTGTGAAATGGTCAAATTTCAACAGATTTTGATCAAATGTTTTTCTACTTTTTAATTAGTACTTTTGTGGTTTTTGTTCAAAGTTAAATCTATCCAAACCATTAGGCTCATAGGGCTGGTGCTTTTCCCTAGTTTTCTTTTTCTATATTTCAAAGCAATTTAGCTATGTTGCTTCTACACATCCATAGACCTTTAAATTAGAAGATATCCTGCATAGAAAAGAATCATTTGAAGATGCACGATTACAACTTTAAGCGGCCTATAAAGTTTAACCTATACATGCATGAAGGGAAAACTGTCACTTTCATGACCTTGATAAAGTTCTGTGTTTCCTTTAGATAACTTTTTATTAACTTATGGCAGAATAACATCATTGTGTGTCTACATCTAGTAGATTAAACATTTGTTGTCTGAAACTGAACAAACTAAGCTCTGCACACTATCAAACTGTACCATGAAGGCACTGAACCAATTTAAATCATACTTCCTTATTGCATAGCTTAATACTGTAACATGATGGGTGAAAACCAAAACAACCCTATTACGCCTGATCAAACATTGCTGTTTGCGATCTATTAGTTCAGTGGCAACTTGAACTGTATTCAAAGAAAGAACACAATAAAAAGATTCATGCTACGATGTAAACTGCATTTTTTTGCAGCAGCGAACTGATGGATATGTACAGGTACACAGTAAGGGAATACAAATACAGCAGACTTGACTGCAGGAAATGATTCACTTGTTTGTAACTACATTGCTCATTTCCTTTTAATCAAATGAGAAAAGGGCAAGAGGGACAACTGAATAGGGTCCCACATGCCTTGAGCAGTGGTGTAGGATTGGGGGGGCCAGGACCATTTTGTGCCCCCCCCCCTCCCAAATAATGAAGGTCTAATGAATTGATTTTGAAAAGTCAGATTCCATCATGGCATCTTTTCTTCCAGAAAGTTTTGTGAAATTGGTTTCAAGTTTCAAAAAGCTATTTATTTTCGGTACGAAATTTGCTTCTATTTTTGGGAAATTTCCTTAATTTGCAAAAAGTTTTCTTCATTTTAGAACTTTATTTTCAGTTTTCACAAAATTAGCTTCAAATATCGGGAAATTTCCTTCATTTTTCGGATATCTTTTTCATTCTCAGGAAGCTTGCATCAATTTTCTTTCAATTTCCTTCAATTTTTGTGAAAAAGTTTCAATTTACGGAAAATTTTCATCAATTTTCGTAAAATTTGCTTCAATTTTCGTGAAATTGCATCAATTTTTTGTGAAATGTCCTTTATTTTTTATCATTTTTCTTAATTTTTGGGAAATTTGCATCAATTCTCGTGGAATTTGCTTTAAATTTTATTCAATTTTCTTCAATCTTCTTGAAATTTCCTTAATTTTTGGGAAATTGTCTTCAATTTACATGAAAATTTGTTCAATTTTCGTGAAATGTTTTTAACTCATTTTCGGGAAATTTTACCCAAATTTCCAATAATTTTACAACTCCCTCCCCTCCCTTTACAAATAGTTTTATTGTGATAAGAGACTAATACATTACGTTTTGTTTGGACAAAAATCAAATCTGGCTCTCCCAATATCAATTATCTTCCTACGCCGCTGTTGATGGGCGTATACAGATCAAAAAGCAAAAACAAAAACATTTTTTCCCAATTTGCTTAATTGTTAGTTCAGTGGTCAAGCAAGTCCATCTTATATGAAAGAGGACTTCTAAAGAAACAAAATAGCGAAGAAAGTATTCAAAAATCTCATTCCGTTAAGAAGTTTTTTAAGTTTAAAGTTTGGTATTATTTGTGTAGAAACTAGTGTTTACACGGGTACCCGAAATATCCAGGTACCCGACCGATTGTGTTGTTACCCGGTTCCAAAAATACAACCCGGGTATGGATTTTCATAATATTACCAATTGCAGACTGTGTCTGTTTCAGAATTTTATGTTACATGACTTGTCTTTCTCCCTAAAAGTTTGTTCCAGCAAATCATAACCCCAAACTTAATGTAGCAAATAATGAGACCACTTATCTTAATTAAAATGACCACTTATCTTAATTGAAATAACCACTCAACCACACAAGGACTTCATCCATTGCTAATATGATACTCAACACCAACTTCCACAACAACCTTGGACAAACAGGAGAACTAGTACAATGGAGCCATTGATAAGGGAAATTTGATCCTAATTACTTGTGGTTTTCAGAATAAAGAAAATCAAGGGGAAAAGTCTGACCCGACCTGCTTATATATCAGGTCGGGTCTGACTGTTTGAAATTTTAAGGAGCACAACAACTAATGAAAAAGAATCAATCTTAACTTACAAGAATTATAAAGTGAATGTTTGCTTTCTATTCCAACGCAATACAATAAAACGATCACAAAATATTGTCACAGATTGCAGAAAAGATGTTGAACAAGCGATGTGGCTACATGTACAGCAACGTATGTACGCTAGTAGTACTACATGTACTAGTAGCGCAAAACTTAACTCTCTAAACTTCGCTGTAAAAAAAAAAAATATCCAAACCAGTGCGCAACAAGTAATGTGTGTGTGTAGTTTGCTGTAGAAAAAATATATTGCAGTTGTACATTACCAAACCGTTTTGAAAGCATGTCTGCTATTTGCTGAATAAAATTGTACCACCTATTATGAACCAATCACAAGTTGTGTTCAAATGAAATTGTTACCTGTTACTGAGCGTGCACATAACAGAATCGTGGAATCAGTCAGTAATTCGCAGCATAGCGTTAATGAGGTAGAATCGTGTATTTAATATTCAGAATACCAAGTGACCCGTCCCGTGAAATTTGGAGAAAGCGCGTATATCATTATTTTACGGTATTTTATCAAGACAGGTAAACAAAAGAGGCAAGAAACATTTGTATTCTGTTTCTTTATTCACAAAAAAGCAAACGTACGATTGAAATACAAGAAATATCACAAGATTTTACAAGGTACACTGTTAGATTTTAGCACATATACCACTTCCACAAAAAATATTGAAATTGCTTTGTCGGTACATCGGATACCCGGCTGATAATGCAAGTAGGGTACCCGGTCCGATTTTTGGACCCTGTGCAAACACTGGTAGAAACGACTGAAATCAGACTAGTTGTGATGTCACAGCCTCAGATTCTTTAAAGTCTTTATCTATGTTATAATATTTCTTCCTGCGATTTTGTGGTTTAAAAACCATTAAATATGTCAGGAAAGTAGTAAAATAAAATCTTGTAAAGGTAATTATTAATTTACCACATGAATAAATTTTGAGGAAAACTAATTCAAATGGTAGAAAACTATAATTTTACTACAAAATTTTAAGGGGAAAGTGGGGGGAGTGGGGGAAAAGAGATCTTGGTGGAGTGATTTCCACCTTAGGCTTTGAGATATGGTCCCTCAGAAACCTTCTACAAAGCAGTTTTACAAGCAAGAAAATTTGCAAATATCACAAAACATGTAAATCAAAAAACAATATTAAATCAAGAACAAAGGCAATAAACATCACTTTGAATGAAATTAGATAATATATCAAAAACTTACTTCATAAAGGCCTGCAGCACATGTTACGACGTACAGTAGTACAACAACAAGTAGGGCTTGAATCGATGAGTTGTCATGTTTATAATACACTCCCCTACCTCTAGAAAATGGATATAGATATAAAGATGCCCAGCTTCTTGCCTTTCTCCGATGAGGTGACATTTTGCAATCTAGGAAAGTGAAAGAAAGGTTAAGGAGCATTGGACGGCAAAGTAAGAGCATCTAGGGTTTTTCCAATCAGGGCCGTAATCAGTTCAGTTCGTACCGCCGATCGGGGTACTCGATAAGTCCCGCGATCGGAAGACTCAAGCATGCGCAATGAGCTTACAGTGATATATGGAAGCCGCCATTTTTATTGTGAAGTTTCAGTCATAGACGCTTATCAGTCATTTCATTGAAGGTTTGTAGCAAAGTTTGCTTTGTCCATGTTCAATTTCGCGAAAGTAAAACAACTTCATTACTATCCGCAGTTATTGCTAAATAATTTTCACAAAACCTAAGTTATTTCTCTTAATTTCTGAAAACCTTGTTAAAGCGTGACTGGCTAACGGTAACACATATTAAGAATTTATCACTTTTCTTCAAATTTCTCAAAAGCGCACAGTGAAATTTAAAAGCGCCCGGTGAAAAGATAATTCATATGCCATTATTTCAAATCGTGAAAAAAAATTAGAACCCTTCACAGTGGTTGAGTTTCCCCACACTCAAAATGGGTCTGATTCTTTTGTTATTCCTATGAAAACTTTGAATTTGGATAGATGCATTGTGGGATACTTCTGTAAAAGATCCCCCGATCGGGAGAACAAAACTGTTCTCCCGATCGGAAAAACAAAACTGCTCTTCCGATTGGGGGTATGAACCAGACTGATAATTTTCAGATATAAATTACAGCCTTGTTGTTGAACAAAGTGGAAAACAATGTTCATTGAAAACTATGTTTTTTTCTCTAATTCCAGCTTGAAAGTTAGGAGACAAGATTCCCCACTGTCACCATGTCTCCCCAGTCGCTCTTATCCACCAGTCGCCCTTATCCACCAGTCGCCCTTATCCACCAGTCACCCTTATCCACCAGTAACCCTTCTCCCCCAGTCATCCTTATGCGCACAGTCACACTTGCTTCCCCAAATTTGAACATCTTTTGCCATTGATACCAAAACAAAAAGTCCAAGTCTAAAGGTCGTAACACACTGAACGCGACGTGGCGAGCGATATTTTAGATAATCATACAGAAAACAAATAATATAAGATGCTTTAACTTTTTGCTTACACAAAATAAAGTTTATAATTGAGGCTTTCTAGTGATACTAGAAAATTTGCTAGAAATGTTTTTTTGTTCAAATTGTGGAAAAATTCGCTTTAGTGGGGCGCGATTTTCTGTCGCGATGTGAATTTTGCTATAATGGGCATAGAAAGGCCCTTTCAATCAATTTTCAGTTATCATCTGAGTAGTCATGTAATGACGATCCATCTATGAAAACAAGAGTTCAAAATATTTATTTTCCTTTGTTTTATTCAATTTTGTTTAAAAAATTGCTCGCCGCGTCGCGTTCGGTGTGTCACAGCCTTAAGGTGCATTCTAAACCAAGCAATCTCTTCTGGTATGCGTGTCAAAAGAGGTAACCTTTTCAATTAAAAATACCCAGCTCTTATATAGCACTTTTCTATGCCCAATGCTTCAAATGGACACTTTTGATGATCAGAGATGCAGCTAACACACCACACAACACACCTTGCCCTGTTCCGTTATGCTGAACACCAAGTGAGACGGCAGCCAGTCCCATTTATTACATTTTCCGCATGACTCCATTGAGGATAGAATCCACGACCTGCCAGCTGGAAAGCGGGTGCTCTACCAATTGAGCTCACCAACTAGTTAGCTCTTGAAGATACAGTACAACATTCTTCACATTAGTGAGGGGATAACGACAACGAGTGAACACACAATTACAATGACGGGGTCGTCGCCTGCATATCGGTTATGATAGTAACAATGCTATCACGAAACGCTTAATACGACCCGGACGAGAACACAGGTACGACGCACGGACAGACATAGCATCGACAACCAAGTCAATGTCCACTGCCTTTGATAACCAGTTGTGGTACACTGGCTATCTACCCAGCCCAGGCTTGAACCCAGGGCCTCTTGGTTTGTAGACAGGTATGATGACCGCTACACCACAGTAGGTAGATAGTGAGGGGAAAAAGAGATTCCCCCACTTTTATTTTAATTCCCCTTTACCTTTATTATGAAGAAGGAAATTTGCTATTGCACATGACATGTAAACCTTAGCATAAATTACTGGATAAAACCAATAATACCCCTCAAATTCCACTTCCAAGTGTAAAGAGTGCAATAAATAGAAAGGGAAACCATGACTTGTCCTTCTCCTTCAAAATTTGTTCTAGCAAATCATAACCACAAACTTACTGTAGCAAATAGTGAGACCACTTTATCTTAGTTAAAATAACCACACAATAAGGACTTCATCCATTGCTAATATGATACTCAGCACCAATTTGCACAACAACTAAGGTTTTCAGAATAAAGAAAATCTGACCCAACCTGGTTATGTATCAGGTCGGGTCTGACTGTTTGAAACTTTAAGGAGCAGAACAACTAATGCAGCATTTTTTGATGTAGTTTGAAAGCTCAACCCTGACACCAACATCATCTGCAGATCTGCATGTAACTGTGAATGGCAGATAGAGGAGTGATAATAGACACTACTTTAGAAGTCAAGACCGAAGAAAGATTGATGAACAGATGCAGATTTCTGAAAATCTTAACTTACTTGTAAATAAAGTTCTCTCCGGTGCTATCTCCCTTGCATCATTTCACATGTACACCTAGTTAAACAAAAACAAAGAAATGTATATAGTGTTTTAAATCAATTTAGGAACTCCATGAAAATATCATCTTGTATTGAATTTTACAAGCATAGAAAAGGGAAAACCAGGCAATAACACCAAATTGACCAAATTCTTGGACAATTTATACCCTTATGATTGAACAATAGATCATGTAACAAACATTGATGGAATTTTTTTTTTAAATATGGGGGCACTGTCTATTTTACCATCCCCCTTTCTCTTTTTTCTTACACGGTCTCCAAATTCAATCCAAATTTATGATTTCATTTGATTATCATTTGTTTTAATAATCAGCTCATGATGTAATTATGTAGCATTTTAGTCCAAAATCCTCAAAGCCCACAAGGGTAAACAAAGACATCACTTAAAGGAGCGCACTAAACCAAAATATCAGGGAGCTTGTTTTTGCGAAGTTCACAAATATATCATCCACAACCGATCAATAAATTTCATGCCTCCATAGCCCACAGACGACGTGACAGCTACGGTCACTTGAATATGCATATTAACCAGAAAATTGTTATACTGTTGCGTGCCAGATAAGCATTTGATTTTTTGGGGGAGCCCCTTTAAAATCACTCATCAATGAACAACAAAACCCTCACAGTTAAATACCATCCTATTTGTGAATCATTACTTCAAGCCAGACACAATGATCACAGCCAGGGGAATACTTTTGTCCTTGCGTTGAGTGTAAAAGTCAGTACAGCTGCAGTGAAATCTGTTTACTATCAATGTCAGATTACGACCATGGAAAGTAAGGTGAAGTGTGCGGAAATCCCTGGTGTAATTGCTAATTGCTTGTGCTGGATTGTGGTTTTTGTTGTGATCAATATAGATCCCCCCCCCCCCCCCCTTACAGATTTTAGATTTTGTCTGGGCTTAAGGGATTAGTTCAGTGGTCAAACATGTATATCTTATAAGAAAAATGTCTTCAAAAGAACAAATTGGTGAAGAAAGCATTCAAAAATCTTATTCTGTTAAGGAGATATTTAAGTTTAAAGTTTGGTATCATGTAGAAATGACTGAAATCAGACTAGTTATTATTTGTATGACGCACCCTCTGACCCCATGGAAAAGAGGTGTCAATGTTCATGGGTGCTTCATACATTCAGACTCATTGACGCACCCCTGCGTATTATTTTTGAATGACAATTGCCTACTTTTGACACACTTCAAAATGATTTTCTGACGGACGTACTGGTAAAGTTGACTGACAATATGACTGTCCTTGTGACACACCTGACAAGAATTTATATCCATATTCATAAAGAAAAAATAGTTAAGATTCCATTCAAATTGTGGACGATTTAGCGAAAATTCATGAGGGTTCCGACGACGTTAGACGTGAAGCTCTGTTGAAATATTTCAAACTTTTTTTGTGTATTCCTCCTGATGGAATACACACAAGTGATATTTATGAATTAAAAAATTTGGAATGTTAAAACAGCCTTTTAGAAATTCTACCATTTATAATATTTGCAATGTGCATTTTTTTTTTTTTTTTTTCGGAATGCCGATCGATAGTTAAGTGTATTACCTCTCGCCTGTGTATCTGATTGTGCTCATGGCCTGTTCATTGCCATAAGTTGTGTTTTAATACATACAATAGATAGGCCTGTTTATTGCCATAAGTTGTGTCTTATACAATAGGTATTGGGATCAACACAATGTTGTTTTCACAACTGAAAGAATGACGCACATTGACACACCTATTATTCTTTGTATGACTGACATTTGATGTACAATGATGTACCCCTGCATCAAAATTTGATTGTAATTGACGCAACATTGACGCACATACCCCGGGGGACGGAGGGTGCGTCATACAATTGATAGGTGCATTATGCAATGTTTATGCGAAGTGGGATTTTCTTTTCATGATCGATTTTCAAATCATTCATTAGATATTTTAACAAGGTAAAGTTTCATACTTAAAATGAAATTTACACTTACTGTGATCCAGTTGATAATAGGTCATAGAATACTAGCCGCAGCACCTGCCCATGATTCACCCAATCAGAACGCCTGTCAGGCCTCATCATCAGAGATTGATGTCCATCATGTGATGATATATTGTAAGGTGAATATATCCTCCAAATATGTGATACAGTCTGGAATGGAGTTTAAAGAAAAGATACTTTCGGACAGTAGAATGTATAGTCCACTTATATCAACATGGCGCAAAGTCATGCACTCATAATAAATGCAAGACAAAGGCACTATCTTAGTAATGTATGTAATCATCCAACGTTACCATACTCAATAAAACTCCAGTTCAAACTTTCAAAAGTTCAGTTGTTTTCAAGCCATTTGAAACGAAAAACACAAAGACTACTCAAATAACTCCCAACTCATGCTGAAAATAATCCATGGTTTGATTACAAATAATCTCTTCCTCAATACTACCCTGTGTAAAAACACCCAGTTTTGTTCATATACCTGTACCATAGAGTGAAAAGATCATCCATGCATATAGGTTATACTGTTCAAATATTCTCACAGAAATACATATAGTGGCAAGTATTCTTTATAAGTGTGAATCACATCAATTTTATCTGCTACTGGTGGAACCTTTAGAACTTACACTTGATGAAAAGTAAATAATGTCCCACATAAAATCAACAACAAAAGATTTTTCATTGTGTAAAGGTATGCAGTGATTGTGGGGGAATATATATTTTTCTTGGCGTCATGGTCACGGTTGGGCAAACATTAATAAGGTTTGGTTTACATATGATATTGTTTGGCCCATTGAATCGTTATACACATTCTAATGACAGGGTTTACAATTCTTGCAATCAGATCTAAGCACATACTATAATAGTTTGGAAAAACATAAGTTGACCAGGAAGTTGTTGACAATCTTTATAGAACTTTACATCATTACCAGGGGTGAAACAAAATAAATATTTCATTAGAAATGGCTCTGCTTAAAACCAGGACCATCTCAACCAGCCTTCAAATGTAGCTGGGCTCTTCAGAGTAAAAGTTATATATTTCTTTGTTTCCCAAACCACAAAACTGTATACAGTTTCACCTTATCTATGCTCCTTCAAGATAATAACTCCCACTGGTGTTATGGTGGTTTTTTAGTGACACACATCTGAATTTGTAATATAAGTAGTAACTGTAATCAATGCTGGCATTGTTTGTCTTTGCTGCTGGGGAAAGGTGACATGAACTATTGAGCTTAGACCTATTTATATCTCAATGTTATGACGCATAGTTAATCTTGTTGAATGATGTGATTAATTTGGTTCTTCAAAATTGCAGGACAAATTTTTAAGCAGTGCCTTTACTAATGTTTACTTTCTGGACTATGGAGAGTCTTGAAAAAATTTCTGTGAGTATATCACAACAATAATTTAAAAAAATCTGAATGCTTTGTTAGGAAAAAAATTGCATGTATTTCTTATACATCTTTCACCCCTTTCATTTCCCCCTTTGGACCTTTTCTTTCTTACCTTTTTCTTCTCTTTGCCTATGAATTTTGCTTCTTTTTTTTTTCTCTCTCTTTTCCTTAAAACTCTTTTTTTTTTTTCTTCTGGGACCACTGGTGCCATGGTCCGCTATAATTTCCACCCCTGTTGACACTACAATAAAATCATTCAAACCTTGATCATTCTATACATGAGAATTTAATTCCCATGAGTCTGTATTCCATTAAAAATTTTATTTCACAATTTCATTTTCAAAATTGTTTTGTAATGTAGAACACACTTCAATAGCTTTTTTTTTTTTTTAAACTCCTCCTCTGACTTTTCCAATGGTTGTAAACCACAAATCATACTCAAAAATCATCTTCACTTCCTTCTCCCTCCTCACCAAATAATAAATTATCTTTCGCTACGTTGTCCAGTCACTTGCAGCTACACTTGCTTGTCCCCAGGTGCTGTACCCTTCACATTTCTCTCTATCGCAGCATTCATCCGCCAAGTCTCACGAAGCCTTCCCCCTTCTTCTCCTCCCCTCAAGTGACAAAGTGAGGGCTGCATTTAGGTGCTCATGCTCTCATTCACAAGACGTGACCAATCAATTTCCACCTCCTTGGTGGGATCTGCTCACTTGTGGTGTCAATTTTGGCAGTGTCTCAGGGATCTGCTCACTTGTGGTGTCAATTTTGGCAGTGTCTCAACTCTTCATTAAAGATCTCATGGGCCAGTGAATCTTCAATATACAGCCTAAGACACTTGTTCAGAAATACTCAAAAATACTTCAATAAAATGCAAAAAAGAGGAATGTGAGGCTGTGATGTCACAACTATTCTGATATTAGTCAAGAACTCTGTTTGAACTTTAATTTAAGATAGCTCCACAAAATACAATTTTTGAAGACTTTCCTTAACACTTTGTTTGGTCAGTTTTCTGTCCTATTTTCAATTCAGATGATCTTGATGGACTACTAACAGTACATTATCCATATATGACTAGGATAATTTGTTTGATCATATAAGAATTTCTACCAAGAATAGTCAAAATGCAAAAAAATCCATATTCGATTTTTATTTATGTTTTTTACTTCAAATTCAGTCATCTGATTGTCGCTTAGGAATATGGTGAAGTACATTTGTAAAAATTTTGTCAGAGTAAAGTTTTACTTCAAACCACTTGCAAAGGCCCGATTAAAAACAGCAGATTTACATTTAAAATGAACATTTTCTTTTAAATATCCATTTAAAATGCTACAAATCCCCTCGCCACTGCTAACACACCTACACTCTCTGTCCCACATTCCCACCCACCCACTGTTCCACATGCCATCCCACCCTATGTACTACATGCAATCACACCTAAAATCCAGATGCCATTCCACCACACAACCCACATGCAATCCCACCCTCTGTCCCATATGCCATCCCACCCTTATGTCCCTCATGTCATCCCACCCTCTGTCCCACATGGCATGATTGAAACAAGTCCCAGGTATATTTAAAAGAATGACCGTGTGGTTGGGCCTATTAACAAAAAATGCCAAATGTCAAAAAACGCAAAAATTGAATGAAAATGGATGCCTAACCCACTGTCAGAGGAATCTCGAACTAGTACAAGCCATTAACCTATCAAAAATCCTTCAAAAGAGAGCAGTTTTCACATTCTGATGTGCTCTTAAACGATTTTAACTTGGCAATGAATATTCATGAGAAGGCCAGTCCATTAACGTTTGTTTGCCCTGCACAGTGAAGCATAGGGCCTGGATGAGTCAGCCTTCGAAAATCATCAATAACTCTCTTTAAGTCTCAAATCAAAAACAAAAACTTATATTGTGGTCGAGTGATTGTAGCCTTCTGATTGTTAATGAAACAAAATTTATCCTTGTCCTCGGTGAGAAATACAATTTTGTGTGAGCTCAAACGGCGAATCTTGCATGAATATGTTCACTATATCACGCTCGTTCATAAAATTAGAATTATACTGCCAAGTTTGTGTTTTTATACTGAGAAAGAAAATAATCCCAAACTGTATCTAATAGTTCTAAAAACTTATTGTTCTCATTCTACTTCTAATTGATTTACTTTGTGTGGATGAACAAAATTGTAATTATGTATTTTATGCGAGGGCGCCAGATTTGGATTGCCCTATGGATACTGTGCTGAAGGTAAGCAATCTTGCCCTGAGCTCTTAACTCTGTGATTTTTTCATGGACAACATATACTGTAAGGCCTACGACAAAAAAGTGTCTTGCATGAAAAATCTTCAAACAAAGAAATTGCAACATTTAATTGGCTAAATCGCACACATGACGTGTCCTGTCCTTCACCTTAAAAATTTGTTCTAGCAAATCATAACCACAAACTTACTGTAGCAAATAGTGAGACCACTTTATCTTAATTAAAATAACCACATAATAAGGACTTCATCCATTGCTAATATGATGCTCAGCACCAACTTGCACAACAACTAAGGTTTTCAGAATAAAGAAAATCTGACCCCACCTGGTTATGCACAGGTCGGGTCTGACTGTTTGAAACTTTAAAGAGCAGAACAACTAATGCATAACAGACACAAATCTGGTAGAAAATCATCTCGTCTGCATGTTTAGTGTGTAAGGTATCACGTGATCAGAACTTCTGTACCGAATTTACTAGGATTTACTAGATCACTAAAAGTTTGAAGTCATGTATTGAAAAGAACATTCCTTTTAACTTTTAACCCCATCTTCAAATTAAAAAAAAAAAATGATCGAAACCCCTGAAAAGGAGGGCGCTAAACATTAATCCATGTTCAGTAGCTTGGTTTTTACAACTTGACATTTCAAATACATGTAAAAATTACTTGAAAATCATTTACAATTAAACTAAAAAATATATCTAATATTAATAATTATATCCTACACCTACCTGAAATTTAATGTGATTTTAAGTGAAAAAATGAAATGTTGTTAAAAATCAAGTTAGGCCTTCTGAACATGGATGCAAATACGTAACTTCACACTTTCAGTGACCTCGAGGTCAGTCCGGTAACGTTCGTTCGCATGGTACAGCAATGCATAGGGCCTGGACGTGTCAGTCTTCGAAAATCATCAATAATTCTTATTAAGTCTCACCTAAAACTACAAAAAACATTTTTGTGGTCAATTGATTATATGCAAAGCATTCTCATTGTTAATGTAACAAAATTTATCCATGTCCTCGGTGAGAAATGCAGCTTTATGAGCTCAAACAGCGAATCTCACATGAATACGTCCAGTGTATATCAGGCTTGATCATGAATTTAAAATTATACTGCAAAGTTTGTTGTTTCCATACTGAGAAAGAAAATCACAGAAAATCCCCAATATAAAATTTAGGATTTTCTGTAAAAATAGCAACAATTTATTGTTCTCATTTTACTTCTAATTTACTCTTTTCAGATGAACAAAATCGTAATAATCTATTTTATGCGAGTGCACCAGATTTGAATTGCCCTGTGGTCAGATGTTTACTGTGCTGAAGGTAAGCAATCTTAACCCTATGGGTGTGCTAAAGGTAAGCAATCTTAACCCTATTGTTACTGTGCTGAAGGTAAGCAATCTTAACCCTATAACTACTGTGCTGAAGGTAAGCAATCTTAACCCTATAACTACTGTGCTGAAGGTAAGCAATCTTAACCCAATGGTTACTGTGCTGAAGGTAAGCAATCTTAACCCTATAACTACTGTGCTAAAGGTAAGCAATCTGAACCCTATAACTACTGTGCTGAAGGTAAGCAATCTGAACCCTATGCTCACTGTGCTGAATGCAAGCAATCTGAACCCTATAACTACTGTGCTGAAGGTAAGCAATCTTAACCCTCTAGTTACTGTGCTGAAGGTAAGCAATCTGAACGCTATGGTTACTGTGCTGAAGGTAAGCAATCTTAACCTTATGGTATACTGTGCATGCTGAAGGTAAGCAATCTTAACCTCAGCGACTTCAACTCTGATTTTTGCAGACAACAAGGCCTGCGACAAAAAGTGTCTAAGCCAAGTGCATGAAAAATCCAGTACTTCAAACACAAGAAATTGCAGCATTTAATTGGCTTATTCATACATAACGGACACAAATCTGGTAGAAAACCATCTCCTCTGTATATTTAGTGTATAAGGTATCACGTGATCAGAACTTCTGTACCGCATTGACCTTGAGGTCACTAAAAGTGTGAAGTGGTGTATTGCAAATTATTGTCAATGTTTTAATAGCACTGAAATCATTTTTGTTTTTTGCTTTTTTATTTGAAGATGTGATTAGATGTAAAAAGTAATTCTCTTTTTATTTCTAGAGGCTCACCATATGGGCACTTTTGTTACAACAATCAAAAGAAAAAAACACAATTTTTTCGTGATTTCAACACAAATCGCACATACCTCAACTGAAAATTCCCAGAAATGGAACTAATCCAATTTGTCATGATATTTCAGGAAACGAAAAGTCTGTACCCCAAGGCGCTGTTTGAAAGATAAGGCAGTAGCGAAGGCTCTTACACAAAATGCAACTTTTCAGTTTTCTTTATTAAATTCTCGCACAAAATGTAAGTGAACATCTAAAGAAGTTATGATGCAATTCTGTGTTGGCTCTAGGCAGAAAGAGCTTGAGTTGATGGCCACGTGTAGCAGTGACAGAAATGTGGAGATTGGGAATGGAGGACTCTAGTCTTTATCTTTTTCTGTCTTTATCAGACCTAAAACCACCTGCTAAAATGCAGAAGCGTAAGTCAGTAATGTTGTGATGGTGTGTGTTTGTGTTAAAGTGTTTAGCAATATGAAGGCCCTGTGTGTTGTTTCTGATGGAAGAGAGATGGTTATTATATCGGAAGCAAAATTTAGTTTTAGTTTCTCTAATGTAGTTTGCTTTGATGCACTTTTTGCAGGATAGTAGATAAACCACATTGGATGAATCACAAGTGAAGGGTCCCGTTTTACAATGTGTTTACCTACTTTAATTTCATTCCTGGTGTCCATATGTTTACAAAGACTACATCTGTTTTGTTGCAGGTCATATTTCCTGACTGTACCTGCATAGTAGGGAGAGTGCTATGCACTAACAGCCTGTGCAAATTTGGGGACTGCCTTCGAGCATAAACAGGAGCAGTGTCAAAACTTCAGCAATTGTGGGGTTACTTTTAAGTGAAAAATACACTTTCTGAATATCCTTAACCAGGGGTTCAATTTGTGGATTGAACCTGGTTACAAAGGATGCATTTTTCTGAGTTCGGAGCTGTCATTAAAATTTCATTAAGTCAAAATAGGGGGCGCAGTTTCTGATACCAATGATTGATAACTTTGGTATACAGTGGCAATGCTACTGCTATACAGTCAGAAAACGCTATATACCTTATAATGTTGAAACTGCTGCATTGGCTTATCATAGAAGCGAAGATGAATTTCGACTACCCACTACAATAACTAGGCCTTTCTGCGATGATCTCAATTTTTGACAATGCCTGTTATCGTCATGGAACACTTTTACCTGATACTAAATTAATATATATATTCTATAATACTATATTGGCCCATTCACTTACGTTTTGGGGGTGGCCCATGGGTTTAATGAAGAAAACTGTGAAAAGTTGTGTTTTTCTGTGAGAGCCTTCGCTACTAAATTATTTTTCAAACAGTGCTTTGGGTTGATATATCTAATTAGTTAAAAAGTAGTTGAACAATAGAGCATCGGTGAAGTCAACGTGTGCATAGCATTAAATCAAACACTGCGCACATTTGCTGACAAACATTTTCAAAATAGCAATGCCCGCGCACTCGGGTGATATGCGCACTAATTGTGTACGCGTTTCCAAAAGTGAGAAATTTGCTAAGCAATTGGATGAAGCAATCGAATGACATTTCTTTTGTAATTTAGATGGGTTTTTTTACGTGCAAAATGTTCATCATATCATTTGTAACTTAATTTGAAAGATACTTTAAAGTTTCAAGACGCTAATGAAATCAAAATCGTAGCTTGTAAGTACTTTTGTGAGTTTTGAGAAGAGTTTTCATTTGATGATTATGTTATTTGCTGTTATCTGTGTGTTTTTCGACGTTACGAGTGTTGTGTACATTGTCTCACTCAGTATGCAAGTATTTCAGTATTCGGTCATCCAAGCATTTTGAACAACCGGAATTCTTTGTTGGTGAAAATGTGCTACAATTTGTGCACAAGTGAACACCACACTTTATTCTACTTGCGCACGATACATATATTTCAAACTTCAAAATGATCTTTTCTACAATATTTTCTCCACATTTGCAACAATTTCCTGCAAAATTACCAAAGCGAACGTAGAGAATTGGGCCCTTAAAGGTGACCATTACACTGGCTGTAATGGTAAAATACTTTTGTTTTCACCAACAAACTAGTTGTTCAGATTTACGCACATTGTTGTGACGTCATCCCGAATACTTTAATTGCCTTTCAAGTAGTGCCCAATAGTTAAACTCACTAACCTTACATAGGCCTAATGTAGATATGGAATCATTTACCATCGTTGGCCATAATTTCTTTCACTTTAACCTGTTTGCCTCACAAAGGTTATGGTTTTTTTCCTATGCAAGCCATTGGAGATGAAAGACAAAACTTTTGGATTTACGTCTTAACTTTACACAAATTCCCTGAGAATATTCTTCACTAAAATGTTAAAAATCTTTTATTACTAGGTTTACAACCAATTTATTGTTTATCCACAAAATAATCCCGTATGAAATTGACTTTGAAATGGTAGGATTTACCTATTTTCTGTAAGTCTTTTGTTCCCGATGCGAACAACTATTCGACCATTACTTTAAAAGCGGAACTAAATTTTATTGATTATTCATGAGGTCAAAGTTCAAAAAATGTTTACTTGTTAGTTGAATCTATTTAAATGTGCATGAGTTGTTAGCTAATCAGCTGTGTGACAACCATACAAGTAATATGACGTCAACATAAACAACACAAGCCTGACACAAGTGACAGAAACTTCACATAGTCCAACTGGGAAAAACTTTTCATCAAAACAAGCACAAAGGGTCTTCTAATTTTGTCTTTTTGAGCACTAAAACAACTTCAAAGAACTACCTATTACAATTAAAGCAAGAAAGGTACATAATATAGTAAGATAGCAAGTTTGGAGCAAATTTCACCCCATCGACTAGTATGGATCTAAGTTTGAAAGCCTAATGTTCAACACACCTTCTACTTGATGTATGAAAGTGTAATAACCCACTGTACATGCCACCACTTGTCAAAAAGTTTATCTAGGCCTAATGTTAGGACTACAGAATGTGGACCAGTTCCAAAGGAAAATGTGTTTTTTATTTCAGAATTATAAGTGTCTCATATTTTTTGTTTTTAGGATAAGAAAACAATTTGCAATTACATTTTCCATGTACAAATTTGGTAAATTCAAGGCATTTTATGTTATTTGCTTTCAATTTTGATCAAGAGTGACAAAATTTATTTGATCACCAAAATTTGTGCATAACTTGTAGGCTTCGTAGGCAGCTAGGGCTTATCATGTATTCCCAAGTAAGTCAATTTGCCCTTAATGCCTTAAGTTAAGACTAGAATAATGGTGTATGTAACAACAAATTCCATCATTCTCTGTGAGCATGACATAATATTCCATTTTACACATTTTAGAACTAAAATCTTTAGTGGAACTTGTCCTGGCTTAGATTTTTAAACTTACAATAAAATCTTGACACAATATCAAAATTGAATCAAAATTACACTGATAAAGTGATAGACTGATAACATATTGGCAGTTCTTCCTGTTATAAAGAAAGACTATTACTGATTAGCTAAGAACAATTATTTGATAATTTCCAAGTTTCTGAGTAGCCTAGTTATACTAGTTAACAGACACTCAGGGCAGTTTGCCCAGAATAAATCACCCTCACAAATAGCATTACAATTTTTTTGACAACTTCAATGAAAAAAAATCGATGTTTGGTATAAGTGTGAAGCAATAAATTTTACAAATTTCCGGTGGTATTGGTAATTTTTCTATGAACATGGAATTCTTGTGAAAGTTTTTCTTAAACTGGTCTTTTCGCTTAACTAGTCCACATACTGTATGTTTATCACTGGGACATTTTGCTCTGACACGGCGACAGGCCGTAAATCAGAAACGACAGCAATCAGTGAACGTCAGCCAAAAAGAAGCAAACAGATCAGCGGGGACGTAATAGGCCTGGAACGGGGGTATAAGATGAATTAACTAGGCCTAAATTACATTTAAAATAAAGCACAGAAATATCGTGGAACAGGTGTAATGGACAATACAATTTGAGTGTGTTGTGCAATATTAAAGTGTTCCCAAGAAAATGAGAAATCATTATAGGCCCCCTACCTTGTGAAAATAAGTTCTTCATCAAAGCATCACCTACGCTCAGTAATAAACTGCAAAAATGAATATCATTCCCCAAATTGACCAAAACGTTAGCTTTTTCAAACTGTCAAACTCGAAGTAACTCTGGAGTCAAAAGTTCGAAACTCGAGATTAGTGCTTAAAACATGCGCATGCACACCTAGCGAATTCCTACCGAACGAACTTTGGACCAATCCAGAGTCAAGGATTCTAATACGTCAACGAATTTGCTGCATGACAGACCTCAGACTCGGAGCTAGCTGAACGTTAGTCAGATTCAGAACATTCTGACTGTAGTATACGCAATAGCCACTTCATAACATAACATAACAAGATTACGGACTAAGAAGGGTTAGCCACCCCATAAAAAGCCCAAACTAACACCACCACCACCACCACAAAAAAAAAAAAAAAAAAATCAAAGACGCCCAGAGTTAGTGAAGAATTTATCAATGTTGACTTTGAAATTGTGAACAGAACTGGAGCTAATTAACATGGCTAACTAGCTAAAATGGCTGCAAGTATTGCCTTGCAGCATACCCACTGAGTGAGGTGTTTATCTTACTAGCTGAATGTGGGCCAGTGACGGCGGCAGAAAGCAAAACAATCTTTGGCTGAAGTCGAAAGCCCTGGATAACCCCCCCTTCTCCCCCTACCTCCCCTCCCTTGCCACACACCACACACACACACACGCACACACACACACACAATAAAATATATTTTTAAAGTGAGACGGAAAGATTTGCATTTTCACCGTTGTCCTCTCAAGCTAAAATGTTCAACCCCATGATACACTTTTTCAGATGCTAAGCTTGCACTCTTTTGGATATGTTTTTTAATTTTGGCCAGAATAGATTAAAAAATGAAAAATGTTTTTGCGGTAGGCATATTGCAAATGGAGAATGCCGCACCCTCAACCATGAAAAATAATGATAGAAGCCGTCGCGTTCGGGCATAAACAGCTAAAAACATGAAAAGGATCATTATAACAGAAAAAGGTCACCACCGTGCTAATGCAATATTTATACTTCCACGCTGTATATCCAGAGCCGTAATTCTAACACCATGCCTTTCTCCCAGAAATTTAGTAAGGTCCTGCTATATTTTGTTAATGAAATAGCGACGCGCCGCAATGGCTAAAACCAAGCTGTAATATTGATGGTAACATGTGTTAACACCATTTATGATATAAACTCAGCGTGTGTTACTTGAGAGGGGAGGGGGAGGGGGGACGGTATACCAGTGGTGCGTTTACCCAAGGTCAATTTCCGAGAATTTTTCTTTAATTTTCAAGAAAATTCTTTACTTTCCAGGAAAGCACTGTCAATTTCGAGAAATTATCAGGAAGTGTTGTCAAAATCAAACAAAATTTCAATTTTATGTTAATGATTTCACAATTTGTCATCAAAATAAAGCATGCAACCGGGAAACCCTTTTCGGGCTGTCTGGAGTGGTCTCTAAATTCCTACACGCCTCTGTCAGTCTGTTCTCACTAAACTGAAACCGGCCAGGGCTCAGTCAGTTTCCTCAAAAACGAAAAGCAAAAAAGATAACAAGGTGATGTAGGTATTAATTAATTTATTAATTATTTAATAGAATAGATACAATAAATAAAGACGTCGTAAATTAGATTAGACCCTGCTAAAAACAACAAGAAAGAACATCCGCTTCCAAATGTTATGTAAAATCAATAACAATCATTGCCATTGATAATGATAACCTAATCCCAAACGTAGTAATCAGTACAAGAAATAACCATGATATCTGAATTTCCACGTTTCTAGCTATGCTAAAACGAATGTAAATACTCCTTCTTTCCCTAACTGGTCAAACAGTAAAAGATTGAAATGATTTACCACCAGACATCAATATACATTCATCAAGTCTAAACTGTTTCAAAGCTAAACTTAGCCTTCTAAACTCGTTAACTGTTTTTGCCTCATACTTATTACGCTCACTTATAGTTCATGTCCAGAAGGATTTTTCATTTGGAGAAAGCGCCCCTTGAACATGGACGGGGTAAAACTGCCAATGGCATTGTCATCCCGTTCGAAGGACACTCTCTCAACAAGTTGAAAAGGTATTACGCAATTATTCGGCCACACAGGTAGTTGAGACGACTAAAAAAGAATGTTGTAATTTTATAAAAACTTAATATTTGAACATCAAGGAGTTCTTACTTCGATCATTTATACCCTAAAAACTGGTTTAATTATTTCATTTGGTGCAGAAATTGTAAAAATAGCACCATTTTTAGCAGCGTTATTCTGAGTGACTTTTAAAATCTTGCCGATCATTAGCATAAGCTGCTCCCCTTGACACCATTTCGATAAAAAAAATCCTGCGGTTAATGCCATTTCCATTCACCAGTGCAATATACGCCTAAGGACTCTTTCTGTCTAAAGGTCAGAAGTCATGCAGCATCGAGCATACTTACTGACTTACGTAAAGCAAACACGTGCAGTGCGAAAAGTATTTTCCAAAGATAATGGTAGGCAATAGCAATTATAATCAGACACATAAACTTATGTTTCTTTGATTATTGCACTTGTCAATTGTGTGACTCACCCTTATACCCCCGGACAAGGTGAGTCATTGCACCAAAATGGGTGAACAAAACATGTACATTGACGCACCCCTCAGTCACTTTGGTGACTGACATTTTTTGTGAAATGACTTACCCCACATGAATCGCCTCTGTGCAAAGTCAATGGGTCTGAAGTAAATTGACCCACCTCAGAGTCACTCTGGTGACTGACAATTCGGTACAATGACGCACATGTGAGTCACTATTTCATATGTCAATGACTCACCTTTGACTGACATTGGCGGGGGTAGTAGGGTGAGTCGTACAACTTACAAGTGCATATGACTCAATGAAATTATTCAATGGTTGCTTATGAATATACAAGAAATACACTTTACAAGTTTCTTTATGCCTAAAACTCCACAGACTTAACACATATTGATGTTATTCAAATAAAAACTCCCTCGTTTTGCCGTTATACGGGGAAAAAGTTTTATTGTTGGAATGCTGCTCTTGATATTTCTTAACATCAAATGAATTTACGAAACGTAGCGTCAATTTCGATGTTCAAAGGTTGAATCTTCTAACAATTTGTCCAAATAAAATAAATTTCACATATTTCACACCTTCAGCTGTTTAGAGGGCAAATTTTGTTGAAACGCGAAGTGGAATAATTTGAAAATAAACTGGAAATTGCAAACCGCCACATGCGGTTACTGAAATGCCACAAGCACAGAAAATCAGGATGAAGTTCTGTTCAAGGGGCGAGTTTTGTAATGTGCCGACTTAACCTGTAAGTTTGCAAAGCACCATTGAATATGTTCGTACAGTGTGTGCGCTATACTAAAAGTTTCTATTACCTTTAGGCCTACCACAACCTATTCAGATTCAGATTCAGTTTGCAAGATAAGTGACTTACGGACCCACGCTAGCAATTTCTTAACTTAGCTGTGGAAGTTTCCAGTAAGACTAGCCTCGTTCGTTTCAAATATCAAATAATATCATTCTCCTTCACTATCTTTTTGTGACACTTCAAAAATTATTTTGGTGTAATACATTTCTTCTGTTATGTTTCTGAAATAGTAAAAATATCTAAACGATGTATACCATTCTTCATATCACGTTTTGGACCTTTAAAAACAACGCCATGAATTTTTGAATTAGCATTGCTGTAATTGATTTTAGCATTGTAACCATTAAAATACAATCTTCAATCAAATAACACTTAATTTGAAGTCCATTCATTAAATGAAATTTTAAAAAATAATTCTTAATTAAAAGATGGCGAATTTTGAGCATGGAGTTTACAATACTGAGTCCTGTCGCATCCTGTGGACCACGACAGAAAAGGCGACAGCAGCATACAGTCGAAGAACTGACCTCACTTGACCTAAAATCTTTAAATACAATGATGTTTTGACATTTGAATCCCAGCCGCCATGACTTGTCCTTTTCCTTAAGAATTTGTCCCAGCAAATCACAAACTTGCTGTAGAAAATAATGAGACCACTTATCTTAATTAAAATAACTGCTCAACCACACAACTTAAGGACTTCATCCATTGATAATATGATACTCAACACCAACTTCCACAAAAACTCAGTACCAACAGGAAAAAAGAATACAATGGAGCCATTGAGAAGGGAAATTTGATTACTTGTGATTTTCAGAATAAAGAAAATAAAGAGAAAAGAGTCTGACCTGACCTGCTTATTTATTAGGTCGGGTCTGTCTGATTGTTTGAAACTTTAAAGGATTAGTTCAGTGAGAGAGAGAGAGAGAGAGAGAGAGTTGAATACACAATTACAATGACGGGGTCGTCGCCTACGTATTCGGTTATGATAGTACAAATGCTATCACGAAACGCTTAATACGACCCGGACGAGAACACAGGTACGACGTACGGACAGACATAACATCGACAACCAAGTCAATGTCCACGGCCTTTGATTACCAGTTGTGGTGCACTGGCGTTTATTTCAGTGGTCAAGCATGTCCATTTTATAGGAAAGAGGACTTCAAAACATAATGGTGAAGAAAGCGTTAAAAAATCTTATTTCGTTATGAAGATATTCAAGTTTAAAGCTGTGTTTTATCTTTGTAGAAATGACTGTTGTAGTAAGTCTACTATGGGAAGTTGGTGTCCTTATCCTCACATTCTTGTATTTTAAAGAAACTTTACATATTTTTTTTTTACTATTTAAATTATTTTTCCTCGAACTTTCTTCAGGTGGTACATTATAAATACCATTACTAAATTCAGTTTTACTACTTTTCTGACATAACCCATGGTTTCAACCATGGTTTTTTAAAGCCTCGAAATCGCAGGATAAAATATGATAGAATACATAACGACTTTGAGGAACCTGAGGCTATTTAAGGGGAGGTGTGGAGGTATTACACCCCTCGAATAATTTGTTCGTCTGGCAATTCCAATTTGACTATTTCGTCGTGCAAGCAAACTTTTAAATGGCCCAGTTTTGAAGAAAAAAATGTGGAAAAATTAATATGGTTATAACTTTATGTTTTTGTTTCTTCGCAAAAATACAAAATACTAAGATATGCATAATATCATAGTTGTTTCTTTAAGTTCATGGCTGTACGCCCCCCCCCCCCCACCCCCCTTTACCTCCCTCCCCCTCATCAACTTGCCAACTTATTTGTCAAATTTTGATGATGGTATCAACTGATTTTATTGTTATGTCATTATTGTCGTATCATTTCGTAATAGATGTCTGCTTCCACACCATCAAATATGGTCCTTTTGGCGACCTCAGACAACAATATGTGAAGCTCCAGATATTCATGAGTCGAATAATTAATTTCGGACCGACAACCAATCAGACAATTCTCGCACTCGACAACGTAAAGAACGAAAATACTGATTGGCTACTTTGGAACTATTGAATACGTTAACATTTCACGGAATTATTCCTTTAAAGTTAAACCAGTACTCCCAACTGGTTCTTTTAATGTGACGATATCCTTCGAGATTTTGTCTAATCTGCTAATGTTGACAGTATAGTACTATAAAGTTTTACTACTTTTCTGACATATCCCATGGTTTTTAAGCCTCGAAATTGCAGGACAAAATATGATAGAACACATAACAACTTTGAGGAATCTGAGGCTATTTAAGGTGGGTGTGGGGGTATTACACCCTCTCGAATAATGTGTTCGTCTGGCAATTCCAATTTTATTATTTCATTGTGCAAGCAAACATTTAAATGGCCCAGTATTGAACAAAAAATTAAAAATGGGAAAATTAATATGGCTATAACTTTATGTTTTTGATTCTTCGCAAAAACACAAAATACTAAAAAATGCATATTATCATAGTACCGCTTAATTAAATGCGATCGAGTTTACACTGATATCTCATTGAAAAATGCCTACCGCGCAACGACGACGAGTGAACACACAATTACAATGACGAGGTCGTCACCTGCGTATTCGGTTATGATAGCAACAATGCTATCACGAAACGTTTAATCTGTTAATACGACCCGGACAAGAACACAGGTACGACGTACGGTCAGACATAAAATCGTCAACCAAGTCAATGTCCACGGCCTTTGATAACCAGAATAATATAATATGTATATAACCAGAATGATAACCAGCAAAATAATGATTGGTTATGTTATTGATACAGGCTTAAACTTTAGCCCTTGTGATAGAGCTGCCCCAACCCCTCCCCCTCAAGAGTAAAAGATGGACTGTGCCAGTGAAACAGTACATAGGCCTACCTGCTGCATCACGAAAGATCAAATCTTTTTTGTGACAAAAAAAATGAGAAAAAACATACAACAGATAGGGCTTCTCGTTTTTGTTTCATCATCTGATCATCGGCTATATTTGAATTAAACTTGAAAACTAATTTGTTGCATTTTTCTTTAATCTATAGGTACACAATTTACAAACTTCTAAAGCTAGAAGTTCTAAAAACTGTCTCACCAGTAAAGGAACAGCTTATTTCTATCTAGACGTGAATGATCAGTCGTTAGTTTTATCAGATGTTTCCTACCGACACAGCCCTTGTACAGACGCTTCACTTTCTGTATCAGAGCGGTTTTCAGCAGGTACGTTAGTCTGACCAGCCTGCCAGCGTAAGCTAAGCTTTCATATAGTGTTATGTCTGTCACACTCTCAAATAATCTAGTAAATCCGCAGTGAAAAACATACACAATCACCAATTTCTGCCTTAAAAAATGAAATTATGATTTGTGTCCTTCAAAAAACTTAAATGAAGATCAAAATTATTAGGTCGAAATAAGTAAAATACTAATCAACATCCTTAAAATTACTGATTGGTTCTCGCAATCGCAGTCAGGTGTGTCGTATAGTATCACAGAATAGTATCAGAGATATTTTTCCACACATTAAAACACTGCACACAAAGTGCAATCAGTGCGCACCATTTTCGGGATGGCGAGACTCGCACGATTTGTCTTTCTTTGCAAAAACACATCGGCAAAATGGGACGCGGAAAAATGTTTGTATGATAACCACGCATTAACTACGCAATATTTTAAGTTTCTCCTCGTACGTACAAAATTTTTGTAACCATTTAAAGTTGACCACCTACACGCCAGTGTACCACAACTGGTTATCAAAGGCCGTGGACATTGACTCTTAACAACTCCCTGGTTGATGTTATGTCTGTCCGTACGTCGTACCTGTGTTCTCGTCCGGGTCGTATTAAGCGTTTCGTGATAGCATTGTTACTATTAAAAGCGAATACGCAGGCGACGACCCCGTCATTGTAACTGTGTGTTCACTCGTCGTCGTCGTATCTACCTACTGTGGTATAGCGGTTACCATGCATGTCTACAGACCACGAGGTCCTTGGTTCAAGCCTCGGTTGGGTAGACACGCCAGTGCACCACAACTGGTTATTAAAGGCCGTGGACATTGACTTGGTTGTCGATGTTATGTCTGTCCGTACGTCGTACCTGTGTTCTCGTCCGGGTCGTATTAAGCGTTTCGTGATAGCATTGTTACTATTATAACCGATTACGCAGATGACGACCCCGTCATTGTAATTGTGTGTTCACTCGTCGTCGTCGTCGTAGCACGGAACTAAAAAGGTATCACTCCGCCATCCAAAAATGAGAACCCTGAGAGAAAAGGCTAATACAAATATTTTCGAGAGATTCCATGTCATGGGACTAGAAGCTGAGAAGTTAAAAATGTCAGGAATGGTAGAGAAAGGATTGGTCTTGACTATGCATATCTAACCTTGACGATATTTTTTTCACTAAAAGTTTTATGGGGAACTATTTTACCATCCATCCATCCATCCATGTTCATTTGTAGTAGGCGCCTTTTCCATAGGATACAAAGCGCCCAGAATGCTGCCCCAAAGTTCAGTAAGTAATACATGATTAAAAAAGAAAAGTCTTAAGACGTGTTTTAAACTGTCCAAGTGAACTAGCATGGCGAATGTGTGAAGGCAAAGAGTTCCAAACATGGGGTGCTGCAGCTGAAAAAGCCCTAGAACCAGCTTTGGTGTTAGTTCTGGGTTCAGTCAGGAAGTTTTCAGAAGAGGAGCGAAGGGATCGTGCTGGTGTATAAAGTTTCAGACTGTTGGATATGTATTCAGGTGATTGATGTATCAGGGATTTGTAGACAATAACACATGTTTTGTATAAAATTCGCTGTGACACAGGAGCCAATGCAATTTGTTGAGCAAGGGTGAGGCATGATCACGACGACGTTTCCTGAAGATAAGCTTAGCAGCTTTATTTTGGAGTTTCTGTAGGCGATTTACATTTTTCATGGTAATACCATTCAAAAGGGAATTACAGTAGTCCAAACGTGATAGGATGAGTGATCGAACAACATAATGACAGGTTTCAACGTCAATGTACCGACGAATCTTGCCAATGTTTCTAATGTGATAATTAATTGTTTTACTAAGTTGTGTCACATGGTTGTCCATTGACATTCTATTATCGAAAGCAACTCCCAGATTTTTAACTGAAGTGACTGGTGAGATGCAAGTATTGCCAAAAACAAACTTGAGGTTCTCAAGGGCTTTACTAGCATTTGATGAAGAGAATATGATACACTCTGTTTTGTCCTCATTAAGTTTAAGTTTGTTTGCAATCATCCACTGTTGGATATCTTGCACACAGGAGGTCAGTTTGAATAAAGCACATTCAGCATCGAGTGGAACTTTAGGGTTAAAGGCTAAGAAAATCTGTATATCATCAGCATATATGTGATACTCGATCTTGTGCTTCCGCAATATGTCACCTATTGGGATAGTATAAAGTGTGAATGACAAAGGTCCTAAAACAGAGCCTTGTGGGGTCCCATATTCAAGATTTACAGTGTTGGAGTCAGCTCCAGGAACATGGATATGGTTAGTCCGACAATTAAAATATGATGATAGCCAATCCAAAGCGTTGCCAGAAATGCCAAAGCTATGCTCAAAACGACGAAGCATGATTTGGTGGTCTAGCGTATCAAACGCGGCAGACAGATCCAACATAAGAAATAAAATAGCTTTCTGCTGGTCGAGCGCTTGAAGAACATACCCAAATTTGAGTGATTTGGTGAGGGTGTATAACACCTGTTCACTTCAGCCAAAAAAGGGCCAAAACCTTTGGTAACCCCCTATTGAAAGTACCCTCGTCCGAGAGATATTAGTACTTTTTTGAAAGCATCACAAAAGATCCCAAATCTATAACATTCTGGTACAAAAAGGACCCCGAACTTGACTCTTTAATCATAGGCTTCAATGGGCAAATAATTAGTTCCGTGCTACCTACAGTATATGTATGGCAAGGAAGTGTAGGATTGTGGGTAATTTTAGTGAAATGGTTTTCATGCATAGAGGAACTTTAGGGTTGCTCCCAGACTGACAAGTTCGATCTGAAGTTAAGACTATTAACCGATTAACTCTTACAAGAATGCCGGGATTATTGAAGATGTAAATTGTACCTGAACTCTTTGAATAACATAAGTTGTGTGTGTGTGTGCGCGCGTGTGTGGGTGTGCGCGCGCGTGTGTGTGTGTGTGCGTGTGTGTGTGGTGTTTTTTTTAATGTTTTTTTTTAATGCAAAGTGCCCAGAAATTCATTTAGGCTAGTACCGGCGATTTCAAGTTGCAAGAATGCTGATTTATTGCGGATTGGTTATATCTTGAGGTCAAAAGGAACCTCTTCAAAACATTTTCCAACCTCTTCAAAGAAAATTGTATTAGCCAAATGTATAAAATATAAAACATTTTGAAATATAAAATGGCAAGAAAAGGGTAATAAGCATTATTCTGAGTAAGTGTTATAATTTTGAGTTAAACTCAGCTTCAATAAAAAATATTTCAAAAATATACGCTCTGGTACTTCGTTTTGAGTCCTTGCTCGGGCTGACCTGGGTAAGGGACTTATCTATTACACTCGTGGTGGGCGTGCTGCGTGCAGCGCTTGGCCCGAAACGCATAAATATGTTCACACGGCCCATGATCGCACGGCGGCATTCGGAAATGACACCGTGCGTCCGTGTCCATTCTTTGTTTAAATTCCATTATCACGATTTTTGCGTTATATTTTAAATAAATTATTGCCAATCTTTTTTTTTCCTTTGATTCTTATTGACTTTATTTGATTTTATCTATGTGCGAAGTGCAATTCTTAAGCATAGGCCTATAACTTGATCACTCATGTCCATGTCACAACATCCGATAATAATTATGATAATGGATGACAGCATGGCTGTACTACACCGAAAGGGCCCACTTTTTTAGGGCTTCATACAACTTAGCTTCGGCCCTGTTCTCTGGTCCATTATCACACGAGACGAGCAGACGGGGATGTCTGGTCGCTTGATTAATACTTGCAGTCATGCTTTTCATGGAGGTGAAACAATAGGACATTCTTCTTGCTTCAATGTGGGAGTAGTTGCGTTTGACGCTTCATCCGGGTTTTGGCTTGTACACAGCGCACCAAAATATCCATATCTATTGATATCATTTTAATTTGGTAGTTTACATTTACGCAGTTAGATCTTGAGTAATTTTCAAATCATGGTCTACATTTTGACTCATTATGTAAACTTTTCCAGTATCTGACTGTTTGTAAGTTTTCGATATATCCAAATCGTGATCTAAAATCCGAATTTCGATCTCAAATTTAACGAATTATAATGACCATCAGTAATTTAGGTAGTTTCGTTTTCATGCATATTTGACCCACCAGTGGCCCAACACTTTTTAAATTGTGGTAATGGTGGGCCATTCTGCATGGTTCTTTAGCAATATTCATACTATGATTGGCCCACAAAAACAAAAAAGCCCTTAATTTAGGGATTAAAATTCATGAAAAAAACCCTGAATTTAGGGATCCAAATTTATTTTTAAAAACCCTGAATGTAGGGATCAAGTTTGCTTCAAATTGAATAATAATCTGATTGTGAAAATGTTTCCGGCAACCTCCCCTCTCCTCTCCCCCCTCCCCCCCTCCTCACCCCTACCCCTACCCCCTTCCTCCCCTGCCCCTTTTTGACTATATTCTATATTTGCCCCTTACTTCACGGGATATCCGCCTTATTTTGAGAAGCTCGAGATTAAACTTTTGTTTTTCCAGGTATCATTTTCTATAGACTTCTGACGCATCCAGGGCAGGTGGAACTCTGTGCGCTGAATACCCAAGGTCTGGAGCCAATACAACAATATTATATCCGCAATAAAAACATGCCAGGACAAGAAGTGAAAAAGATGCATCATCGATCTATAGACCTTAAAGAAATACTCGTATTTGCAGCTTTTTAAACGATGAATACAAGCAGAACAGGGGTCAAGCAAATGTATTTTAAAAGAAACAAAGTGGTGAAAAAAGCACTCAAAAATCTCATTTCGTTATTCAAGTTGAAAACTGTGTCTTACTTGCGTAGAAATGACTGGTATAGTAAGTCTAGCATGGAAGGTCGGCGCTCCCATCCTCGCATTTTTAACAATTGTTAATTTATCATAAAGAAAACTTATTTAAATTCTCTACTACTTTAATTATTTTTCCTCGAATTTTCTCTAGGTGGTCAAGTAATATAATTACACTTACTAGATTATGTTCTTAGATACTTCCCTCACATATCCAATGATATTTAAGCCACAAAACCGCAGAAAACTATATAATAGAATATATGACTGTATGAAGACTTTGGAGAATCTCAGGCTGTGACATCACAACTAGTCTGATTTCAGTCGTTTCTACACCTGTACACAAAAGATACCAAACTTTGAACTTTAATATCTCCTTAATGGAATGAGAATATTGCATGCTTTCTTCACCATTATTTTTCTTTTGAAGTTCTCTTTCATATCAAATGGACTTGTTTAACCCCTGTTCTAATCCTGTAAAGGGGGTCTCGGCAGAAAAATAGATGTATTTGTCGGATAATCGAATAAGCGATGTGCGCAAAGCAGTGGCGTTGCCTGGGTTTTAGGATATAGCATGCAGCTGAGACGAAAAATCTAGGCAACACTATCGGACTATAGAAATTATCTAAAAATATGTGTGCCGCCAAAGAAGACACTCCGAAGACACACCGCAATACGGCAAATTACGGTGTTGAATCTGGGGCCCAAAATGTTTTCATTGAAGTTTACATCAGGACACACGCAGTTTCATTAATTAATATGAATGTATAGATGACCAATTCATTTCTAACATCAATTAACTGATTAGCTGAATAGACATGGAACAAATAACTCCCAACACTCACACACACTCGGGCAAAGGCTGTATATGTTTGGAAATTTATATTTAAAGAGATATGATATAAATTATAGATCATTATATATTCCCGAACCATTTTTGTATTAAAATGTCATTATTGTGCTGATGATAAAGTATGATCAAAAATTAAAATGAAAATGAAATTAATTAATTCAATGTTAGATAAAAAATGTTTTAAAGGTGAATACTTAAATATATATTTAGACTCTCAAAAATCCAACTAAATTCTAGCTTGTTGCTATAAATATGCGCTGCACGTGCAACATATTGTCCTCTTACTGTGAGACATGTTAAAACTTGTTAAGCTAAAAGTAGTTTAGCTAAACATGTCATGCTTATCAGTCCGGGAGCAGCCCGAAAAACTGGGTACTTTAAAATACCCAAAAATTTGGGTACTTTTATGTATTACGTCATCGCATGGCCTACACATTTGACTAGCCCACACTGGGGTTCTCATTTTCCGCTCCGGATCGTCCAAAATTTTACTGGATATCCTCAAAGTTTGGAGACGGATAGTAAATAGATATTCAAACTATTTGCCGCTGCTTTTTAAAATTCTTTGTCGACTTTCTGAGACAATCAATAAAACAGATTATGAGCAATAAACTCTTCAACAAAATTCTGCAAAGAAACTTTCTGATGCAATTTGTCCTAGGTTCAGTCATTTTCATATTATATTGACTTGGTTATTAGCGTCCGTCAAATGCGGCATTATTTTCTTCTTGTAATTTTCTTTTTGTATCTGCCGACTTACGGCATTAAGATGTACATGCCGTCCACTTGACGTTACTGTGTGAGAGATTACTGAGGTTACACAGACAACTAGTATCAAATTTTCTACAAGCAGCATATACAGTAGTCATTGGAATAGTTTTTATCAGTTGTCAAGTATTGCTTGCCAAAATGCCAATCATTGAATATACGTTCGTCGTGTTCAATATTTCGCAGTGATAACTAAGTTGCTTCTCGTTAATACATTTTGCCAATATCAGCAATAGTTTAAATGATAAATGTGATCATCTACCTGTCTACCAAAATATAACTTTTGAAAACAATAATATCCATCATATGCTCTGCACGAATTGAAACCAATTATTAGTTAGTAAGTTAGTCATTTCCACATCAGACTCGACTTATCATTCTCGTTCTGCCATCGGATTGTTCACCCAACGAGGCAATGCTCCAACCTTTTCTAGCGCATCGTGACTCACCGGCCAGCCCCATGCCACGTAAAACGGACCAAGATTGAAACCCGTCAGCTCTGATGACTTAATCATCCACCTGTCTACTAATTCGTCGAATGAAGCTCTTTGTGGAATGGGACTTGGAATTTGGTTGTAAAATTTAAGCATATCTCGAAGAAACTGCCAACCAAACGCCTCTTGGAGCTGCAAGTAGGTCTCCAGACACGTCCACACCTTCCAGCTCTTATTGAAGTCTCTTCCCCCTGACACGTAATCGTCAATGCGACTTTTTCTCTTTTCAGGCTGGAGGTATCTGTGTGCCACGTGTCTGGGAAGTCCTAAGACATTCTCAGAACAATACACCGAGTAGATATTACATGTTGCCTCCTTTGTACCCTGAAAATTCCAGCCACTTGACTGCATTTGATGACCGAGCTCATGCAGTGGTCCCCAAATCCCGTTCTCCTTTATCGTATCCACGTTTAGCATGCCTTTCGCGGATCTAGTATGACCCATAATTGGGTAACCTGCATGGAAACTACCTGCACTAATCTGTACGTCGAGAACGAAGCGTTCCTCGCGCGCACGGACGGGGTCAATACCGGATAAAACGAACATTCCTTCGACGCTGTCGTGATATATCTGCATCAATGCTTCCGGGTCATGAACCTCGGCTTGGGCGTCGGCAGTCGGGACAGTGAGGATAATATTGCTTGCCCTCAGCTCACAGAAAGGTACTGGATTTTCAGCCACGGTGGTACGCCACTCATCCTTTGTTGTTTCTCCGTGAATGTATTCTGGACTCCGGTATCCCCCGTCTATGGTGACTTCTATGTTCCCTAATTGGGAATCTTTCGGAACTAGAACGTACATTAATCCTCCAAATGCATTGGATGCAAGATTATTTGAAGAAGAAAGGTTGAAAGTTCTGCTTATAGAAGGATAGCGCCACAGGTATTCCTTACGGTGAAGTTTGTCCGTGTGACATCCAATCAAAAGTTGCAATCCTTTATCGATGCACTCTGCTGGTACCGTTGCCGTGATTGGAGAGCCCGGTGCAGCATAGAGTCCAGTGCTCCTCCAAACTGGTACCGTATTACTCTTAAATTGCGTCGGTAAGCCGGTAAATGTGGCATTGATCATTAGTGTTTTTCGAACAGGTCGAAGATGGCTTGGGACCAATCCAGGGAACGTAGCTGCAGCAGGATGAGGAGGGTTGTCGGATGGTGATGACGTCGTGGATGACGTACTAGATAGATTTATGTATAGGACGTCTAGGGGGGTCAGTTTTACTTTGACTGGATTTTCCTTCGATGGAATTACTGGCAATGAACACTTGAAATAGTCATTGGTTAGCTCATGGTACGGATTTGTTGGGTACGGTAGCGCCTGGTGTGCCGTGCGAATGGAATCAAGGGCTACAAGTTGAGCATCCATGCCGAGTACCACTTCCCCATTTAAATGTCGAATGACAGATTGCATCGCTTTAGAAGCATTGAATAAATGTTGAGTTTCTGAAGACATCCGAGAGATAGAAACCTCACCATTCTCGCCAGTCATCTCAGTGACGTAGATTCCAAAGAGTTTGCACATATCACTTACCCAATCGTTCTTGTAATACCAGTTGTGACCAGTACTTAAAAGCCCACCACCATCAGCGACGAATCTTTGAAGTTTGCGCAGTTGCTCCGGTAAGTATTTCACGTAGCAAGTAACGATTATCGCCGAAAAATCGCCGAAGTCATCATCTAAACTTACAAGTTTGACATTATATCCAAATTCTTTTAAAATGCTCTTTGCAAAGTCGAATCGTGATCCAAGAAGGCCGACCGTTTTCTTTTTGTCGTGTTTCGTCGTGAGCCACGACAAAACGTTTGCGTTCAGCTTAGAGAAGGCTCCCTTGTTCTGCAAGTATTTTTCGTGACCGTAATGGACAACACGCCCTCTATAGAAGTGAGATCCAGCTATGATTGTACTTGCATTCACATCTTGAAGAATGCTGAAAGCTGACTCGCCGAACACGACAAGTTTTGATGGGGTCCCACCGCCGAGATTGATACTTTGAATACCATTGAGAAGAGTGTCTATGGAAGAGGATGGTCTCACCATTGACATTCTGTACTCCTTGATATCTTCAGCACATCCGGAATTGATCGAAATTCCGGTTCCAACTAGGAGGTCTCTTACAAGCTCCGGATTATCGATGCAGCATTTCCCAGAAATTGATATGCCTCCGCCATCTTTCATGAATTTTTTGATTGCGGAACAGTCGTTTCCTCCAATACACGTGTTTTCTTCAATAAATATACAGTCTGCCTTCTTGAAGTCTTTTGTGGAAGTTAAAACCGTAGTTTCAACTTCATTGATAGTGTCAAGGGCGCGAGCATCTCCCAAAGTTAAGATGCCGATACGGGGTTTCTCTTTTCCTGGGGTTAACCACCTAGCAATATTGGAGATGAAGATATGACTGTCGTCACCATCCGCACACGCATTTGAGGAGTTGCTACAGGAATAGAGACCAGTTACTACGATTCTGCTGCTGCCATATTTTGACGCTGCCGAAATGACAGATCCTTTTGAGTTGAGGAACAGCGGAAATCCTTGTTCTTTCACGGTGACGGTTACGGCTTTGTTATCCCCGGCGTGGATTCTTTTTACATCCTTCAGGATGTATAGTTGGTCAGTTGTTGAATCCTCCATCCTTCACTCTTTCCGAATTGTCCTGCGAAGAAATAAATTATGTGCAAAACTGATTATTATTCAAGGTTATACTTAAATGTCAGTTATTTGTATAAACGAGGAGTAATAGATATACAATACAATTTAAGTTTCTGATTGATCGAACTTTTTACACAAGTAAGGTGAAGCCAATCAATAACAGCCGATGAAGTGACGTCACTCATATTTATCAGATTTACTGGTGATTAACTTTCTTAGGACGAGATTATCTCTTTAACTGAGTGATGCATATATTGTTTGTTAAATCGTGCATGGTATTTCAACCAATCAGTTCTCTCAAATTGATATAGGTCATCATATTTCTCAGATAAATCTCAACATAAACACAACTTTTTACGATCATGGTAGGCTTATTTCTTTTTCATCATTTTGATAATATTTTTAAACCTGAAACATTCTATGAAAAATAAGATGATGGCAAACAATTCTTTTAACTTTATTATTCAAAACTTTATTCTTTATAAATGAATATGAAAATAGTGATCGTTTCTATGGGATTCAGTGTAGTAGCAACGGGGAATGAGGAGGGGGATCCGGACTCCAACTATCAGAAATAACGTTATCAAGATCCCTTGGACCACACAGTTTTGGATGCTGGCTACACCACCGATGGGCACTCAGTGAATTCAAATGGTTTTAACACTCACTTTGCATACAATATATATAGAGGTGTATTGGCTCAGTGATAAAGCAGTTAAGGTGTCTTTCTAGTATGCGGAAATTACCAGGTTTGATTCCCACCGCGAACGCTGCATTGTGTCTTTAAGCAAGAAGCTTAACTCTACTTGATCCAGTCCACTCAACTGTGGAATGAGTACCAGCATTGTCAGATTGTTGGGGAGTTAACCTGCGATGGACTGGCGTCCCGTCTAGAGGAAGTCATGTGCTCTCATTCGCTTGCGGCATGGAAACCAGGAATATAAGCACCAGCCATATGGGCCTAATGGCTTGGATGGATTTCACTTTTTAACTTTCCATACAATAAACCATTTAAATGTCAAAATGTGGAGCACAGGGAAAAGGGTAAGTTTTTCAATATGATCAACAATGAAACCTCGTCGAAAAAACCCGTCCACTACCGTCGATGAGGACGGTCAAAGGTGCCTATGACAAATCCCGTTTCGCCCATATGCACAGTGTTCATTTAAATTCCCCGTGTTAGATAATTATCTCAGCGCATGCCATCCAGGGAGTTAAATCAGAGAACTCCCGCCAATAGCGGGGTATGAAACCGGGTTAGAGATATGGTCAGAAATGTCAAATATTGAGAGGCACCCTTTTGAATTTAAAAAAAAAAATGGAAAAAAAACAAAAAAAAAAAATGCAACTTAACCACCATTGACCTTTAATGTCACTAGTGCGGTACATATAAATATTGAGTGGGAAAATTGTTTACAGAACAAATTAATCTATTATTAATAAATGTATATAAAATGTGCTCTCATAGCGAGGAGGAAGCTGGGGACATCCGCTTGATTTTAAGTATGTGTCACAATATGCTTCAGCCATGCCGCTAGCTGTCACATATCATGGGATTGTTATCAACAGCAGAGAATGGTTTTCGCAGTAAGGTGGAGGAGACTCACTGATTGCATCGATAATTGCACATCATGCACATTTGGAATGAATACGCTAATTTCGACAAAGAAATAATCAATAAAAGATAAACATGCACTAGCAAGCCAGCCAAACATAAAATTTCTTAAAGGCCAGCTGTCGTCTCTAATGTGCGAAGTAAATACAATTCAACTCCTGTGTTTTGATTGGTCGAAACACAATGGTACAGTGTGCACTTACATTGATAGATAAACCAGTATCGTTTGTAATAAATTGTACGTCGCCACATTTTAATATATGGCTTTAAATGCCCCGGCCTACATTGAATTTTCAGTTACTGCAAGAAGAACGTAACTGTTGCAAGAGTTTTGGCGCACAAAGTCTCCGACCGTTTAATACACGTAAACGTGCGAAGTTTTATAGAGAAATCAGAGGAAAATAGAGTGGAGTATGTGGTTAAACTCCACCGGACCAAGCAAGCCAGGTTGCAATTTGAAAGGCAACGAGCGATATGTCACTACAGATACGTAAACATGGGCCCAAAATGCCAATTTCTCCACGGTCAAACGGTTCCCAAATGACGTCGCTGCCCCACCACTAATCAGTTGATTACAAAAGAATTACGAAATTGGGGTCATTGGTAGGCGTTCATGTCAAACAGCGTATGCGATGTCTACATTAGAAAATGCCTGAGATAGTGGAAGAATGTTTGAATCTGGGGGGCACAGGATCATTCATAGGGGCACGTTTCAACTGTCGTATTTTCAAATTATGTACCACAGCAGCATAGGTGTATAGGGGTAACCCTCCTCCTACCCCCTACCCCCTCCCTTTCCCCACCTCCCCCTTCTGCCCTTCCGATCGGAAATGTATACACTTTTATCGGTCCTCAAATTATAGATCATAAGTTATAAATTTGGAAGGATTTACACTTATAGATCACGATCGTCAATTGTATTGGTCATGAATCGGAATATATTTAATGTATACATGCGTAGCGCCGGTGCTGATTTATCTAGAGGAATATTTCTTATCCTGTTTGAATTACTCGGTGGTGACGACGCCCTTTCCGAACGCCCTCGACTGTTCGGTATTCTTCGTCAAACTGACGAGTTGCGCTCGTGACACCTGTCAATCTAGTGTCTATTTTTGAAAAGGTGTTTGTGAGAGAAATTTAACAGTGGAGGGAAGAGGGGCAGGAAACCAAAAATTGAGAATGGCTTTCAAATTTTCCTATCATACATCACATTGTTGAGAAATACATTAACTTTTATGCATACGAAACCAAGGATCTTTTCGAGCGCATCTTAGACGGAACTTAGATATCAATAGATTGTACAGCTATATGTAGCAAAAAATAAATTATGATATAGTAAGTTTCATCAAAATCAGTTAAATATTTACAATTTTTAAGCCTTTTTATGATAAATTAAACACATTTCATTTAAATTTTGTGACATCACTGGCTCCATGCATATATTCAATCGTGTGTTTTCGTACAAAGTGGTACTTACCTTAAACAGTTAAATAATTTGATATATCAACCTCCCCGAGAGATCTAATTCTGGTAATGTTTCACTTTCTGGGTTCTTAACAGTCCACACAAGATCGTTAACGTAACAAATTGTTGGTTATGTTCAAACGTATATACCATTTCTAAATCTAAATCTGGATGCATACATGCATATATATCTGTTTGCTCCGTGTATGTTTTGTCTAGTCCATCTGCTGCATTATTTGCGTTAGCCCAGTTACATTATGTTAACCCTTGTACGTCCCTGGTTAACCAGATTGAAAAAAGACAAATCAATATTTCCCCAGTTCAGGTGCACAGTTGGTTTAAAGATCTCTGGACATGTAGCAATTTATTTATCTGTATTTTGGTTGAAAAGATATTCAAATCTGAGCAGATCAGTTTTTAAATAAAAAAAAAGAAGAAGGCACTTTTGTTTTTTTGAGTTGTGGCTGATTAAAGTTTGATCAGTTTTAGATTCATGCGAAATTTGTAATGACCGAACAGCTCAAAATTGTAGGTGTAATGTTTAAATTTCTTTCCTAAACAGCTAAATCTTAGTTACTAAAAATAACTGAAAATGGGAAAGTCTATTCATGCTAGAAATTTATTATGGGCATGGCAAAGACTCAAAAACATTTTTTTACTGAATTTGCTGCACAGAGCTCCGATGACATTTAGAAATTAAAGGGAATTACAACTGTGCAAGGAAAATATCAAGGTCACCCGCTGGATAGTAATACGTCACAAAATGCAAATTGATGCCCGCCGATGGCTTGTAAAATGGTCAATATTCAAACCAATTTAAATGAAAGTTTATTACTATGACGTAGGCGGCGGAAAATATTTTATATTGGGGAGCCAGGCTTCTAAATCATAGTCCCGCAAGAAATGTCATAGCAAAGACTTTACCACGCCCGCCACTCTCCATGCTGCCATGCACAAAATTATGTCAATAAAGCTTACTTTTGTGACAGATTTTCAAAACCACCTTCAACAGGTCAATGTTTGGGCATGTTGGGCTGGGTTGAAAAATGGTCATATATCTTAACCCTATATACTCGGAAATGAAAGCATAACACTTTTCACGGGGGGGGGGGGAGGGGTGGGGCAGGCTCACGATTCCGCCGCCTATGTACGATGATTACATTTAAAAGAAATTTAGCTAACACTTCCTCCACACGCCCATATGCCTGTATGCCTTTGAAGGGGAGTGATAATTTATTATAGATGTGTCCTGTTATTGAAGGTTGCGTTCCTTCCATGTCAGCACATGTTGGTAATTCATTCAACATCCAGTCATTGACTGATCACGTGGTAACAGGTGGTTGATATTTATCTAATGTCTACATAGAACTTAATTTTGATTGAAATATAAATAGCAATCTCTTTTTCTGTAAGACCTTAACAGCTTAATGATAATTTCGTGAACAGATGAAGTCCCTGCATGGTCAATTCGGTTTTTAATTCCGTCGATTTGTAAAAGTGTATTAACAGGTAGAGGCGACATTAGCTAAATTTATTTAAGATCCACAAACATACATGATGACAGCAACAAATTTAATCAAATCCAATAACATTTTACACCTTTTGGAAGATTTGTGTGAATGGGCAAATTTGTCTGTTACTTTTGTGATGTATGAACAGGACAAGCTTTAATTTCTGATGTAAATCTGTTGTTTTTTAATCCTCAGCCATTTCTCTTTGAAAAGGGTTGATTATTCAGATGAATTAAGAGCATTTGAATGGTTTGATCTTTACCATACCTCGAGCGGGAGAAGGCTTTTTGAACATTTTCAAGGTCTGAGAAAACAAAATCATTTTTGTGTTTTCCTGTTCATACATCAACATTTTTCAATGTATTAAAAATTTTCAAAGTTTAATTACTCATAACTTGAAAAGTACACTAAAAATTCACAATTTCAAAAACTAATACTAAACTCACTGATAATTCAATGCTCTTTTCGATATGTGGTGGAATCAGGAAACTTACCTGTCGACAGACCTTTAAGTCTTATGATAATTATCAAAATTTGATCGTACGCGGAGACATATAATTATGGCACGGTTTTTGCATACATGTCTGCATGCAGTCCGGGAGATATAGGTAGAGCAAAATCTTAATTCTTAAGGATCACTCAGGGGTGTTACAGTGGCAGAAAAATTGTAAATCCAATGTTCGAACATTCCGGTCCACGCTCCTGATCGGGAGATGTCATGAGTGGGAGATCGAGACGTGTACAGTAGCCATAATTTAAACTGTTGCTAACAAGTTCAGCCGTTATTTTTCTTTTATTTTTTGCTTTGAAAATTCTGTAATTCTAAAGTGTGTATACTTTGCAAATGATAGTTTAATTATTATTTCTGTATAACTTGAGCTTTTGCTGGTGACTAAAATATTGAAATCTGCTCTTTAGAAACTATTGAAATGAATTTTTAAAGATTACTCTAAAAATCCCTTGTGAAAGTCAAATTTGCGCTGCTTAAAATAATTTCATCGTTCTGTTGCACCAGTAAACAATATTTCACATACATTTTTCTTATACCTTTGGCTTGAACCTATTATACCGTTATGTATAGGGATGTACCGGATATCCGGTCCGGCCGGATTTGGGGGAAATCCGGTTCCGGTTCCGGCCGGATTTTTTCCCTCCAAATCCGGCCGGAACCGGATTTTTGGCAATTTTAACAATTGAAGATTTACTTTTTCCTCAATATTTGATTGTTTAGCTTGTTTATATGTTGCAGGATGTTTTGATTGGAGATGCTTGTGTAAAGGTGAAGTACTAAAGTTCTTTGGCAGGGATCCTGGGTTTCCTCTCCTTATTCCTTTTTTGCGCAAAATACATTCAGCAATTTCATCAGCTTGATCTTGGACAGTAAAATGTTTCCAAGTGAATGAGGATGCCTTGTTCTTTTATGATGCCTATATTCAGTCTTTCCTCTGTATCACTGTAACTCTAATATGCATAAAACAACACTTTAAACCTCATATATACATGTAGAAAGGAATAGCATGAAATGCATTCACATATTGCCTCAAAAAGAACAATAGACCCTTTGTCTTGCAGACTTCCTGTCTGGTCTATGAGTCATCAGCATCACATTGAGATTGGGATCTTTGTTTTTCTTAAGTATCTTACTTGGCTACAATGAAACTTGAACTTCTGAATGGTAAAATTTAGGTAGTAGGACCAATCCAGATGTCATTGAAATATTGAATGATGGCTGAAAGTTTTTAAACATTATTAAATGTTTTGAGATGCAATTATAGTAAAGAGCCTAGGCTACAGCCTGTAGAAGCATGTATGACTTATTATACTTTTATTAGATGGGGAATTTAATCCCCTCACCCCACCCCTCCCCTCCCCCAAAAAAAGTATTGAGTATGGCTTGGAATTTTAACAGTCCATTAATGATGATAAATGAAGAGAATAGACAGTTCTCTTTAGGTGCACAGTAATTTTTGCCACAATTTTTAGACATTGCCCATTGTTTTCATACTTTAATATCTTGATAGGGCTGAGACAATCATGCAAAATCACACTTTTCTTAAAACAGTACCCAGAATCTTTCCTCTTATTAATATCTTCAAATTTTGCCTGAATTTCTAAATTTGGTACATGTTAGGATTAATCCAGAACTTTCACTAATTTTGATTTGATTTCATCACAATAATGCCCAATAATTGTTATTTTCCAAAATTTTGGGTTGCTAGCCATTAGTAGCCAAGTTGACAATCCCCTGCCCCCACCCCTTTCCTTTTGTTTCTTAAGATTATGAGAATTGTTGTAAGCAATGAAAAATCCGGTTCCGGCCGGATTTTATCCGGCCGGATTTCAACCTGGATCCGGCAAAATCCGGTTCCGGCCGGATCCAAAAATTTGGATCCGGTACATCCCTAGTTATGTATTTCTTTTGAGATATTTGAATGTGGAAAGATGCAATGTGGGTTATAATCAGTGGCAGGGGGGCCAAGGGGGCGACATCGAAGCTTTCTGAGAGGGCGCCAAGTGCTCAAAGGGGCGCCAAAAATCGCCCTGCTTTTTTTTTGTAATTCTTGTTGCTCAATAACTTCTTCCTATATTATTAAGCAAGTCATATTCCATTTTTGTAGTTCAAAAGCGCATGATTTGCCACAGGAAAGACTATCTGCTCCTGCCATGAAGGGCATACAATTTGATTGAATACAGCTGATAGAAGCTTTTCGAAAGGGCGCCGAATGCTCACAGGGGCGCAAAAATTGTCATGAAACATACTCTTATGTAATTTGTTTTCTCAACGTTGTAAATGTTTTTTTTCTCAAAGCTTTATTCTTACATCAGAAACAATCAAACCAATCCTAGATCCAACTTAAGACACATATGTAGTCAATGGGATCCTAGGCTACATTTTAACATTCGTTCCAAAATAATATTTCTTGTAACTAACTTTAGTTCGAAATTGACACGATTTTGAGCAACTTTCTGCTACCAAAAATGCGCTATTAGCTTTCTGGGGCTTCGCCCCCTCGGCGGCTAGGACGTCGACCCTGGATTTGACACAATATTAAGCAATTTTCTGCTCTGAAAATTGTGACAAATGCAGGGATTTCGGTTGTTGAGGGTTGCTATATTTGAAACACTGATTTTAAGTAATTTCTTAAACTCTTCATGCCAATTTAAATCTCTGTGCCCAACGTATTACTCTTATGAACATTTTTTTTCGGGGGGCGCCAAAATTCCCTTGCCCCTCCAGTGAAAGATAACCAACCACGCCACTGCTCCAAAAGGTTGAAAAATACAGCTACTCGCGCACTCCATCTGCACCGTTCAATCATGTCAATCGTAATGACAGAATGACAAAACTTCGGGTATCTTTGGCTCTCTGTATAGGCCTATTTGTTCAGTCGTTTGGTGTGTTTTTGCGACCCAGTGAAAGTTGGACATATGCATAATGATATACAAATGCTTGAAAAGTTGAGAAAACAATGACTCGCTTATGTAATTGAAAGGACTTCCTTGTTTTAATGTCAGATCTCAGCTCTCCTTTGATGGTCACATCAATTCCAAAGTCAAGAAAACCAACAACATTCTTAGCCTAATCCGACAGACATTCACTTCTATTGAGGAAGATAATCTGATCATCCTTTTCAAATCACTTGTGAGACCACACCTTGTGTTTGCTAATACCATCTGGCAAAGCCCCCGAATGGTCTGCGATTTTAGTCATTATGAGGGCCTTAAAGCTGTAAAGTGGATAAAATTTGACACGTTTTTATGTTTCCTGGCATGCTTTTTTTCTACCCACCTGGGGTATATGTAAGTGAAAGCAAGGAGGTACTACTTCTAAGGTGGTACATCGTTGATGAAAGTCCGTTGGAGTGGTGCTACAGTATCAAAGGATTGCATCATTTCAGAAAGTTTTTCGTGCCACACATCTTATTTCTATGATTTCTGTGAATATAGTATAATTGCTGCTAGGAACTAGACCTATATACCAGGCAGCCAGAGGTATTATATTTCATAGCCTTGGTTACTAACATATAGGTACAATCACGAGGTGTTCAGGGACGGGTAGTCCAAGAACTCGCTTTAGAGCTAGAGCTGTGTACAGTACAGCATACCATCATTGCATCTATTTAATTGTCGATGTAATAACGCCTATGACCTGCTAGTTTCCATTATTGGGTCAGTATTTAAGGGGCATTTCAATTTAAAGCATGCAATTTGGTTTTAAAATGAAATAAAAATGGAGGGTGCGCACGTTCTACCAGTTCTTGCACATTTGACAGTAATTGAGAGGTACTATTTTTGTTGTTGTCATTTTTCAGAAAAGTAGAAGGGGCACGTGCCCCCCAGGCCCACCGGTTCCTACACCTATGATTGTAAATAAGCTGTCCAAATAATCGTAGCGTGTCCTTCCCTTAATTTGTGTCTGAGAAATCTCCCTCTTCTTGCTACTCTCAATGATACCCGAAGTACAGACATATTAACGGGCGAACGGCCTCCAATTTTTGGGCGTCGTGGACAGGACCCTAATTCTCATCGGCGATACTATAGAGATATATGAGGTTATAGATCTTTCGATGGGGGTTCAGGCCGATACCCATCCCCTTCCGCCGTCAAGCTTAACATTAAACTGTTTAAACCCAAATGCATATACCATAACTATCTACAGTCAGACAGTCAGGAAGATTCCCAAAAAATTGGAGATGAAATATCTCCAAGAAGTTGGAGATGAAATATCTCCAAGAAGTTGGAGATAGAAAATGTATGAAAGCCGCTATTACGCGATATTACCCACAAAGCCCCTATGCTCTCCCATTGACTTAGTGTGTGGGTCAAACTCAAAGCGGTTGGGAAATTTGTTCGAGCTTCAGTACCACGTGGGGTATGAGTATTCCGTTACTTTAAGAGTAAATACAAAAAAAAAGGGTTGCTTTAAGAAATTTCACCGTTTAGATTTCGAGAAATTCGGCGCGGAACATTCTGACCTTGACCTGAATTCATCGATTACTTGCAATAAATGGCAAAAATGAAGGAGATCACTTACTAGGTCTCTAGGTATATTTACATGAAGATTAAAGGGAAATTGGTTGATTATGGGTTCAAGTAGTTGGAACACAAAACAGTCATCTCCCAAAAGTTGGAGATTTAAGTTGGAGATTTCCAACTTTATACAGATCTCCCAAATTGATATAAGGCAAAAAATATGATTTAAAAACGTTATTTATTTTCATATCTTCAAGGACCCGCCCAGAGAGGATTGCGGTCGTATCAAATATATTGATGAAGCTAAAGGTTTGAGGCAAGGATAGCGAAAGGCGGATAGAGTACAAGGGCAAAAATATAGTAAAAAGGCGCCAAATCCTGTCAAACTGTGCAAAAATACATCTGAATAGAGTCAAAGAGCGTCGACACCTTCAGGGGCGTCACTACTCTCTAAATACTCAAGTGTTATATTTATATAACCCTATCAGTCAGTCAGTGTGAATTTAACACTTTCCAAGGGTGTCAGGAGTGACTGCACTTATTGTGTTAAATTCACCCTTTGCTAAGTGTCAAAAATCCAACACTTGTAAAGGGTTAGCTTTGAACACTTGAAAGTATATATATATATATATATATATATATATATATATATATATATATATATATATATATATATATATATATATATATATATATATATATATATATATATATATATATATATATATATATATATATATATATATATATATATGTATATATATATATATATATATATATATATATATATATATATATATATATATATAAATATATACATATATATATATATATATATACATATATATATATATATATATATATATATATATATATATATATATATATATATATATATATATATATATATATATATATATATATATATATATATATATATATATATATATATATATATAAAATCTAAGTAAAAACGCTTATAAGTGTTATATTTAACACTTATAAGTATTGTACTATAAACACTATAACACAAAACACAATGATATAAACAATCATTTAACTTGTTTTAGTCACAACTGAATGAGAGTTTATTGATGTAATTGTAGAGATGAACTTTCTTTATTAGTTATTTTAGTTCCATTAGGCAGTTAGGAGAATACAATTTTTCCTAAAATTCAACATAAATGTGTAAGATAAAATATTTATGTAATGAAACCACAAGATTAAGTAAATACACACCCGACTGATAAAGCGAACTTGCAAAATAGAAAAAAATAATTAAGTGTTATCAATCTCTATTTCTGCATGACTATTAATTAGTGTTGATTATCGTTGCTTCGCCCATCACCTGATTATTTTTTTGGTATACTATCCAACACTTAAAGTGTTACAAACAGTAACTCATAGGTAACACTTATTCAAGTCTTAATATTGTGACACTTAACAGAACAGATGTTTCAATTCAGTCAGCCAACACTTGGACTGTTGGAGAGTTACAGAAAGTAAATATCTTCTTAAACACCGACAAAGTGTTAATTTTAACATTTACAGTTTTTAGCGTGTATAGGTTCGACAACTGGGCGGGAGAGGGGCGGGGTGCTGACATTTTTACCCGACAAAATTATATGATTGTACCGACAGAAAGTCTCTGCCAGTCTGCAGCGGTGCTTTACAGAGGCGTAGGAAGTTGGAACTGCATCTGTGCATGAAGGGGATTCTTCCCGAAGAGGATTTCACGTTCCTGGTTGCATGCTTTCTTCCCAGTTTAGAGGTCAAATTGCTCAAATTTTGCAACATTTTCCGAAATTTGAAGGAATTTCACGAAAATACAGGACATTTCCCAAAGATTAAAGAACATGTCCCGAAAATGAAGGAAAAGTTGAAGAAAATTGAAAGATATTTCACAATGACCAGTCCAAGGTTGGGTAAGATATTTCACAATTAACAGTCCAAGGTTGGGTCATAATGGTCATAATTAGTGACCGCAAAATGATCAACAACTGCAGCGACACGATCCGTGTCAACTTTTAAGCGTTTGTCACGTGATGAATTGATTCATATCATCAGACGAAATTACAGGATTAGTTTAGCAGAAGTCAAGTTTATCTTATATAAAAGAGGACTTTGATAGAAACGAAATGGTGAAGAAACAAATTCAATTACTTAATCCGTTTAGGAGAAATATATCTGAAATTATTGGTTTAGTGAGTCTACTATGTAAGGTTGGCGCCCATCCTCTCACTAAGTTAACAAATGTTTACTTTATTTTAAAGAAAAGAAATTAATAAACGCTTTTACTATTTGAATGGCTTTTTTTCAGGATGTAAATTATAAAATAACCCTTTTTACTAAATTAGAATAGCCCGACGTACAGACATATCCCATGTTTTTAAGCTACAAAATCGCAGGAAAAACATGATAGAATACATAAAGACTTTGAGGAATCTGAGGATGTGACGTCACAACTAGTCTATTTTCAGTCGTTTCTGCACAAATCATACACAAATTTAAACTTAAATATCTCCTTAAATAAATAAGATTAATGAATGCGGAGAATAGGTATCTCAGTTGGCAGAGCGCGTGACTGAGATGCTAGAGGATTCAAGCCTCGGTCAGTTCTAAATCGATTTTTCCACAGCTATGCAGACAGACGCCGAACATCTGCAGCTCCTACTCCTCATGCAGCTGTTGAGAGAAGTGACAATGGTTGAATGGAGCACACCGTCTTTCGGAGGGGGTGTTGAGCTGTCGGTCCCGACAACAGGACAGTCTCTGTAACACTACTAAAGAAGAGAAGCGATGATAACGCGGTGTTCATTCACTTCCCGTCCTGGCCCAGTCAAGTCAAAGTTCATGTGCGCCGATTCGTTGGTAGGTAGGTAGGTAGGCGGGCGGACGGGCGGGCCTGTATTTCCCCTGGTCACAGAAGATACGATAGATTAATTTTAACCACTTTTCTTCATAGACACTAAAACCATATTATCAGCGCAATGCTATCAACTCTTACAGATTAATTACGTCCTTTCTCTCAATCGAGAACACGAGAGTTTAAAAAAAGCAAATAAAAGAAGTAAAATAATGGAACCGTTTAATACTTTAAACATGTATTTCTGTTAATATGGAATCTTTCTGCAAAGGACATTGATATGTTATTTTGAATTTTACATTTAAACTGAATATTGATTTTCATAACTATTTCTTGATGATCATTGATTAAGAGTTCTTGGCATGCAGAACGGATTGTTGTCGAGGCGACGGTGGTAAGCAGAAAATGGCAAGATACTATTAACACTAGAGGTATATGGTTAATTTGTAATATTGTTTCGTTCTTTCATTTTTTGGAAGCTCTCATTGGTTCAAAGAGTGTCTCCTTGACAGGGGTAAACTCCCGTGACTTCGTTTTTGTGAACTCTTTGCTCATTGTCTATTCTTAATCAAATCAATCAGCACTTCCTTCTCTTTGATTGTCTCCTCCAACCATCTCGTCATCAGGTCATAATGTGTCTATTTCGGATTCATCACGTGATGCATCCAGTTCATCTTTCAACAAATTATACTGGTTCTTCATCTCTGAAAGTTCTTCTTGTAAAAACGTGTTCTTTTCTTTCCGCTCGTGTTCGAGTTCATGATTGCTGCGATGCAAATTTGTGACGTCACATGTCATTGGTATATATATATATATATATATATATATATATATATATATATATATATATATATTATATATATATATATATATATTCATCTACAGAAGATGACATGTCGCTCTTGTCATTATTCCTTGCAAATGAAGTTTTGATAACATATAAGCGTTGAATCATTTTATCAACGATAGCAATCATTTCGTCAATCATAAGCGATGTTTGGTTACTCTCAAGAGCATCTGAAAGCATTTCTTCCTCTGTAGAAATAAGAAAAAAAATATATATAATATGATAATTAATATATAATGTGATAATTAATATATAATATGATAATTAATAATAATATGATAATTAATTTATAATATGATAATTTTCTATGTAGAATATTCACCTTTCATATCAAGTGGCAATGACGATGACAAATATATTATGGTGTACATATAATTGTGTCAATAGGGCTGGAGCTATGGATCCCCCCCTTCAGGACTCCCGCTGAGCCGTATTTTTCCAAATATGTGGAAGAATATGTCTTTCTCGATTTTAAGAACCACGTTGAGGCGAACTCCCTCAACCCCTCTCTTCACCCCCGCAATGAATTGGGTAAAATTTAGCTTTCTTTCATTTGCTTCTTCTTAAAAAAAAAAAAGCATTTTACAAAGCGTGATTGAAAAAAATGTGAAGAAGTTTCCCTGCCCCTTATGGTGCGCCACCACTGTTAACACCCAAAGAATTAACTCCTTCTCTGACCTTCGCAAATGCTGTGTAATTTTCCGCATCCGTTGTTAGATCATTTGATAATCAATTGATAAGAATAGCTATGATACGTAATTTGTCAACTCCTTCGGTTGATCTCATCTTTGGGCTTTCTTTTTCTTCCTGCAAAGGGACAAACATTATGATAACATCGTGAATATATGATTTGTCTTTGTAAGAACCTTTTACACAATCTTATGAATCGAACTTCATTTCATTCCTTTATTTTGCCTTTAAAAATAGGATCGCTCTCTGTGCTCTTTAAGAAATTGAGGAATATTACTTTGTAATGTAGTAATCTCAATCCTCATCCGCCTATGACAAAACTCACCATTATCTTTTGCTCTTTTTCTAAGGCATCACACATTTCCAGATTGTCAACTTCTGCCCTGATGTCAGCAATGAACGACAAAAGGGTGCTGCGTACAGCACCATATTCTTACAAGCGACTGACGGCTGAAGATAACTGGATGTTTAGATTGCTAATGGTTTCATCTTTCTCTGCAAGTTCTTTAACTTTATCTTGCGTAATGATGCTCAGCACGTCATATTGACTTTTTAGGTCAGTTATCAGACATTCCTTTTGTATCAGAGATTGCTGAAGATGGTGTATCTGAAAATATAAAAACATCAATTTGATCAATTTTATTGTTTGTTTCAGTCAATCTCATATCGCTAAAAATTGAGAAAATCTTTTAAAATAAAAATTGCAGACGACGGATTTCACGTAAGTATAATGTCATTCATAATATCCTTACAAGTGTGACAAGAAAATACAAACCTGCAACTCCATTCCAGCGAAAGATCTTTGCTGTATCACGTGCTCATTAACTTTAGATTAATCTTCATCTTCAAAATGAATTTCAAATTGTCTGCTTTCTCGTATGTTTCATCAAGGTCATCTCTTTTGCTTTCTTCAAGGTACATGAGGAACGAATTATCTTCTTCTTGTGCATTATTGCTTGGTGCCTCGATATCTTCCTGTCTTATGTCAGTGAGCACCTTTTCTTCTTCGCCCATCACTCTATCAATAATCTTTTCGGCACCAGCATCATTGCCTCTGAGAGCAATTTCATTACTTGAAATGGCGTTGGCATGGTTGCTCGATAATCTTCTGAATGACATTTATCACCAAATCTGTATTCACATCTTATTCACATTTATCGAGATGTGATAGCTATTTATGTTTGCGTTATCATATTAAAGGAAACAAGAACATGAAAAGGGGCGGATATAACATATATTGGTAGTGTCAAGCACAAAGAAAATGCGTATAAAGAAGCGTCTGATTGTGATCCCGTCCATACTAATAGTTTTTATGTGATGAATACATCCTTAGCAATTCACGCTTTCCAATTACCCTACAGCTATACGCTATTCAGCCATATGTTGAAACTGTGGGAAGCTGGTACCAAGCGGATTACAAATGTGGTATCAATCAAATATTAGTAAAATATAAATTTATCAGGATGGAAAGCTACAATTTACAAATAAAGATCTTACTTACTCTGTTGGATATGTATTTCAACTGGTTCAACTTATTTTAAACCTTCTTGTGTGAGAATCCCAGCCACATAAAACGCCTCATTAGTTGTTTAAGGGATCAAGAAATGGATGGAAAATTTCAGTACAACATGAATCACACTTGAAAACAGAAGACATCATAATCAGCAGATTAGATGGGCCTTTGAAGATAGTCCATCTCAACAAACTCTCGATTTCGACATATATCAACAATATATTAGTATTACCACACGTCATTATAAGGCAAATGTTCAAAACCATAAGATTAGGCTTTTTAAATAAAATAAAAAATGAAATGAAAAACGATACCTCGTTTGAAAATAATCAAATTTCTTACCTATATGTTCAGTGAAGAAGTCTTCAGTCTTTTCTCCTGGCACATTGAACGCACAATTTGGAGTAACAATCGCCGAGGTATCACCACCATCACTCATATTGAAGTTAGGTTTCGTCATTCTGGAAGAACAAATATTGATTTCCAACTTTAAGATTCATCACAACAGGAAACAAAATTGCGGAGACGAAATGACTGATATCTGAACAATAGGCCTACAGCCTTGCAGTGGAGGGACGTCAGGAGACAATAGAGACAATTTTTCCCTAATAAATCCTTAAAGTCTTACTCGCCCCCATCAAAAATGTTTGTATATCCCCTCCCCCGCATCCCCCTCCACAAAGCAATCCATTGTTCTATCCATCATTTTCGTACTTAGAGCTGTCTGACTATAAAACATAAACACGCGATTCTATATTGTATATATGTAGATTGAAATTTATTTCTATACATACTAGACAGTAATCTGATCTAAAACCCATTGTTCGAGTAATTTTTGATTTAATGCATCTTCAATCTCTGAAACATAGCCTTTGTAGCCTAATTTTAATAAACAATGAAAGCAATAATACAAGTCTTACCTTGAAAACAATCATAGGCCCCTGTAATCATATTTAAACAACAAAACAAATAATACCTTTCTTACCTTAAAAAAATTATCTTTGATATTTTTAATTATTAAAATACGTCTGTTAATGAAGTAGTTAAATATCGATATGACACAAACTTTTAGTAGCGTTTCAACAACAAACATTATAACAACCAATGAGAAACGAGTATCATTATTATATCATATCAAATGGAATGAAGGTACTGCATTCGGCCAATGAGATGTTAGTTTATTTATTTCATAACATGACGGTTTTCATCACGCGCACGTCGCGGCTCACTGCAAGAAATCATCCCAGCAGCGCACAACTCTTCAGCGCGTCGGAATTACGCGCATAGTTACCCGTACGCTCGTTGTTTGTGTACTATATAGTATGTGCATAATTAGCTGGATACCTCTTGGGTACTGGAGGTTTGTGTGTTATGCCCACTGTACATGAATCACGGTTTATTGACAATGTGAAAAGCAGACAGACTTCAGTAATCGAAGAAAAAATAGAAATTGCAAAAATAACCACTTTTTAAACGCAAAATAACCAAAAATGAATGTTTTTTATTAAAGCAATCTTCTGTTTTGATTTGCTTGATATGAAAGATGCCAAAGAGTGGAGGCAAAACCAAAAGCGTATTTTCCTGTGCACTCTTTGTTTGTTAACTATTTCTTGACCGTGCATCGTGCGCGAATGACGTCAGTAAACATACTCTTATTTTCTGCACCGTGTGTAAGTTTAAGCGCGTGACAAATTACGCTCCTGTTTTGCCTTGCACATTCTTTTTGAGATTCCTTGCATATTTTCCTTAATTGTTTATTTGCTGATTACTTAGTGGAATTATTTTATTGTCGTATTCGTGGGTTATCGTGTGCAATGGGTAAGCGACAAAAAGCGCGAATAGAGGCATGTGCAGATTCTCCCTAACCATCCGCATAGTATGCACACGTATTTGGTGCGAAGCTTAAACCAACAGGCGCGTAATATATTCCAACGCACTAAAGAGTTCACGATTTCCTGCACTGATTCGCGACGCGCGCGTGATTATAACGAAACAAATAAACTAACATATCATTGGTTGAATGCAATACTTTCCATTTGATTTGATTTGATATAATAACGATACTCGTTCCTGATTGGTTGCTATAATGTTTGTTGTAGAAACGCTAATAAAAGTTTGTCATATCGATATCTAACTGCTTCAATAACAGACGTATTTCAATATTCGAAAACTATCGAAGATAATTTATTCAAGGTAAGATTTTATTGTTTGCTTTCGTTGTTGAATTATGATTACAGAGGGCTATGCTTCGGGCATTGAAGATGGTTTAATTGTAGAAGATGGATAATTACTTGAATCACGGGGTTTTAGATCAGATTACTGTCTAATATGGATGAAAAAGTTTTAATCCACGTATGTATAAATTCGCGTTTTAAAGTCTTACAGAATACTTTGCTTTGAACCAAAATATTGAATAACATATTTCAGATCAGATATATTTTCTGCGTAACTGTATATATATGTTATGTTTTATTTACTTAAAAATAACTACTTGATTATCGCCACCCCCTCCCCTCTCCCCTCGTTCTCTTTAGTGCGTTTGTAGTCAGACTAATAATGAGATGATGTCTACGGCACTGCAGACTTACCTTTTATAAAATTCTGGAATTCGGTTTTCAAGTGCAAAAACTTTGAGAAATGTTAAATTGTTGTGGAGAACGAATTTAATTTGTTACGTTTTTTGTGTATGGAGGGGACGGGCGGTGGTAACAATTTACGATGCGGGCAAATACTAATGACAGTTGGGGACCAGTGGATATTTACCTCCACCCCCTCCCCTCCCTCCTGTTTCCCAGCGACTGCGTGGCTACAGTTCAGATATCACTGTCATTTCGTCTCATTGTTTCTCTTTCTACTTGTGATGATGAATCTTAAAGTTGGACATCAACATTTGTTCTTCCAGAATGACGAAACCTAACTTCATTATGAGTGATGGTGGTGATACCTCGGCGATTTCTACTCCGAATTGTGAGTCCAATCTGCCAGGAGAAATGACTGAAGACCTGTTCACTGAACATATCGGTAAGAAATTTAATCTTTTTCAAGTAATGTTTGAAAGTAAAACAAAAACCATGGCTTACGAGAAACAGTCGCGGTGGCTTCTTGGATATGTCGTAATGCACCTCTGAATACATCCACCATATTTTCTATATTTATCTTTTTTTATCTATTTTTTTAATTTTCATTTAAAAATCCCATGTCTTGACTTTTAAGATTGTCTTATAATCACAGCCTGACAGTTATACCAAGATATTGTTAATATATACGTCGTGCTAGAAAATTTGTTGAGACGGGGTTTTCTCAAAGCTCCATCTAATCTGCTTATTATGATGTCTTCTGTTCTCACGTGTGATTCGTGTTGCATGGAAATTTTCCATTCATTTCTTCACTCCTTTAACAGCTAAAGAGGCGTTGTATGTGATGGATCTACTCACGCAAGAAGGTTTAAACCAAGTTGAACCAGTTGGAGAACATGTCCAACAGAGTAAGTGTGGACTTATGTAATATTTGAGATTATAAGTCAAAATAAAAGTCATAATTATAAATTGTATGTTTTTGCCCTTATACCCCTAGAAAACCGTGTTACTTGCTAACAAACATATCCTCATGAAATCTACTATTATACATACCGATGGGGTACAATCAGATGCTTCATTTATAGGCTTTTTCTATGTGAATGGCACTACCACGCAGTATCCGTCATTCAGTCATTTTACAAGCTCTCGTGTTTACTATAAAGTAGTATATGCAAATATTGATAGCTACCAAATTTCAAAATATTTGAATCAAAGTGAACTATTGACAGATTTGGTGGTAAATGTCATTCAGAAGTGTATCACAGATTATTATAAACATACTCGTCGTTTTAAGGTAACCAGATTATCTTAAAATGTAATTTACAGACGAGAGCAACCATGCCAACGCAATTTCAATTAATGAACTTGCTCTCAACGGCAATGCTGGAGATGCCGAAAAGATTGTTAATAGAGTGATGGGCGAAGAAGAAAAGGTGCTCAATGGAATAATAAAGGAAGAGATGGAGGCACCAAACAATAAAGCACAAGAAGTGGAGGATCCGTTCCTCATGTACCTTAAAGAAAGCAAAAGAGATGACCTTGATAAAACGTGCGAGGAAACAGAATATGATAAAATTCTGTTTCAAGATGAAGATTCATCTGAAGTTAATGAGCACGTGACACGACAAGGATCTTTCGCTGGAATGGAGTTGCAGGTTTGTATTTGCTTGTTGTACGTGTAAGAGTATAATGAATGGCATTACATATGTGAAATCAATTGTCTGCAATTTTGTATATACATTTTCTAAATTTCGTAACATGAGATTCGCGGAAACGACCAAAAGCTTCCCAAATTGTTGTTTTAATTTTTTCAGATACACCATCTTCAGCAATCTCTGATACAAAAGGAATGTCTGATAACTGACTTAAAAGTCAATATGACGTGCTGAGCATCATTACGCAAGATAAAGTTAGAGAACTTGCAGAGAAAGATGAAACTATTTGCAATCTAAACATCCAGTTATCTTCAACCGTTAGTCACTTACAAGAATATGGTGCAGTACGCTGCACCTTTTTGTCGTTCATCGCTGACATCCGGGCAGAAGTTGACATAGAAATGTGTGATGCCTTAGAAAAAGAGCAAAAGATAATGGTGAGTTTTGTTGTAGGCGGATGAGGATTGAGACTAATATTTAGAAATTAATGTTCCTTAATTTCTTAAACAAGACAAAAAGTGATTACATATTTCAAAGACAAAATAAAGGAATGAAATGAAGTTCAATTCATAAGATTGTGTAAAAGGCCGGTTCTCACAAAGACAAATCATATTTTCACGATGTTATCATAATGTTTGTCCCTTTGTAGGAAGAAAAGAAACGTTCAAAGACAAAAACAAACGAAAGATTGGACGACTTACGTATCAAAGCTATTCTAAACAATTGCAGACTTAATGAATTTGATAACAACGGGTGTGGAACATTACAGAGTATTTCCAATGGTAAGAAAAACGGTAAATCCTTTGGGCATGAACAACGGGGCGGCGCCATATGGGGCAGGGGAATGTTACCGTTTTCTGTTAATTTTCTGTCTGTGACTACAGCTAAATTTGGCCCAATTCATTGCCGAGGATGAGGGTTCTTTTGCACAAAGTGGTTCTTAAATTCCAGAAATATATCCTTTACGAATTTCCTTACAAATCATACGACAGATGAACAATAATTTTGAAAGAAAATTTGTCTCGCCTGAAGAGGGTGCGACAGCCATTGCCCCAACTCTGTTACACCATATCACATTTGTCATCGTCATTGCCATATATATATATATATATATATATATATATATATATATATATATATATATATATATATATATATATATATATATATATATATATATATATATATATATATATATCAAATATTATTTATTCATTTTTCTTATGTCTACAGATAAAGAAATGCTTTCAGATGCTCTTGAGAGTAACCAAACATCGCTTATAATTGAAGAAAAGGTTGCTATCGTTGATGAAATGATTCAACGCTTATACGCTATCAAAACGTCACTTGCAGGGAATTCTGACAAGGGCGATACGTTGTCGTCTGAAGAAGAAGATAACCCATTGACATGTGACGTCACAAATTTGTATAGCAGCAATCATGAACTCGAACACGAGAAAGAAAAGAACACGTTTTTACAAGAAGAACTTTCAGAGATGAGAGACCAGTATAATTTGTTAAAAGATGAACTGGGTGTATCACGTGATGAACTCCGAAATAGTCAGAAACATTGTGACCTGATGACGAGATGGTTGGAGGAGACAATCAAAGAGAAGGAAGTGATGTTTGATTTAATTAAGAGCAGACAATAAACAAGGTCAAGAGTGGATATACTCATGAACGGAAAACCCAATGAATCAAGGAGACAAATATACAAATCTCCTAGTTTCATGCCAGACTTGCATGCATATTTTACCTCATGCTCATTTTCCAATAAACTTTTTTCTATAATCAAACAAACATTTCTGAAATATGAATACGCGAAAATAATATTTAGTAATAAAAGAAATATATTTGTATAATTAAAAAAAAGGTGTCTATTTCATGTAATCTCATTACCGACAAGACTTATTTGTTCTCATCTGAAAACATCCATTGAGATATAAAGAATATTTAAAAAAACATCCAGATCATTTCAAAAACTTTGACATGTTGACCAATGACAGTCTCATGCTGAAAAAGGAAATATTCTAGTCATGTGTGTTATATCATATTCCTCAAATTTAAGTTCTAATCTTTCTTTCTGGAGACTTTAGATTGTCAATATGATCCTGCTGTGCATTTTTTTAAGGGGGCGGTCTGAAGTTCTATGGCATCGATATAAGCATCCTCTGGTAGATTTGATTTGAAAGCATTTTTACATTGAAGGGACACTTTATTTGTCTGTTATTGTATGAAATGTTGCAGAACAGAAAAATATCGTTCAAATTCCGCCACCATTTATTTGCCTACTTCAATATTTGACTGCATGCTTGACCAAAAATCTTCAATTTTGTATTAAAATGTTCAATTTCGCACCAAAAATGTTTAATTTTGGACCGAAAATTTTCAATTATTAGACGCACTTCACATCCCTTATTTGTACCCCTGTCCGCATCCTGCTTACTCTCAATTTAACATGTACTATTACTGATGACAAAACTGCTTAAAACACGCTAATTAGATCTGGTAACTTGATGACGCATGGATGTTTACATGAAATTATTGGGGGCTAAACATCGTCAAGTTAGAGGCGTGGAAAGCGAGTGGGGGTGGAGATTCGGTGGAAAACACTCCCCTGCCCCCGGGAGGGTTTCACTTTCCCAGTCGCATTCAATTTCTGCTCGGTTGGGAGTTACAGTTGGGAAATTATTCAAATAAGATTTTAAAAATCAGTAAAAATGAAGAGAAATTTTGTAAAATGATTGAGAATTTTCCAAAAGTTTGAAAATAAATTGGCCAAATTTCGCAAAAATTGGCCAAATTTCCAGAAAATTGAAAACATTTTCCGAATATGAAAAAATTTCCCGAAAATCAAAAAAGTGCCCAAAAATGCAGGAAAATTTCCGAAAATAAAAGAAAAATAGTCCAAAAATTGTTGATATTTTCAAAATGAAGAGAATTGCTGATTAGAAGCAACTTCTACATTGATAAAAACTTAATTTACCGGTGCACTTTTCGAGTCCGCTTTTAACTGGGAAATTTTGGGGGGTTTTGCCTCCCCCTCCCCCCATCCAGGGGACACTTCCTACGCCCCTGCTACCAGCTACCGGCCTTTTTCACGGCAAATAGTGATTTACTACATCAGTCTGTGCATCCACCTGTCCACACTTGCTGGCACGATCCACCAGATTTTAGAACTTGGGGATTATTTCCATAAATGCAGAAAAAACCCCATAAAGATAGCTTAGCCAATGAAGAATATGGGGAGTTAAATTGCAAAATAAATTATTCGACGAAGGACATAGTATTTTACACTACTACAATAATTTTTCCATTTCCCAAAACGTCTAAAATTCCCGAAATTCCTTTGGAAATGAAAGCAATGGCGTATTGACATCAAAACAATCTATCAAAATAATCCTGCAAACAACCCACACGCATTAGCACCAGGAGCGTATCCAGCCCCCAAAGGAAATGACAGAATATAGTGTAATTTGACTTGCATCATTAATCTCGCCTCCGCAAAATGTAACCCTGCCCCACCCCACCCCAAATGGCAGTAGCTATAGCTACACCACTGCTTAGCACAGAACCGTCCCTCCTGTGGTTCACCGCCACCCCACCCGAGCTTAGTTATACTCTGACTGTAGTGGTAGTAACCTAAAGAGAGAATCTCGTCTTAGTCATCGTAAACTTGTGATGTTCATATCCTTACGTCAGATCCGGTTGTGGATCGTTTCTAATTAAGTAGGCCAACGTAGCCGACTATACAGTGTCGTGGTGGCAGAGGGCCAGCGAGGGTAATTCCCCCTTCTTCCCAGCGAAGCGTTCTGAGAGGGTTCCAAGTAGATAGTCCTTGATAGTGCGCCTGGCCTTGGCACGGCTGATGCGAATAAGATTGAGATTGTGGGTGGTCGGGTTAGTTTTGAAGTCCTAAGGGGCCTTTTTGTGTTCTTGATGGCGGTTTGGCAGTCATCAGAGAACCAGGGCTTATTATGGGGTTTGGAGTTTTGGGAATAGAGCAGGTGGCGATGTTGAAAAGGATATTACTGAAGTTTGATATGAGATCCTTAGGGAGATGGGGGAGAGGTGTGAGCCACAGAGGGTTTGCAAAAGGGGCCTGTCAGCCTTCTCTAGGTTCCAATTGAGGGTGTGGTCAGTGGGGTTTGAAGATTGGAGTGTTTAAGAAGAGGGTAATGGTCATTACCACAGAGATCAGCTGTGACCTTTTAGCTACAATCAAGGAGGAGGTTGGGGGGAACAGATTGACAGGTCAATTCAGGTAAGGGAGCCTGTGGCAGGGTGAAGGTAGGTCGTGCAGACCCTCTGTGGGCCGTCATCCAGAAAGTGTGTGAAAGACACGGCTTCATATCCGAAACGTGTGTCGTGAGCTGGGGCCCAAATTATTCCCAAAATGTACTGATTTTTTTAAATTATTGTGGAAAGTGTCCCCCGTGAAATAGGTCTTGCCTGTTTACCATAGGCGGGATTTGCAAGCGGGCCAGTGCACCACAACTGTATTAGAGACCCACAGAGGGTTGTGGGCGTTGAAGTAACCAAGAAGGATGAAGGGGATGGGAGCTTAGAGATGAGATTGTTAAGGCTGGTTGGCTGAATGTTGGCGTTGGGGTGGAAGAAAAGGGAGGGGGGAGATAGATATTGCAAAGAGTGAAGATCTTGTGGAGGAAGATACACATACAGATGGCCTGAAGGTTGGTGTGTACATGAAGAGGGCTGTGTGGAATATCGTGTCTAACGAACATGAAGACGCCCCCACAGGCCCTGTCGGCATCCACTTGATGTTTGTGATAGCAAGAGAAGTTGTTGAGGGAATAATGGTCAGTGGTTTTCAAGGTGGTTTCTTGTAGACAGAAGACGACCGGGTTGAAGGTGGTAGCCAGAAGGTCAATTTCTTCAGAATTGGCCTTAAGGCTCCTTATGTTCCATTGTATAATGTTGTGAATGTTATTGTAATTATCTATGTTGCACGCCATAAGGAGGCAGGGGGTTATCTCGAGGAAGATCTGTTGGGTCTGAGTTGGTTTATTTTTTCTTTGGATCTGTCCGTTTCTTTCGAAGCGATTGTTTTTTAAATTTGGACGAGAAGTATTTTCGGTAATCCAACAATCCATGTTCTCTTCCGTGTCATATGTGTGGGTTTGGATGGTGGGCTGTTTGTTGATTGGCTGTTTATTGGTTTGTTGATTGGATGATTGTTAGCCAGGTTGGCTTGAGTTTGATGGCATTAGAGGTGTTGGGGTAGGGGACAGCGGGAGTCTTAGAGGAGGAAGGAAGGTTGGGGAGAGAAGTAGTGGTGGAGGTGGTTTGGGTAATGGGTGTGGTTGGGTTGTTGGCAATGGTGTTGGGCTTAGGACTGTGTAAGAAGAGCCAGGTGAGGTCTGTTTGGGTATGTGAGTCAGTTTTAGTTGTGTTAGGGGGCGATATTGGTGCTAGAGGAGACTGCGCTGGAGTACAATGGTTTAGTGTGTAGAGAAGCGTAAAATTGCTTCCTGGCCTCCGGGTAAGTGATGTTGGAATTAAGGATATTTAGTTTGGTTATTTGTTTTTCCCGAAGCCAGGTTGGGCAGTCTTTTAAGAAGGAGGGATGGTTAGCTGGATGAATACCGTCGCAATTGGTGCAGTGTGGAGTGCTGGTGCAGGAGGTGCTGCCATGGTCCAGGGATCCACAGTTGCCACAGCGCGCTTGGCTGCTGCAGGAGTTTTTACCATGGCCAAACCTCTAACACTTATGACAACGGAGGGGGTTAGGAATATAAGGGGTGGAACGGGAAAACAAAAACAAACAAAAAACGATCTCACCGAAAACAGTTTATCACCCACAGACAGAGATAATCCCGAAAAATGAAGATATAAAACAAAATTTAGGTGGTAAAGTGCAAGGTAAAATGAAACGAAATGAATAATTGGAGAGAATAGAATAGAAGTCACGTCGCTGAACACCGCACAGCACAGTTGAAGTGACCGCTTCTAAAGTCTTCCCCCACACCCACCCTTTTGCTTTTCGCGTGCACGGTTATATTCGTAAAAGTCATTATCATGATTCTGAACAAATGGATCAAGCTTCAGAAAATGTTGAATTTTGGACTACAATGAGCAGAGAATGGATTGATGATTAATGGCTTGTTACAGAATGTTACTTTGCAAATTTTCACATATATATCTCAAATGTCACATGCTTTTTGCACTTTTTGCACAGAATGCCGCCTCAGTTTTGCCTTTGTCACATTTGATTGGCATAGATTCACACATTATGACCAGTGATATTCATAGAAAGGATCATTTGGTTATGTCTATTTCATGAAAAATGGAACCCACCGCTAAAATGCAATATTAAATTACCAATGAGTAAAGGGGTTAAAACATGTCACAAATGTCAGAGGAATTTTGATACATCTGTTTATGTTCATATTGTCACATTTTGTCACAAAATTGTCAAAATGTCACAGATCTTTGGAAATATTGTCACAAATTGTCAACATGTCACGGACGATCCATTCTCTGAATGAGCCAAGAAGTAGATCATGAATCTAAACATTTAATGTCTTTGCTCCTCTTTAAAAAATCTACTAATGCCATTGGCCCCACTATTGTTATTGTCTACCTTGAGCTAAGTGACTTTTAAGAGTATGTCCATGAAAATTTCTCGTCTTGCAAAAGTTCGTAAAGTTTGATATTCAAAGGTCTGAAGAAGTCTTGTAATATCCTTCTCGTTTCTGGTAACATGGACCATCGGATTTGGGTTTTAAGTTGATTTTTGACAGGGACGTGGCAGAATGATTTGATATCACTCTCCGAAACTGGATCTGCAAGGCACAAAAAAGAATATCAAACATAAAAAAAGTGAAATATAAGTCGTTTTAGAAACAACAATTAATCCGTTTCAATGAAGTCTGAAGAGAGTTGACTTTAATGACGTGACGTCATGATCACGTGTTTCAAAATGCCCCTATCCCTGTGACGGTTTAAGGAATGCCAATTGTGGACGTGGAATAAAACAAAAACAATAAGGAAATGTATATCCCATAGAGATTTGCATATTAATGCCTTTCTGAATTTAAAGGCCTTATTATAATAAATTATGCAAATTGTATTTAATTTGTGTAATATCACAACAAGAAAACGCATATGAATTCCCTACGGTTGACTTATTGTTTTTCCATATTCCACACCAACGTTATTAAAATGGGAGCAGTTGACTATGACCAAGAAGTTTAAAATCTCCACCATGCTCTCAATAAAAACTTGACAGGTAAAAACATGATTTTCAGTGACTGAAAATTAGGATAGAAATGTACGAAAGTACGTTACAAATTATGCGCTGTCCTTTCTTTCATGTATCACAAGTTTTTCTTACATTAAGAATTATTCAAATAATAGACTCGGAAGCTACATGTGCTTTTGGTGTATCTTAAAGACTATTCTGTTCTGAATGTAAACACATAATATCCCTACCTGTCCATATATTTTAAAAGCAATTTAGGTAATGATACCCCTAGGCTCCACGCATACATATATCTGCATATAGATAAATATTCATGCATCGTAATTCCTCTACATTTTGTTCTCTCATTTTTATCCGTTTGCATTATATCGACAAATATTAATTTTCTGAAAGATAAACAAAAGTTATACATAGATGACAATTATTTACCTAATTCTAAAAATCGGTATATTTCAGGTAAGATGGTTAAACAATTGCTATGCCAGTCTCCGAGCTCTATTACTTTAAGTTGGTCACGTGGGAAAAGACTGAGCCAATCGTGAAGATACACCCATGCAAATGCTGGTTTGATGCGCTGAAAGAAAAAAATACAATCAGCAAAATATCTTGTTTCTGATTTCATTCATGTTTCAGACTAAGGCTTTTTTCATTTTACATGCAGTTTAGTAATGAATACGTGGTAAAATCATTTCGTGGTAAAAGTAAATCAATGAAAACGACGTCATTGTTTGGTTATCTTGCAGTCCCACCCCCCCCCTCCCCTCTTCCTTCACCCCCACACACATACACATCCGTCATCATTTTAACTACTGGTTATCTGACAATAGGGAAATATATCTCAAACTAATCAACAACAATGAAAACATCTGGAAGGTGTTCCCCGTTTAATTTTTGTTAGAGTATTTGCCGAGGGGGAGGGGGAGGGGGAAGGGGGAAGGGCACTTCCGTTTGTGAGGTGTATATACATGTGCCGCCCTTTTTCAGAATTTTCGTAGTGCAGGTATCAAAAATCCAATTTCTCACACTGCTGGTCTTAAAAAAATTGTATATTTTCATACTGCATGGGGATCAAAAATCACTTATTTTCGTACTGCAAGTATCAAAAACCATTAACTGTCATATTGCAGTTACCAAAAAAATATCTCATACTGTAGTCCAATTTTGAAATTCTGGACGGCACATACCTACCATCTTAGTATGTAAGTGCCCCGTCCCTCCTCCCAGAGTATTTGTCATTTAATGAAAACGATATTGAATAGAACTTCGTAGTTTACAAGGTAGAAACCATGCATGCTTGAATGACGGCGAAGATATGCGTGGAAGCTCTTTGGTCATATTTAGAGGAGTTTCACGAGATTTTAGGTTGTACAACAGGCCCCTCTTGCCCTATGTGATTGTTACAAACTCAAAATGCATCTGCGAGGATAAATAGTTTAAATGTGTTGTGCTTTCCAGAGCTGCATCCATTGATGCTATTTTACAATTTACTCAGGGAGCTGCTGTGTTTTTCACGTTGTGCTTTCCAGAGCTGCATCCATTGATGCTATTTTACAATTTACTCAGGGAGCTGCTGTGTTTTTCACGAAAGTACATAAAAACAGTTTTGGTATGATTTGGTTTGATGAGGTTAAACGGCCCGGCGACAGTCAGTCAAATCTGCGAAGAGGGTGTTAAATAACTAAGGTGCAAAGCCTATGAAAGAGATGATTGGAAAAGGAGGAAAGGGTGAAAATTTTAGAGGAAATAAGTGTAGAAGAATAGGTGGTAAGGAGAGGGATGTGAGATAGGAAAGGATGAAGGTATGAGGAGATTAAATCAAGTAGAAAAGGTTGCTGCTGCGGAGGATCTTTAGTTGGCGTAAATCGGACAGGTTGAAGAGGATATGATTGATCAAGAGATCTATTGCAAGTGGGGCAGATAGGTTTGGGAGAGCCAGAAAGGAGGTAAGAGTGGTGAGATAGGTGTGGCGTAGGCGAATGCGGGTGATGACCACGTCCTCTTTGCGATTGCGACTTAGTAGGGGAGGGAAGATGCCTACTTTGGGATTAATAGTGTGCAGTTTATTATAAGCATCGAGATTCCAGGAGTTTTGCGAAGTCTTTCTGAGGTAGTTGGAGGTATTTTGGCGAAAGTCAGAGTGAAGTATATCGATAGAAGAAATTTGGTTCGACTGTGCGTTATTGGCGGCTCTGTCGGCCCTTTCGTTCCCAGGGATACCGACGAGGCTGGGGATCCAGAAGAAGATGAATTTTTTGCCAGAGGAGGAGAGAGTGTGCATTTTGTTTAAAATTTGTAAGATGAGGGGATTAGAGCAGCGCATGTTGAGGATGCTTGTGAGGACTGATTTGGAGTCGGAGAAGATGAAAAAACGAAAGCGGAAGGAGAGTTCTGCGAAGTTTAAAGCTAGAAGGATAGCCTTTGCCTCAGCAGGATAAATAGAGGCTTTTGTCTGGTAGTCTCGAAGAAAGAGTAAGGCTGGGGTAGGCGGCGGCGGCAGCTGCCGAGGTACCTTCACGTGTGGCTCTGTCGGTAAAAACGGTAAAAAGGAAGGAGTGGTTGTGGAAGTTTCTATTGAGTTGATAGTATTTGGAGCGAAAAAAGGCTTTTGGAGACAAAAAAACAAAGCTTTGGAGAAAAGACAAATATATAATATATATAATATGTATATATACATATATATATATATATATATATATATATATATATATATATATATATATATATATATATATATATATATATATATATATATATATATATATATATATATATATATATATATATATATATATATATATATATATATGGATGGATGGATGGATGGACGGACGGACGGACGGACGGACGGACGGACGGACGGACGGACGGACGGACGGACAGACAGACAGACAGACAGACAGATAGTTGAAGATCCTAAACTAGTCAGTAGACATGAACTTGTTTTAACATTTTAGCGCGTTTTTTATTTTTTTAACTCCCAAAATTTTGTTTCTTAAAAAAAAAAAAAAAAAATTGGGAGACAAAAAACAAAAAAAGCTAGGGGAGAAAACATTGCGGAGAAAAAATAGGTTTAATCTTACTCTTACCCTCCCTAACCAGTCAGTATGCATGTACATTAAGTGCTGAATTTAACATTAAGCGTTGAAACATTTTTTTCTTTCTCCAAACCTTTTTTTTCTTCTCCAAACTTTTTTTTTTTTCTCCAAAACTTTTTAACCCTCTATAAAAGTATTTTCTAATGGCTCTAATCTGCTAATAGGCTTTCGTAGAAAAGTTTGTATCTATTTTTCATTTTTTGTTGTTGTCGGCAACACTTTTTTATGGCTCTAATAGGCTTTCGTAGTTTTTACATCTCATTGATTTTGCAAAGAAATATTTGATAAGAGATGATATGGACAGCTCGTAGAAGCTTTCAAAGAGTTACATAAGTATCTAAATAAAGAGATATGCATGTTGTATATCAATCCCTTAAAATAAAACAGTTGTACACTTTTAAAGGAAAGGTGTCGTCCCATTAATTCATTCATAAGTGAACGCCACCGTGCTGGTAACGTCACTTCTGGTTTTCAACTTTCCTTATTGATTGCGAGAAATCTGCGATGTTATCGATCACACATCCACCGGACCGAACATAGCGGCCTACATGTGTTATCGATAATATAACAGATTTCTTGAAATCATTGAGGAAAATTGAAAACCGAAAGTGGCGTTTATTTATGAATTTATTTTCAGGACGATACCAATTTTAATGGGAATTTTGCTATTTTGATTTTAAGCAATTTTGATAATGTTGCATTTTGTCCTCAGAGTCTGACTCAACAGTGTTCACCATGTGTCCATCCATACCTAGGCCGTTATTCCATACAGGCCTGTCCCCACCCCAATTTTTATATTGAAATGCTTGGAATTATGATGGGCAACTATAGGTTTAAACCGATGAGCGGTTGAAAACCGTTTGGGAGGGAGAGTGCTCCACGCACATTTCATTCGTCATTATAGTGTGACTGTAATCCACCCACTCTGACGGGATTATGGGGTACAAGAGTGTGATTACCCTCCCCCTACATTAACCCACTTTCTGGAGGAGAATAACGGTCCTGGTCTATACTCTATTGACCACTTGATTCAGGTTCAGACCTTTTAATCCATCTAAGACTTACTGCTTTCCTAGGGAAGGGGTCGGTAGTGTTCCTCTTAATGCTATTGTAAACACAGGCCCGGAAGGAATTCTTCTTCAAGCAAGTGTAAACAAACCCAGGGTATACGTCACGCTCTGATGCAAAGCCTCTGGAGTCTTGTGATCACGTGCATCAAAGAATTTGTAGGCTGATTCGAGGCTAATGGAGACAAATACATATAGTTTAGCGCATGTATTTCAATGTTGATTCTGAGACCTGGACGAGGAGCAGTATACATGTCTCGAGGAGCAGTATGCATGCCCCGAGGAGCAGTATACATGCCCCGAGGAGCAGTATGCATGCCCCGAGGACGCATGACCCGAGGGGAAGTATGCATGACCCGAGGGGAAGTATGCTCCCCATGAGACATTCATAAAAGAAATATAAAACAATATTGTGATTTGATATATCTTGATTTTTTTTTATGGTTACCAAAAACTATTAAATTTTGGACGATGATCCTTTTAGTATAATGCCTTGTTTATTAATACAAGGACGGACAGGCGACACTCGAATGGCCCGGACGATATGGGGGTAAAGCTGACCTGACTTTGGGCAACATTTTATGGCGTTAGATAATGTAGAAGAACCATGATATATTTTAAGCATGTTCAAAGAACTGTATTTATCTGTAATAAAAAGTTTTCCCCCTGCCCCCGCTTCCTTTGCCTCTGGCCCCTCATCATCCCTTCTCATCTGAAATACGCTAGCGTCTATACATGATGCTACTATACAGTCATGTCAAGATAAAAACAATTTAATAAAGTTACATTAAATTCAACTTCTTACGTTTTAATGGGCTCACGTAATATGACAATAAGCTTCACATCGGGTGTGATATCATGGATGACGTCAGCATTGAGATACGGAGGCCCATCCACAGTATCGGGAAATACATCCTCCAGCATGCAGTTATCCGCCAGCGTCGCCGGAGTACCGTCTCCGACCACTGGGAGAGAAAATCAAGGGCATAAAGAGACATTAATATACGTGTAACAATGGTTTAGCCAAAGGAGATTGACAGGGCATGCAGTGTTTATCCCCAACCCCACCCAAACAAAATTAAAACCCTGTTAAAATCAATTCAAAAATTTGAGAAAGTGTCTCTTCCATAAAAGAGCCATGGAACCTATGAACACAAAACCCATATATATATATATATATATATATATATATATATATATATATATATATATATATATATATATATATATATATATATATATATATATATATATATATATATATATATATATATATATATATATATATATATATATATATATATATATTTATATATATGTATATATATATATATATATATATATATATATATATATATATATATATAATATATATATATATATATATATATATATATATATATATATATATATATATATATATATATATATATATATATATATATATATATATATATATATATATATATATATATATATATATATATATATATATATATATATATATATATATATATATACATATATATATATATATATATATATATATATATATATATATATATATATATATATATATATATATATATATATATATATATATATATATATATATATATATATATATATATATATATATATATATATATTATATATATATATATATATATATATATATATATATATATATATATATATAATATATATATATATATATATATATATATTATATATATATATATATATACATATATATATATATATATATATAAATATATATACATATATATATATATATATATATATATATATATATATATATATATATATATATATATATATATATATATATATATATATATATATATATATAAATATATATACATATTTTTTTTATGGGGCCTTATATTCAAAGCAAGTACTGAATATTGCAGGGACTCAAAATAAACAACCTTCCTTTCTTTTAAACCCAGTGCTCCTTTAACGATGGAGTCAGAATCGAGTCCCAAATTAATGAGATGCAAACTATATTTATTTATGTGTTCAAAGAGGAAACATATCTCCAACACCCACCCAGCGCTGCAATTGTATATATCTCTCAGGAAAATGCATGCATGGCTCTGAAAACATTTCTCCGGAGAAGGGGAGAAACAAGGGAGTGCATGTGTATTTTATGATTAAGCCAAATTCTCAACGAGCCCCAAGGCACAAGTTACGCCACTGCGCCGGACCAAATCAGACATGGTTCGTTTTGTTCGTAGCCTGACCCCTACCCCCATCCTAATTTTGCCATATGGTCCTATAAAGCTACCATTGATTTGAATATCTTGATTGATGTTTCCCTGGTAGACCATATATCTTACCCGCTTTGGAAGTACCCCCAGTCTTGGGATAACTCCTTTGAATCCACGACGTCAGAGTGCTAATGTACTTCGAAAATTTGAACTGTGGGTCAGTCGGTTCTTGAAGAGAAGTGCAAAAAGAGCAGGAAATATAGTTTCTTAATCATATATAGCATGATATAAATGCATGGTTTTACATATACATGATTTTACGTTGCACTTGACCACAGCGTTTTGACACAAAATTGTCTGTTTACACATCATGGATTATGACTAGTTTTTTTTTGTAAATAACTGCGAAGTAATCCTTCCCCCTCCCCACCCCTCCCAATACTGGACAAAGATGAAACAAACATCACTGTGATCTGCTTCCAAAAAAATTCTGTATGGAGGGTCTGACGGTTTTTAAGGAAAATATGTATATATATATATATATATATATATATATATATATATATATATATATATATATATATATATATATATATATATATATATATATATATATATATATATATATATATATATATATATATATATATATATATATATATATATATATATATATATATATATATATATATATATATATATATATATATATATATATATATATAAATATATATATATATATATATATATATATATATATATATATATATATGTATATATATATATATATATGTATATATATTTATATATATATATATATATATATATATATATATATTTATATATATATATATATATATATATATATATTTATATATATATATATATTTATATATATATATATATATTTATATATATATTTATATATATATATATATATATATATATATATATATATATATATATATATATATATATATTATATATATATATATATATATATATATATATATATATATATATATATTTATATATATATATATATATATATATATATATATATATATATATATATATATATATATATATATATATATATATATATATATATATATATATATATATATATATATATATATATATATATATATATATATATATATATATATATATATATATATATATATATATATATATATATATATATATATATATATATATATATATATATTAATGATTAGGAAAAATCTACATCATCAGATATAAACTTATTATAATTCTACAATGGCAACCTATCCTCCACATCCCCTACCGCGGACACACCGGGCCATATCCCAAATTCTGGAAGAAATGTTTCATACATCAAACTTTCATCGGTCCAGGACACAACGTATGATAACGGTGGAGAGTGTAACTCAAAATTCTCTCCTATGTTTGTAACCATATGCGTGGATTAAATTCGTAAATAAATTCATACTGAATCGATGTAAGTTCCACCAGTGAAATTCCTTCTGCCTCCCAACAACCTGAGGATGCTTTGCTATTTTATCCCATAAGTCTGTAGTTCCACATTTTGCTTCTCCGAGGAGATAGAAGTAAGGTAGGCATCGTAACGTCTTAGACTCCCACCAACAGGGGTTCTTAAAGTTCTCTTCGAATTTAAGAGGTACTGTATCGAAAACCTGAACAAAAAAAAAAGACTATATCAATTTATTTTTAAAGGGGCACTAGATTGAAAAGTAAGGGCGCAATTTTCTAGACTCTAAACTATTCAGTAGAGCTTTTTGACCCATCCCACGTGCATGACGTGGGGAGCTAGCAATAATGTTTATACCAAGTAGTTATCTAAGATTATGATACAATACTATTTTATCACTTTTTATGAAGCAAAGCAAATCTGAATATTTGTAAAATCACTAAAACTACGTCCTGTGATTCTAGTCACAATGATGATTTGGCGAGGTTTAGCCTCTTGTCTAAAACAATCAAATTTAAGGGGCCCAAAGGGGCTTACAATTTTAGAGGAGCTTTCAAAAGTGTCCTGCTCATGGTATTTTCATCAATTTATTTCTTCAACTGTTTGTGCTCTGTAATGTCCATAAACCTTTAGTATTCACCTGGTTGGTGACACGTCACATCCGGGAGATGACGTTATTTCTGGAGTGAAAACAAACCTTTGCGCGATACACGGGCAAGTTACTGCGTTTACTGTGTGCGGTACATATACGTATGGCATGTAAACAAACACAGCTTATCGCTTTGTTTTCACTCCAATGTGGGTGAGTGCGCGAGGTTGCTATGCTGTCTGATGACCTCAGGGCACACTTTTTATAAAATGGTACTTACGATTGGGGCCACCTTGTATAATTCTTCTGGGATCTTTCTTCCCGTAGTGGAAATTTTAATCTTTTTATCTCGTCTCCATATTTTCAGAATATGTGAGCTCCCATTTTTATATCGTTCTCCTCATTAGACAGCAAATACGTCAGATTAAATGAATTTTCATGTTTGTGAGCTTGCTGAGCAGTTGTTAGAGATTGAATCTTTGAGGTAGCGTGTACTATCGATGAAATGTTTCCAAGTAGCTTAGAAAAGTTAGCATCTGCAAACGTTTGCCGGTTCCTCTCGATTTCGTCAGTTCCATGGTAGTCGGGAGATATTAGAATAGCGAGAAATAAACGCAAAGCTGTCACAATCAACAAACTGAATACTATTGTGAAAAGTTTATCCTTAAATTTCTGCAAGAAAGTAAAAGAAGAAAACAGATTTCAAAAATGATAATAAATGAGACATTCTATTAAAGGAAACATTCTAGCTTGTTATATGATAGAGAATTAAAAATAAACCAACTACCAAAAACCTATCATAAAATCCTATTCCATTCCGAAGTTATCTAAGTTTGAAGTTGTAACGTCTGAACATGGACGTTGCCATTTTGTCTAATTTTGAGTTGAAATCATGCCAATGGTGACACAATTTTCCCTTTATGTGCTACCACCACGTTAATTCAATTCAAGGGCTACAACACACATAATGTATTTATTTAAAATTCTCTTTTAGAATTTTCTTTCCAAAATGCTTTGACATGAAGTTCTAAGGGCATGCAAATAGCCATGGAAGCCTGCTAATGACATCACGATATGAATTTTGAACTCTTGTCAAATCTTTTAAATTCGCCATCATCTATAAACTGATTAGCAGAATATAATATTATGGTAGTCAGGTAGTATTTTCGCCGTTGTGTTTTTAGAGATATATGAAAATAAAAATTCATAAACGCATGCAACGGCAAAATTATTTCTAAGAAATTATAATATTTGAAATATATTATTAAGAAATACATTAATATTCTAATCTATACTGGGTGTATGACATAATTTTTAGAGTGCGCATGAACAAAATGGCTGCTCCCATGTTAGTTTATATATTGACAGAATTAATGTCGGAAAATATATACTAAATATATACTAAATTGTTTTGTATTATGTGAAATTTCTTCCGATGACCTATAATTATCAACTCTATCATATTAAATAAAGAAAAAGCCAGACTCTTTCAAACAGAAAATTCATGGGGATTTGTTTTGACCAATATCATATCATACCAATATCATATCATACCAATATCATATCATATCATATCATACCAGTATCATATCATACCAATATCATATCATACCAATATCATATCATATCATATCATATCATACCAGTATCATATCATACCAATATCATATCATACCAATATCATATCATATCATACCAATATCATATCATACCAATATCATATCATATCATACCAATATCATATCATATCATACAAATATCATATCATATCATACCAATATCATATCATACCAATATCATATCATATCATATCATACAAATATCATATCATATCATACCAATATCATAGCACACCAATATCATATCATATCATACCAATATCATATCATACCAATATCATATCATACCAATATCATATCATACCAATATCATACCAATATCATACCAATATCATATCATATCATAGAATAGCGAGAAATAAACGCAAAGCTGTCACAATCAACAAACTGAATACTATTGTGAAAAGTTTATCCTTAAATTTCTGCAAGAAAGTAAAAGAAGAAAACAGATTTCAAAAATGATATTAAATGAGACATTCTATTAAAGGAAACATTCTAGCTTGTTATATGATAGAGATTGAAAATAAATCAATACCAAAAACCTATCATAAAATCTTATTCCATTCCGAAGTTATCTAAGTTTGAAGTTGTAACGTCTGAACATGGACGTTGCCATTTTGTCTAATTTTGAGTTGAAATCATGCCAATGGTGACACAATTTTCCCTTTATGTGCTACCACCACGTTAATTCAATTCAATGGCTACAACACACATAATGTATTTATTTAAAATTCTCTTTTAGAATTTTCTTTCCAAAATGCTTTGACATGAAGTTCTAAGGGCATGCAAATAGCCATGGAAGCCTGCTAATGACATCACGATATGAATTTTGAACTCTTGTCAAATCTTTTAAATTCGCCATCATCTATAAACTGATTAGCAGAATATAATATTATGGTAGTCAGGTAGTATTTTCGCCGTTGTGTTTTTAGAGATATATGAAAATAAAAATTCATAAACGCATGCAACGGCAAAATTATTTCTAAGAAATTATAATATTTGAAATATATTATTAAGAAATACATTAATATTCTAATCTATACTGGGTGTATGACATAATTTTTAGAGTGCGCATGAACAAAATGGCTGCTCCCATGTTAGTTTATATATTGACAGAATTAATGTCGGAAAATATATACTAAATATATACTAAATTGTTTTGTATTATGTGAAATTTCTTCCGATGACCTATAATTATCAACTCTATCATATTAAATAAAGAAAAAGCCAGACTCTTTCAAACAGAAAATTCATGGGGATTTGTTTTGACCAATATCATATCATACCAATATCATATCATACCAATATCATATCATATCATATCATACCAGTATCATATCATACCAATATCAATATCATATCATACCAATATCATATCAATATCATATCATACCAATATCATATCATATCATACCAATATCATATCATACCAATATCATATCATATCATACCAATATCATATCATATCATACAAATATCATATCATATCATACCAATATCATATCATACCAATATCATATCATATCATATCATACAAATATCATATCATATCATACCAATATCATAGCACACCAATATCATATCATATCATATCAATATCATATCATACCAATATCATATCATACCAATATCATATCATACCAATATCATATCATACCAATATCATACCAATATCATATCATATCATAGAATAGCGAGAAATAAACGCAAAGCTGTCACAATCAACAAACTGAATACTATTGTGAAAAGTTTATCCTTAAATTTCTGCAAGAAAGTAAAAGAAGAAAACAGATTTCAAAAATGATATTAAATGAGACATTCTATTAAAGGAAACATTCTAGCTTGTTATATGATAGAGATTGAAAATAAACCAACTACCAAAAACCTATCATAAAATCTTATTCCATTCCGAAGTTATCTAAGTTTGAAGTTGTAACGTCTGAACATGGACGTTGCCATTTTGTCTAATTTTGAGTTGAAATCATGCCAATGGTGACACAATTTTCCCTTTATGTGCTACCACCACGTTAATTCAATTCAAGGGCTACAACACACATAATGTATTTATTTAAAATTCTCTTTTAGAATTTTCTTTCCAAAATGCTTTGACATGAAGTTCTAAGGGCATGCAAATAGCCATGGAAGCCTGCTAATGACATCACGATATGAATTTTGAACTCTTGTCAAATCTTTTAAATTCGCCATCATCTATAAACTGATTAGCAGAATATAATATTATGGTAGTCAGGTAGTATTTTCGCCGTTGTGTTTTTAGAGATATATGAAAATAAAAATTCATAAACGCATGCAACGGCAAAATTATTTCTAAGAAATTATAATATTTGAAATATATTATTAAGAAATACATTAATATTCTAATCTATACTGGGTGTATGACATAATTTTTAGAGTGCGCATGAACAAAATGGCTGCTCCCATGTTAGTTTATATACTGACAGAATTAATGTCGGAAAATATATACTAAATATATACTAAATTGTTTTGTATTATGTGAAATTTCTTCCGATGACCTATAATTATCAACTCTATCATATTAAATAAAGAAAAAGCCAGACTCTTTCAAACAGAAAATTCATGGGGATTTGTTTTGACCAATATCATATCATACCAATATCATATCATACCAATATCATATCATATCATATCATACCAGTATCATATCATACCAATATCATATCATACCAATATCATATCATATCATACCAGTATCATATCATACCAATATCATATCATACCAATATCATATCATATCATACCAATATCATATCATACCAATATCATATCATATCATACCAATATCATATCATATCATACAAATATCATATCATATCATACCAATATCATATCATACCAATATCATATCATATCATATCATACAAATATCATATCATATCATACCAATATCATAGCACACCAATATCATATCATATCATACCAATATCATATCATACCAATATCATATCATACCAATATCATATCATACCAATATCATACCAATATCATATCATATCATAGAATAGCGAGAAATAAACGCAAAGCTGTCACAATCAACAAACTGAATACTATTGTGAAAAGTTTATCCTTAAATTTCTGCAAGAAAGTAAAAAGAAGAAAACAGATTTCAAAAATGATATTAAATGAGACATTCTATTAAAGGAAACATTCTAGCTTGTTATATGATAGAGATTGAAAATAAATCAATACCAAAAACCTATCATAAAATCTTATTCCATTCCGAAGTTATCTAAGTTTGAAGTTGTAACGTCTGAACATGGACGTTGCCATTTTGTCTAATTTTGAGTTGAAATCATGCCAATGGTGACACAATTTTCCCTTTATGTGCTACCACTACGTTAATTCAATTCAATGGCTACAACACACATAATGTATTTATTTAAAATTCTCTTTTGAAATTTTCTTTCCAAAATGCTTTGACCTGGTGTTCTAAGGGCATGCAAATAGCCACGGAAGCCTGCTAATGACATCACGATATGAATTTTGAACTCTTGTCAAATCTTTTAAATTCGCCATCATCTATAAACTGATTAGCAGAATATAATATTATGGTAGTCAGGTAGTATTTTCGCCGTTGTGTTTTTAGAGATATATGAAAATAAAAATTCATAAACGCATGCAACGGCAAAATTATTTCTAAGAAATTATAATATTTGAAATATATTATTAAGAAATACATTAATATTCTAATCTATACTGGGTGTATGACATAATTTTTAGAGTGCGCATGAACAAAATGGCTGCTCCCATGTTAGTTTATATATTGACAGAATTAATGTCGGAAAATATATACTAAATATATACTAAATTGTTTTGTATTATGTGAAATTTCTTCCGATGACCTATAATTATCAACTCTATCATATTAAATAAAGAAAAAGCCAGACTCTTTCAAACAGAAAATTCATGGGGATTTGTTTTGACCAATATCATATCATACCAATATCATATCATACCAATATCATATCATATCATATCATACCAGTATCATATCATACCAATATCATATCATACCAATATCATATCATATCATATCATACCAATATCATATCATACCAATATCATATCATATCATACCAATATCATATCATATCATACAAATATCATATCATATCATACCGATATCATATCATATCATATCATACAAATATCATATCATACCATACCAATATCATAGCACACCAATATCATATCATATCATACCAATATCATATCATACCAATATCATATCATACCAATATCATACCAATATCATATCATACCAATATCATATCATATCATAGAATAGCGAGAAATAAACGCAAAGCTGTCACAATCAACAAACTGAATACTATTGTGAAAAGTTTATCCTTAAATTTCTGCAAGAAAGTAAAAAGAAGAAAACAGATTTCAAAAATGATATTAAATGAGACATTCTATTAAAGGAAACATTCTAGCTTGTTATATGATAGAGATTGAAAATAAATCAATACCAAAAACCTATCATAAAATCTTATTCCATTCCGAAGTTATCTAAGTTTGAAGTTGTAACGTCTGAACATGGACGTTGCCATTTTGTCTAATTTTGAGTTGAAATCATGCCAATGGTGACACAATTTTCCCTTTATGTGCTACCACTACGTTAATTCAATTCAATGGCTACAACACACATAATGTATTTATTTAAAATTCTCTTTTGAAATTTTCTTTCCAAAATGCTTTGACCTGGTGTTCTGAGGGCATGCAAGTAGCCATGGAAGCCTGCTAATGACATCACGATATTGAAACCGGACTTATTACACTAGTGAATTTTGAACTCTTGTCAAATCTTTTAAATTCGCCATCATCTATAAACTGATTAGCAGAATATAATATCATGGTAGTCAGGTAGTATTTTCGCCGTTGTCTTTTTGAAGATAGATGAAAATAAAAATTCATAAACGCATGCAACGGCAAAATTATTTCTTAGAAATTATGATATTTGAAATATATTATTAAGAAATACATTAATATTCTAATCTATACTGGGTGTATGACATAATTTTTAGAGTGCGCATGAACAAAATGGCTGCTCCCATGTTAGTTTATATATTGACAGAATTAATGTTAGAAAATATATACTAAATATATACTAAATTGTTTTGTATTATGTGAAATTTCTTCCGATGACCTATAAATATCAACTCTATCATATTAAATGAAGAAAAAGCCAGACTCTTTCAAACAGAAAATTCATGGGGATTTGTTTTGACCAATATCATATCATACCAATATCATATCATACCAATATCATATCATACTAATATCATATCATACCAATATCATATCATACCAATATTATATCATACCAATATCATATCATACCAATATCATATCATATCATATCATACCAATATCATATCATATCATACCTATATCATATGATACCAATATCATACCAATATCATATCATATCATACCAATATCATATCATTCCAATATCATAGCATATCATACCAATATCATATCATATCATACCTATATCATATCATATCATACCAATATCATATCATAGCATACCAATATCATATCATATCATACCAATATCATATCATATCATATCATATCATATCATACCAATATCATATTATATCATACCATATCATACCAATATCCTATCTCTGTTTTGACAAAGCACACTCGTGGACCCGACTTTAAAGGAATATCTATATGGTTATGCATATGTCACGTCATATCAGCAGATCAGAGGGAAATTAAAGACACAACGGCGAAAATACTACCATGATATTATATTCTGCTAATCAGTTTATAGACAAAGGCGAATTTTCAGATTTGACAAAAGTTCAAAATTCACTGGTGTAAGAAGTCCGGTTTCAATATCGTGATGTCATTAGCAGGCTTTCATGACGATTTGCATTTTTTTTTTTTTTTTTAATGAATGTACTCTCACTAAATGTTTGGGAACTTATCATTGAGATGAGCGATGTAACATATAACATATAACATATACTATGCAGAAACATGTTTTGCCAATTTGTCTGTACCTGGAGAATATGATGGTCAAAACAGTAATTCTCCTTCACAAAAAGAATGGGAGACATCATGCTTTTTAAAACCTTATGTATATTTTTAAAATTCTGCCGGAAAGTGGGGGACAGGTTCCCTACCCTCAGGAATTACGGTCCTGGTGATGGTGTCTTGCACACTAACCCTGTAACTGGTCATTTTTCTCCGAGCTTTAGACTGGAATAACATATCAAAAAGGATTGTTTCACGCATTCGTTTTTTTAAAGGTCTATGGACAGGTATGCAATACCATGTACCGTAAAGAACATTAAATTATGAGTGTAACAGTCTTTGAATTTTGAAAATAGCATGTGTAGTTTCAAGTTATGAGTAATTAAAGCTTTTTTTTTATATCTTTTTTATTGAAGGTAAGTGATGAGTGTATGAACAGGAAAATACCTAAAAATGCTTTTATCTTTCTTTATATTTCTTCCCTTAATTTCAGACTTGAAAATGTTTAAAATGCCATCTCCAGCTTGCGGTTAATTAGGGTGTACTGAAAATCAATTTTCTTAATTCCTTAGAACAACAAAGGATCTACATAAGAAAATAGAGACTATGTCCTATTCATACATCACAAAAGTAACACAACAATTTGCATATTTGCCCGTATTTGCAAAAAAATCTTCAAAAAGCTGTAAATTCCCAATTTTTTTAGTGATCTTTAAATCAATTTAGCTAATGTTGCCTCTACCTGTCCCTATGCAATTATTGTCTAATGTGAAACGCACATGTAGGCTATAGAGCATATGGCAGTATGGTAAAATGAGTATAGTGTTCAATTTTGGCAAAATAAGTTTCCCGCTAGCTGTGCTAGGATTTTTCTGAGCATATTTTTTCAGACTAACGTCACACATCTGAAATAAGACTTTGTGAACCAGTCGTTTTAAAAATCGCGTGACAGGACTTTACCTTCCGGTCGCATGCTTTCCTTTCGGTTGAAAGGAAAATTAAGGAATTATCAAAATTGACATTAATGTGGTAAAGTTGAATCAGCAAACGACAAATCTCAGAGTGATGAGGCTATACAATGTTAATACTTTGTTAATACTATAGATTTGCAAGCAGAAACGCCTCAAGTGAAATTACCATTGTTATTTTTTCGCTATTAACAGAGAAATTCTTGGCCCCATGAGCATGAGCCAAAATGGATGCAATACCCCAAAAGATTTGTTAATCATTGTTTGTTGTTTTTGTCATAAAGAATACAAACATGCTTGAATGATTTGTATAGTTAATAAGATGTTCATTATTTTTTCCCCGGGCCCCTAATCATGTTTCCCCCCATACAACTAAAATCTGTTGCAGCCGTCTATGCGCATGATATGACCCTTTCTGCCACCGTGCCTCTGTCCGATGACGTCAGCTATTTTAATGTTGACACTTACCATTTTGTGGGAGCTACCCCCGGTGATAAAGATGTGTAGTCAAATACCAGCACGTCACATCCGTTCGTGAGTTAACATGACTGCATGAGCTGCTCTAACGCCGTTTTGTCTCAAATAATTTAATCGTCTGGGCACTTATCAGGATATTGCGCACGCGTAATCCTCTAAAAAATGCGAAATTAAAGAAGAAATTCCTTTCTTTGAGACATTGTAGAGCAATTTAGTAAGGGGCCAGTAGGGTTCACTTACTTAGATAAATGCACCATCTCAACCCTTTTGAAGGACACTAACCCCATTGTCCCACTGGATACGTTTTCAATCTGTCGAGGAACGAATGCAAGTCCATCTCGTATGAAAGAGGACTTCAAAAGAAACAAAATGGTAAAGAAAGCATTCAAAATTCTTATTTCATACAAGGAGATATTTAAGTTTAAAATTTGGTATCATTTGTGTAGAAACGACTAAAATCAGACTAGTTGTGACGTAACAGCCTCAGATTCCTCAAAGTCTTTATGTATTCTATCATAGTATGATTATATTTTGTCAAGCGATTTCATTCGGGCTAAGCATTTATTATTGAGTTCTTTTTCAGGAAAATTTCACATTCCATCATTTTCCATTCATGGCAGAAACCAATTGTTTTAAGTTTCTTTGATAGCAGAGATTACTTGATTTGATTTTCTTTGAGTCCAGTAAATTGATTGTTTCAAATCGGATATTCTTTCAGGTCATGCATCCATTTTTCAACACATTCCATTTAAAGTTTCAAACCTCACCCTAATGATTCCAACCCTTTCATTTCTACCCTTTCCCTGTTCCAATATGTCCCAAATTTTAAATCAAGTCTTCTTTAAGCAGTAGTCAAAATCCACTTCATCAGTTCTTGACATGTCAGTATGTTCATGGCAGACAAACAAAGAAACAAACAGGCGAACACATAACCTCTGCATGCTTGGTTTTACCGCTTTTCTACACAAGTACAGAGGTATGCATACTCAAAGCACTCTACCATGGCAGCATGGAAACTTCAGGTTCAAAGCTGCAACCTGTGACACTACTTGAAACTTATGCAAACTTATGCAAATAACATTATGTGTGTATATATATATGTATATATATATATATATATATATATATATATATATATATATATATATATATATATATATATATATATATATGTGTGTGTGTGCGTGTGTGTGGGTGTGGATGTGAATATATGAATACATTATTTCTAGCACACTTCATGCAACGTTTGTCTAAGGGATTAGTTCTATGGCTGCATGCTTGGGTTTTGAAAGTATTTCTTTCACAGATTTACATTTTCGGTAGGCAGGGAAAATTGATGATTAACAGATGATTAACAGTATCAACAAATATATTTCACCAGTGTTTTAACTTCTCTCTCAGACTTCTCGCCGTCAAGCGGAGTTCACAACAATAATCATACAAATTAATTATCAATCAGGTAAAACATTAACAGCCAGAGGACAGTAAGCCTTGACAGAACAAAGATCTCGAACAGCTGAACAGTTTGACCATTGAACGGTTGGAATTTTACATAACTGGGTTATTTTCGACCCTTTTTAGAGGAGACATTAAAAGTCTGGCCTTATCTTCATGATTTAACCTGATATATAGAAATTATAACTTCATCTGAAGAAATTTCACATCTTACAAAGCAATTAATTATATATTGTCTAATTTATTATATATACATTAATTCTGCCAATATAAACTTACGTGAGAGCGGCCATTTTGTTCATACGCCTTCTAAAAAATGATGTCATACACCCAGTACATATCAATAAAAATGTTCTAACTTCTAAGAATATGTTTTTGTTTGCATTGCATGTGTCTATGAATTTTTGTTTGTATAGTAATATTACTGATTCAAGCCCTTTGAACTTCATGTCAAAGCACTTTGCACAGATCATGAATACTAAAGAAATCCATAATGTGTGCTCGCACATCAGGGCAAATTATGTCATCATTGGCATGATTTCAACACAAATTTAGACAAAATGGCAGAGATCATTACAACTTCAAACTTAAATAATGAAAAATATTGTTGTATGATGGGGTTTGTGGCTGTTGGTTTGTTTTCTAATTCTCTATCATATATCGAGCAAGATTATTTGACTTTGTCTTCTTTAACATTTGTTGCTTTTTTATATTTTTATACGGTTGGTATTTTTTCTAGGATTTATTTGATAGTTTTTGGTCTTTTCACGTTGATTTTAGTTATTGTTAGTAAAATCATTGGAATGAATATTCGACTACTTGACCAACTCATTCGATTGGCTTTTTATCAGTTCGGTAGGTTCTCCTCTTATGGAGAAAATTATTTTCCCCGAAGAGGGGAAAATCTCAGACGCCATTTTGAAGATTACCCGTCATGGCTCTAACGAAACAGCGTAAAGCTATGGCACAGAACCTGTATGGGTTCTAGAAATTTTATAACCAAGTAGGTCAATTTCATTTTTGCATTTTCAAAATCTATACTTATTAATCTACAAATTATCCAGTTCCCAAATGGACATCCACCACGCCGTTTAAGAGATATTTAATGACAAACTTACAACTTTTGGCCTGTTTTCACTGAGGATTATCGAAGTAACGCAGACACCATCCAGTACCAAACAAGAAAGAGAATGTCCATTGCACAAACAGGTATGCACACTTCACACATACAATGACCGCCTAAAAGCTAATTAAAAATCGTAGGTCAAAGCACTTGTAAATGGAAATCCGGAAGTTACATCATTTACATACGTTTTCCCCTTTTCGGGGGAAAATAATTTTTCTCCTGAAGAGGGGAATCTACCGAACTGTTTATGATTGGTTGAGAATGGTTTAGCCACAATAGGTTTTTTTTTTTGGCTTAATTTTGGCCTTTTCTATTTTGATGGAAAATAAAAAGCAAGTAAAAGATTAATTTTCTAATGACATTCAGTGGTAATTAGCATGTTGTACAAGTTAAAGGGGACACAAAGTCTAGTACAATCATAATTTCATATGATAAGAGGATACAAAATCTAGAGCAACTACCAAAATCAGCAAGTCAAAATCTTATTCCTATCTCAAGTTATTTGTGTTTGAAGTCGACACATGGAGGCCGCCATTTTGTTCAAGTATCAAAATCTGCATGATGGCATAACTTCCCCAACAAGGACATAAGGATTATAATGTATTTCTTTTAAAATTTGATGTAAGTTTTATTACAAAATGGTGTAGACACAAAGTTTTAACAGCATGTTTTGATAATTTCAAGTGTACACAAACATGTCATTGATCCTTACAAACCAAAAAAGGAAAACAATTTTTTCATAAGCTTGAAAACTTGAGATAAATTATAAAGAAATACAAAGCATTCCAACATTCTATTCTGTTGGATTTGTGACTCCATTTCCTGCATGGTTTAAAATAAAAAATTGTCAGCATTAAAGTAGTAGTAGCATTAAAGGTTTGAATAATTACAAAAAATATGTTACATTGCTTTGGGAACTATGAGACTTGGTCAGAAAAAAATGTTATTTTTATTTCTATCATACAATTATGACTTAAGGATTATGTCGGACTTTATTGTCTCCTTTAACAGTCCGGGAGCAGCCAGATAGATAGGGTGAAGGTGACGATAAATTTGGCAGTGGTAAAAACTTTTGAATATTCATATACTACCAATAGTCCAAATTCCACAGTAGCCAATGGAAGTTCAATTTCAAACAATCCGGAGCTGAAAATGTAGGTATAAGCATACCATATGCTTTAGTGCATCTTCGAACAACGTCACGTGACAATTTCCCTTATTTTTAGGGTATTTTTGTACCCTATTTATCGGGTTGCTCCCGGACTGTTTAATTAAAACATTTTTGTGTTTGTCATTACACGTGGACCCTCGTATAAAATCCCCTGGACAGTATATAAAATCCCCTGGAGCCAGTGGCCGGTGTGATAGTAAATTTTGCCCCCGTAAATTTGGGCCCCGGTCCTTATTTCCTAAGGAATGTCTAGTGAACTTGGTCCCATCCGGACTGATTTTACTAGGTAATTTACTGGTGCGTCCACTACATTATACGGTTCCTTTAATCAATTGTGTGTACTGAAGTGATAAGCTAAAACCTAAGTTAGTAAAATTGATGTACGGAATACAATGCCACTGTACTCGTAGAATTTGCCCACGAACAGAAAATGGCTTCCAGTGAGCACTTCAGTGAAAAAGAAATATAATATTTGTTTTCGATCTGGGCAGTACCCATCGGGATACACTAAAGAAAGAAAGAAAAAGAAGAGTGCTTTACGCAAAACGGCAGTGTGATGTACTGTAAAGGGAAAAGAAGGGCTTTTTCTTGCAAAAGTGGTACAAGTTGTTGTCTCGTCCGCTGAGGAGAGAAGAAAATGCTTATTGCGGTGTTGGAGATAGGATAGCCTAACCAAGGCATGAACTGTAAATTGTAATGATCATTTATAATCTAACGTTAGTGTTAGCCCTTTGGATTAAGGTCCTAGTCGAAACTCCCAACAGTATGGTCATTAATGCTCATGGGAGAAATAGACTTAGGGCCTATGCCTACTAGGGCCTTAAGCATTTCCCAGGAAAGAAGGGTCGGGCCCAAATTTACGAGCGGACCGTTTTCACTATGAGGGGGTGGGGGACCAATTTTACTAGATGGCTACAGCTTATTTGTCTGGGCCCAAATTTCCTAGGAAATAAGAACCGGGGTTACTAGGGGATTTACTTTTACACCGGTCGCTTCCAAAATTTTGACTTTTTTGTCTTTATTAAGTTTGGCTTTTTCTTAGCTTAATTTGGATTGTTGCGCTTGATGATTTTTCACTACGGTTTGTTTCTTATTTTCCCTCTGTAAAGTATAATGTGTAATGCACATGTTTGCATCGCCTTTTTAAAGAAATTCTAACATCGGAGTGACAAACATTAAGCATAACACATGGATGTTTTCCCAGTACACACCGATGGTCTAATGTTGGTGAAAAGTTGGTATAAGTTGGTAACATGTTGGGATGGTATATAGTCCGGTCTCATCTCCTTTTTGGGAGAAAAATGGGCGAATCTCTTAGTTAATTATATCTTCTCGCGCATCCCTGTGGCTCATTACATCATTGTGTTAGAATTTAGTCAGCCGCTTTATTAGTTTCAGTTTTCTACATATACACTACGGCGCGGTACCGTACACACGGTCAGCGATATAGCTGTCTTTTACCATTAAACACTTGAGTTGGAATAGATCATCGTGGATTTCTTTTTTTTTTTTTTTTTTTTTTTTTTTTTTTTTGGGGGATTTTTATAGACTTATACACCACGGGCCGTGAATACATCGCGGGCAGGGCTGATAAAAGAAATAACAAGAGGGCTCACAAAGAGAGGGTAAAAGCAGAATGTGCCCTGATAACATTTGCTTTATGTACCCAAACAATGATAAATTTCTCACTTATGCCCTAGGCTGCTTAAGATACGTTGTTAAGCCTTCGTTTTGAAGAAGAAACTTCTAGGCCTATCTATATGTTGCTACTTTCAGATGCCCTAACTTATCTACCCTCACAGTCAATTGATTTCATCATTTTCGGCGGGAGGGCGGGGGGGGGGGGCTGAGCCCCCAAAGTCAGGTCAATTGTTAAGAATGGGGTCTCGGTCCCCCTGAGTCCCCTAGAAATCAGCCCTGACCGCGGATCAGTGAATTATACTCCGCGGGTAAGTGAATTATACACCGCGGGCCAGTGAATTATACACCGCGGGCCAGTGAATTATACACCACGGACCAGTGAATTATACAACGCGGGCCTGTGAAGTATACACCGCAGGCCAGTGAATTATACATTGCGGGCCAGTGAATACACCACATGCCCTCTCGGCTTCCGTACGGAACCGATCAATGCACTTGAATGCTGAATTGTTTACATAAAAATGGATCAGGGGTCCATTAAAGAATACCGTAGTACATGTATCTCGTTAATTTGTAGGCTCCGCCTAGAATACATATATTATCTGCCATGAGACGGAAAATGGGCGGCTGATACCCCTGATGTAAAAATGCCAGTCATTAAACATAAAATTTCATCGCGAATTTGTCAATCATCCCTCCCTTCCCATTTCCCCATGATTATACGAAGAGCGGTGCCGTACGGTTTCAAAGCGAATCAATCGCAAACAAAAATTATTACAGTTTTTTCACAAAATGAAGAAAAATAGGTAAATTCAATTCTTTTTGAAAAATACTCCTTTCGAATTCATTAACTAATGTAGAATGAGGCGAACGAAAAAGCCCCTTTCAAAATGATCAAGAAAAACTACTCGATATCACATGACGTGTTTTTAGTACCCGTCATACAATGCTAAAACATTGCACATTGCTTAATGATAACTAACAGACTAAATGACGGTATTGCTTCTAACAGCAAAGGTCATTGCGCATGTAAAATCATTTTTCACTGTTTTACGAAGAAACAGACTTGCAAATAATATTCGATAGATTGGCTTTTATTTATATCTAGTTACAATCTGTATGAATAATCAACAATCAACCATTCCCGCTCATTATTAAGAATTCCAGAGGCTGTTTTATGAATGAATTGTGTTACAAGTATGGGGCATACACAGAGGACTTGTGGGTAATGTTGCATCATGGGAGACTGATTTAGATTAAAGTGCGCCCATTTGGGAGAAGATTTCGTTCTCCCAAAAGGGAGATGAAACCGGACTGGTATATGCTAATGTTGGAGCAATGTTGTAAATGTTAAACCAACGTTAAAACAACTGTTGGCATATTGAGAGACAGCGCACCTACAGACCTATGAGCACCCGATCGACCTTCAGCAACGGTTTCCCACTGTAGGTCCCAAAGAGTTGTCAGAAAAATGGCAAAAGTTCCCCTTTTGAAAATGAAAATTACTATCGAAGGTGCAAAAACTGATGGAATGTACGTACATTAAATATTTAAAAAAAAAAAGTGCCCTTTCAAAATGACATGTCCCTTTTACTTTGTAGTTTTGGGTTCACTAATTTTATCCACAGACTAGGGACATATGTATATGACTTGGGAAGTGCTCCCTAATAGGTTTTTTCCCCCACCCCCACCACTACACCACTACCACCACACACACACTTTTTAAAGCCTAATACAACCCTGCCCCCCCCACCTTTGGGGAAAGTGACCAATCAGCCATGGTTGGGAGTCGCTCACCGCCCATTAGATGAAGTTTGGCGGAAAGTTTATGATTACTTTTTGCAGGGAATTGATTGCTAAGGAATTTATCTTGCAATTTTTAAGAGTTTCATGACCAGGAATGCAGGAGTCTTTAAATAAGAATGAAATTCAACACAATTTTAGGTTTTTCCTGTGAAGAAAACTATACTCCAGATGCGTCTGTGAATTTCATGCAAAAGTGGTTACGCTTAAAAAATTTTATATAATACATAAAAAAAATATATAAAATATATAAAACATATATATATATATATATATATATATATATATATATATATATATATATATATATATATATATATATATATATATATATATATATATATATATATATATATATATATATATATATATATATATATATATATATATATATATATATATATATATATATATATATATATATATATATATATATATATATATATATATATATATATATATATATATATATATATATATATATATATATATATATATATATATATATATATATATATATATATATATATATATATATATATATATATATATATATATATATATATATATATATGACAATGACATAGTAATCAAACCAGCGGACAAAGGAGGGGAAATCGTTCTCCTGAACAAATCAGACTACATAGCGGAGGCGAACAAACAACTCTTGGATGACAACACCTACCAGATCTTACCAACGGATCCTACACCATTATACGTTAATGAACTTCATGAACTATATATACTATTTAATCCTTAGACCAGAGAAGAGGTTGGAGGTTTGATCCCACACAATCCAAAACCTGGCATCTTTCACACCCAACCCAAAGTTCACAAATTACGTGGACTAGTTGAGACACATTAAGACCTTCACAACACCAATACATCAGAACCAGATATTTGCTCTCTAGCTCTCGATAATCTAATTCTTGTTCCCGGAAGACCCATTATATCCGGTATAGGTACATTGACTGAATTCATTTCCGCGTTCGTGGACTATAACCTCCAGCCCCTTCTCCCATCCATACCAACTTATTGCCAAGATACCACAGATTTCATTCGAAAATTAGATAGCCTCAATAACATTCAGACCAAAACAATCTTAGTCACAATGCATGTCAGCTCCTTGTATACTAACATCCCCCACGAAGAAGGTACTGCATCAGTTAAGCAAATGCTAGACCTTCATTCACACAAAGCAACACACGAAATTATGTTTTAAAATTCATTTTAAAACATAATAACTTCACCTTTCAAGATACCCACTCCCTACAAATTACCGGCACTGCGATGGGAACACGTATGGCCCCGGCCTACGCCAAAATCTTCATGTACTTCTTCGAACAAACGTTACTTGAAAGCTGCCCCCTTAAACCCACATTTTACATACGATACAATGATGACATTTTCCTTATTTGGGATTTAGGGCCACAAGAACTCGAACAATTTTTCATCAAGGCCAACAGTCAACACCGGCGGATCAAATTCACTATGGAGCAATTCGCCAGTGAAATCCCTCTTTTTGATACCACAGTATTAATTAAAGACAACAAACTGCAAACCAAACCATTCACAAAGCCGACAGACAGACAAACATGCTTACACTTCAAAAGCTTCCACCCATCACATATCAAAAACTCTCTAGTTTTGAGTCAACTGTTACGCATACGCAGAATTTGCTCCACCACCAATGATTTTACAGATTCTTCCGTTACCCTCCTCGAACAATTTAGCAACAGGGGATACCCCTTTAGACTTTTATCTGACCAGTTTGAAAAAGTTCTCGCCGTTCCTCGTCAAAAATTGCTAAACTACCAACCCAAGTCCAAACCCACTCGCATTCCGCTAGTGATAACACATCACCCCTCGCTGAAACCATTCGTTTTGAATGTACACCAATCGTGGTCCATCCTTCATTCAGACCCATCACTAGCCTCCCCCCCCCTTCCTTTTCACAAATCCCCCAGTCATATCACGCAAACAACCTCCCAACTTGAAATCCGTCCTCGTACATTCTAAACTTCAAAATACACAACCCAACCATGGTAATATCAAATGCAACAAGCCCCGTTGCCTTAGTCTGTAAAAACATGGACACCTCACACACCATTTTACACATAGCCAGTAATACTCAGCTTAAACCTGGGAAGTTTATTTGTGACAACTCCAATGTGATTTATCATCTGTACTGCCAAAAATGCCCCCTTATTGCATACATAGGTGAAACCAGTACTAAATTCAGACTTAAGATTTAATAACCATAAGCATACTATCAGACTATTCGCAACAATTCTCCTGGCTTTCCTGTGGCTTCCCACTTCAATCTGCCTCTACAGTCTATCAGATCTCAAATTCGCCATTCTTCGTGGAGGCGTCTCTGCTACACACCAACGCACATCAATGGATGATAATCAAACTAAAAACCCATTTAACAGGATTAAATAAGGATTTACAGCACACTTGAGCAACTATGCATGGTTCAGAAAAGCCCCCTGTAATACCTAATACTTGCACTCTCTTTCATACACACACACACATCAATTGCAACTGAAGAAGGTCTGAAGTCAGACCGAAATATTTTGCGTTATATTTTATAGCACAGTTGGATAATGAAAGTATCATTAAACCTAAGAAAGGTCGTTTATCTCATCATTTATATATATATATATATATATATATATTTCGAAATATTTGGATTTTAAAATAATCTGTCGGCTAGAGACATTGTCATTTTTTTAATTTGTTATATATATATATATATTTAAATATATATATATATATATATATATATATATATATATATATATATATATATATATATATATATATATATATATATATATATATATATATATATATATATATATATATATATATATATATATACATACATACATACATACATACATACATACATACATACATACATACATACATATATATATATATATATATATATATATATATATATATATACATACATACATACATACATACATATATATATATATATATATATATATATATATATATATATATATATATATATATATATATATATATATATATATATATATATATATATATATATATATATATATATATATATATATATATATATATATATATATATATATATATATATATATATATATATATATATATATATATATATATATATACAAAAGTGCTTCTTTCAAAATAAAGTGCCCCTCCAAATTTTCTAATAATTTTCCTTCATTTTTTCAAATTTATATTCAAGGATTAGTTCAAGAGGACTTAAAGATAAACAAAATGGTATAGAAACCGATACAATCTATATCTTATTCCGTTAAGGAAATATTCAAGTTTAAAGCTCTGTTTTATTTGTGTAGAAATGACTGGTGTACTATGGAAGATTGGCGCCCTATAATTTTCACATTCTTAACAATTGTTAATGCATTTTAAAGAAATTGTATCCAACTTTTTTACTATGTGAATTATTTTTTTAATTGAACTTTCTTTATTTGGTATATGAGACCTATGATCACCCTTACAAGACTGTTTGACTGCTGTCCTGACATACTGACATATCCAACGGCTTTTAAGCCACGAAATCACCATGATCACAGGACAACATATGAAAGAATAATAATTTGAGGAATCTGAGGCTGTGACGTCACAACTTGTCTGATTTCGATCGTTTTTACAAAAATAATACCAATATCTTCTTAACGGAATAAGAATTTTGAATGCTTTATTCACCATTCTGTTTCTGTAACAGACAGTTTAAGTCCTCTTTCATATAATAGTATGAGATGGACTTGCTTAACCCCTGACTAATTCTTTAATAATTTACTAATTTTACCTCCCAACCGGGAAGATGAAAATATACGCCTCTGGGGATACATCCTGTTCCCGGCACCAAAAGGTGAATACGCCACTGATGTACGCCGACTTGGAGTTGGGCATAATCCGATGGTTTGGTTTGTTGATGTTTAACGGCACCTTTAATCATTTTCAAGCATAATCCGATAACAGAGAAACCATATTATTTACAGTATATGAGTAAGATTGCGTGAGATTGCAGACTTCAATCATTCAAGAAAAGGAAATTGTTATTACCTACCTATGATGAATCCTGAACACCTTAATAGACTAAGATTCCAGATCTGGAAATATTGCTGAGAATCCCGGCCGTTTAATCGTTGTTTTTTTTTTTTTTTTTTAAATAGGTTGATTACTTCAACAACCTCCGTATAGGCAGACTACTCCATAGCCTATAGATCCTTTGTGAAAAAAGAAGAAGTTGTGTCAAACACTGTAACCCGAATGCGACTGTAAAATGTTATCATACATTGAACCTCTGAATAATAACAAATCTGATTTCTGAGTGGGTTTGCTATCATCATCTTCAGATCATCACCACATCGCAACAACCTTTCTAACGTCCTAATGTCTTTTCAACCGATGTTGAACGTGATATAGAGAATGTCATATAGACCAGACAGCCAGAGTAGACTATTGCTAACTATTCAACAAGTCATGAATACAAACAGTACTGACTGACTGACATAAAAGATAAATCAATTTATTTTCTATTTGATACCGGTCTAGTCAACAGCTTGAGTAAAGAACGTTTACAAAGCGTCATCTCTGTTTTGGTAGTCAAGCTGTCTTGGGAAAAAAGCTTAAGAACATTTTTTGGCTTTCATTTCACTAAGTTACAAGTTTTGGGGTTATGGTTATGGTAAGAAAACTTAATAACAAGAGGGCTTTGATAAGGAGGGAAAGGGGGAGGGGGAATTCCGAATCCAAGCTACCCACCTGCCCCTCCTCCCACCCCATTCGGAGAAAGTTGAGAGAAAATTCCGATATTTACAGCAAAATTTCAGTCTATATTGAGCAAATACTTAAATGCTTAAGAAATTTTGAGCAAAATGTCGGACATCTGGACATGTCGCATATATTGAGCAAAACTGAAGGTTTGGTTTGGTTTGTTCGGCACCGTGACAGTCATAGTTAAATGTGCGAAGAGGGTGTTAAAATATTAAGGTGTTAGAGTTAGTGCAGAGAGGATATGGAGGATTGAGGTAGAAAAGGGGGAAATAGGGTGAATTTGGGAGAAAAGTTAAGGTGAAAAAGGAGGGGTGTGTAAGATTAGGTGAATAAGCGAAGAGAAAGGAAAATTAGATGGAATAGGTTGTTGTTGTAGAGGAAGTTGATAATGTTGGAGGAAGGATATGTTTTTGAATAGATCCGAGATTGACGTAGGTTAGAAGAGAGGATATCTGGAGTTCAGGTATAGGGGGCGGGTTAAGGGGATATGCTTGATGGCAGAGTTCGGTGGGGCAGGTGGGGCAGAGGGTGGCTGTGATCATTGGCGTAGGCAGTTTTTTTGTTTGGGGGGGGGGGGGCTACTCATTGGTATGAATTTTGACCCGTGACAGTATCTAAGCGGAGCGCCACCATGAGTTGGCGCGTAGCGTTCAGAGAAATTTTTCCAATAAATGCTGCCTATAGATTGCCGGAAATGGCACTTCCCAGGCCAACAACTTGCAAATTTGAGGCTGTTTTTCTTTGATTTTTCACAACTTTGCCAGAATTTTGCTGTACATTTTGCCCAAATTCTTGGTTGCCAAAAAAATTGGGGAAACTGTGCCACCTGCCCCCGCCACATACTTGCCGAAGTACAATTTATTCAAACTCTATTGCGTAGCGATATAGGGGCAGTTTGGGTTGATGCCTCCCGAGTTTTATGGGGGAAGGGGGGTGGTACATGTCAAAAGAAGATATTAGTAAAGCAAACAGAAGATCATTGATCACACTTGCACACCTGGCCAATATTTTTTACTCCAGAATATTAAAAATGAGGGGTAGAGTGAGGTGGCATTGTACTTACTTGTTACTTGGAGTCGAAATGTTGGAAGTAAAATTCGACAATCAAACTTATCAAATCATAATTTTAGATTCAATCGCCGCGCTGATGTTATGGCAAATCTGTCGATGACTGATTCAACGTCTGGGCAATGGGCCCTATGAATTTGTAATAGAATAAGTGCCTCCAGTCGGGCTTCCGTCAGTGTTGACTGAATAGCTGTAAGGGTTCTTTTCATTTTTGAAAAGACTCTCTCGGCCTGTGCAGAAGTCACTGGCAAAGTTGCCAGCAACTGGAGCAACAGTGATATGTTAGGAAACATTTCAGAGCAATGATCCAAGGCACAGACGGATGAAGATGGTCGGGACTTGACAGGAACATTTTCCCATTTCTTCCTCCATAACATGTATTCGCCCTTAACAATCATGAAAGGATCTCTGATCAAACTTGCATACACCTCAATAGCAGGAGTTAAATCATTCCACTGCCTCTCACCGTCAGCTTGTTTGGCGAATTCCATACAATTTGGTACAAGGTAGTTAAGTTTTATAATCTGTTGTTGACGGGTCCAAATCTGTGCTTGAGGTCTCCAATAATGGAGTCTATGGCTGGATACAAAAAGTTGACTCTGTAATAGCCTTCGGTGGTGTTGTCTGATGTTTGAGCATTTGGTCGGTATAAGCTTCTAGCTGCAATGCGTGGTTTTCGCAGTTCCACCTCTATCACATCTTGTGCGACTGATTCTGCCTTTTGATACAGGTCATGGAACTCCCCTTCACTTCGCAATTCTTTGAGAACAGACTGGAGACGATTTACTAAGGCTAACGCTTGGGATAAATTTTCCCCCACTGTTTGTCTGTTTGTAAGACTCAGGAAACTGGTAGCATCAATCCTGACAGTTTCTCCAAAATGACTGAAGCAAATTCTGAGTTGCACACCAATTTTTCAAGGCTTTCTGCTTTGTTGCTGTCGCAAGGTGATGCCCAGCATTTGATTTCCGATAAGGCATCTAGTGTATATTTCAAAAGTTGCATAAATGTTACAACTGCTGTGTGTCGTTCCACAGAACGTGTTTCGCACAACGTAATCAGGTGCTTCTTGGTCATGGAAATACCAGAGTCACTTTCTATGAGGCTCTTCAACAGATCCGTTTTTTTGCACTTGCTCGAAAAGTCGATGAAATTTCTCGCACAACATTGCGGAAGCACTCAAATTTAGGCAGTGCATGGCGCAATGAAAATAAAAGGCCAATGGTGCTGCCTTTTTTATTGTTGCTGAAGCACCAACCCGTTCACTGGCCATGGCTCCTGCCCCATCATAGCCTTGTCCCACACAAAGAGACAGATTCAAACCGAGCTCACAAATCTTTCTTAGCAACGTTTCTCCAATAGCTTTGCCACTCAACTTGGTTTCATTATGCTCAATTTCACCAGGATTATTAGATTTGATGTCAGAAATCAAGTCCAATACCATTACCGTGTCCTCATGCAATCTCCAAACTCCAGAATTGCTAGGTAAAACATATCTTATAACAATTGCCAGTTGTTCCCTTTTTTGGCGATCCAATGTTTCATCAGCTATGATAAACCAGAACTGTGCTTTTTTGATGTTAGCAACAACACTTTCCCTAATCATGTCACCAGCAACGCAAATAGGTTCATTTTGAATTAAGGATGATAGGTAGGTTGCATTAACATGGGAAGTTTTTAAATGGTCCTTTAAAAGTAAATCCCCACTACGATTCGAAAACGAAGTAACCCTAAAATTTCCGTCATTTTCTGTTCCCGCCATCCTATTTTTCTGGACTGTGAACATATATAAAAAATGTGTGTTTGCTTCACCCACACCGACGATGACAAATAGCTTTATAAAACTTGTGGAACTAAGCCTATATTAAAGACGATAGAAAAAGAACAAATGGTCACTTATGTATACATATCATTAATATATTTACTGGACTGGGCATACATTACCTTCATCCGTGTTTTCCCTTTTCCTTTTGGAAAAACCATATGCGAAAAGTGACATTTTCAAAATTCAAGTTCAACCGAACTTAATTACCGCCTTCAAAGTTTAGACAAATTGATTTCTATTTGTGGAAAGTTTTGAGCAAAATAATGGAGCACTTGTAGTACTCTGTTATCGCAAAGCAGTAGCAGAATGGCGCCATCTTCCATCGTCATCGCGTAAGAACAGGCTTGGCAAGTTCACGGCTCTTGACAAATTAAAAATTGCGTCAAAATTTCATTTAAAAATTTGAATTATTTTTTGTTTTGTTTTACAGGGATACAACGAATTTACATTACAGGGAATGCAGGGAGATTCGCATTTCATGTATGCGCATCTGTACGATACATAGGCATATAGGTGTAATTTAATTTTTGTAAATATGGGATTGGGGGGGGGGCCATGGCCCCCGTGGCCCCCCTCTGGCTACGCCAGTGGCTGTGATTGTGACAGTGCAGGAGGGTGTTGGTTCCGACTGTCGGTTTCATATTCTGAAGTTTGTTACTGGTTTCGTGATTCCAGGAATGGGTCTTGCCTAGTCTTACTGATGTATTTAGAGATGGAGAGACGGAGGTCTGAGTGTGGAATTGGAAAAGGAGAAATTAAACTAAAATGTTTCACAACTGGTCCTGACCGGATCAGGCCTGGTCCTGACAACTCTTCAATTTCGCCCATAAGTTCACAAGACGAAGTCCCGCTACACATTTTCTGGTGTAAGAGTCACAGGTCAAATGAAACATGTTTTTGATGATGGCTGTATGTTTTGAAGGAATTGCTTGGTATCTTTACAAATTGCATAGGTGGGTAGGGTTTAAGACTATTTTTCTATTTTAAAATTAGAGGTCAAAATGTTAAAGGTTATGGGTCAAAGATCAAATAAATGTGTTTTTTTTTGCAAAATTTTGCGCCATTTTAAACTCCAAAAGTACAAGACCTATACCAACCCATGTAATACCATGATTGGTACCTGAATTTGTGTCCCATAGACTCTGGGTCAAAAGGTTCAAGAGCTATTGAACACTTTTCACCATTTCCCCCTATAGTTATGGAATGGTAAGTGTGACGTGAGCATGAATGGTGTCATACAGTAGGGTACGATAAATGTGAAACATATCAGATGTTGTTTCCGTGATTAGGGTCAAGTGTCAGAGGTCAAATATGTAATTGTAGGGATAATTATCAGTGTACCAATTCGTACAACTTTTGTGCGACTTTAAATTCCAAAAGTGCAAGACCTATACCAATCCTATGTTTATATCACATAGTACATGAACTCGAGTTCCGTAAACTCTAGTGTCAAAAATTTAAAGGTCAAAGGTCACAGAGCTAGTGACCCTTTTAATCATTTCCCCCATAGTTAATATTTTTAGCCACTTTAAATTCCGAAAGTGCCAAGACCTATACCAATCCTATGATTGTATCAGATGGTACATGAACTTGTGTTCCGTAAACACTGAGGTCAAAAGTTCTTTAACCATTTCCCATATAGTTATTATTATTCGCTATTTCGCCCACTATGCATTAATCAGATAACATCTGACTGTATTGTACGATATATCCACTACATGGCTGGTGGTGTGGGGGTGGGGTGGGGTGGGGTGGGGTGGGGGGATGTCAGACTGGATTTCGACATGGGCAACTTCAGGCGTGGAGGCCCACACTACTTTAATGACCGCCGTCCTGGGGGAGGGGTCTAAGGGGAGGGGTGCAACCCATTGGAATTATTAAGGGTGCTAAGATGCAAAATGGTGCAGTATTTTGTCATTTTTGATGTAAATTTATGTTCAAGAATTTTCATTTTGTAAGCCTGTTTGCCTGCCCAATTTAAATTACAAATGAACATGTTGCTACCAGTGCAAATTAACAAGCTGCTACCACATTTTTCCCTTACAATTTTTGTCATGAAATATGTGGAGGCCCCTGGTTGTGGAGGCAAATGGGCAACTGCCAATGTTGCCCATTGCTAAATCCGCGTCTGGTGGGGGTGGTGGTGGTAGGGGTGTGTGTTGGTGGTGAAGGGGTGGTGTGGTGGTGGAGGGGGTGTGGTGGTGGAGGGGATGTGGTGGTGGAGGGGTTGTTGTGGTGGAGGGGGTGTAGTGGTGGAGGGGGTGTGGTGGTGGAGGGGGTGTGGTGGTGGACTTGTCGGCGTGGAATCCAGGGGCCTGCTTAAGGGCCCCTGATGGTAGCAGTCCAGAGGGCGAAGGAAGCTTCTGCAAAATTGACATTTCAAGATAAAAAAAGTATGTCGCAACGCATAGTACGAAGGTGTATTATACAAGTCAATATTCGTCTCAAAGATAGCTATAATACACCATATACAAAACACAAAATCAAAGTGCAAAGCGCTCGACTTATCGGCGTGGGATCCGGGGGCCGGCTTAAGGGCCCCTGAAGGAGTCCAGGGGCAAAGCATCTTTACCCTCATATGTCAGAAGTCTGGCAAAAAACTTTCACTGGGCCCAAGGGCCATGGACCATGAGATAAGCCATATAAAGCAATTTCTCGACTTCAGTTGGGCCATTTTGGGACCCGTTTTTGAGGTTCCAGATACAATCTCCCAGAAGTTAGAATTATACCACAGCGTTTGGGGATAGGTGGGCTTTTACCCCCATCTGTCAGAAGTCTGGCACAAAACTTCCACTGGACCCAAGGGCCATGGATTATGAGATAAGCCATTTAAAGCAATTTCCAGACTTCAGTTGGGCCATTTTGGGTCCCGTTTTTAAGGTTCCAGATACAATCTCCCAGAAATTAGACCTATGCCACAGGGTTTTGGGATATGTGGGCTTCCATTCCCATATGTCAGACGTCTGGCACAAGACCTTTACTGGGCCCAAAACCCAGCCACCATCCCAAGTTTTAGAACAACAGTTTTAAAAATTCATTTGTATATAAAATGCAATTTTTATACATTTTGGTATTTTAGACCCCTTATTATAACCCTTTTTAACTAATCATTTTGTATTCATTTTCATATCTTTAACCGTTTTATAGTCTCATTTTCTACATTATTTCCTTTCGTTTACTTTTTATTTATTATTATCATTATTATTATTATTATTATTATTATTATTATTATTATTATTATTATTATTATTATTATTATTATTATTATCATTATTATTATTATTATTATTATTATTATTATTATTATTATTATTATTATTATTATTATTATTATTATTATTATTATTATTATTATTATTATTATTATTATTATTATTATTATTATTATTATTATTATTATTATTATTATTATTATTATTATTATTATTATTATTATTATTATTATTATTATTATTATTATTATTATTATTATTATTATTATTATTATTATTATTATTATTATTATTATTATTATTATTATTATTATTATTATTATTATTATTATTATTATTATTATTATTATTATTATTATTGTTATTATATTATTATCATTATTATTATTATTATTATTTTTGTATTATATTGTATTATTGTATTTTCCTATTTAAAAATTGTACATAATTCATACTGAAAATAAATAAAGATAAAGAAAGTGTGTGTGAAGGAATATCGAAAAGTGTAACATGCAGAGCGATCATTTGCCGTAAAAGCAAATTTTCATTTAAAACGCAGGGAATCTTTTTTGACTTAAAATCAACTTAGGAAAGTTACTGCGAGTTATATTATGTTTGTGTCCATTCTTTCAATAATAATCTTGATTATTTGAATTTCGCAATTAAAGAACAAATATTATATAACATTTAGTGAGCCTGAATCGGATGTTGTAATGTTTACACATTACCCAGTAATTCGTTAAACCCTATTTTCATAATAGATTAATCTTTATAATCTGAAAATGTTACAGCAATCTCTATCAGTGAGTGACAAAATTTTCAATATCATAAGTACTTCTTTTAAAATATTTATGTATGATGATGTTCCTGATATATTTATTAAGCTATCACTGAAGTTAAATTCATAAATTCGTTGAAGACGTTATCAAAATATACGAAGAATATCAGCACTTAATATTTGGTCGTGTTGTTAGAATGCGGATGACGTCATTAAAATTATAGGCTTTCTTTGAACATCAATAACGGGTTTTTCAGCGAAGATTTCAGTCAAAGTAATTGTTATAAAGTTGGATAGGTGGCACATCAAAGTTACAAAAATCAGTTTAGCTGGTGTTTTTATTTTCGGGGAACTTAAATAAAACACCCCTTGTTTGTGACTTCACCGTATAACTTTGACACATTCTTATTGAAAATGATGGCAAAGCAGGTTCATAAATACAGCATTTACGCTTAAACAACAATTAATATAAACAAGCATCCAACTTTATTGGATACAAAACAAAATTTTGCACCAGAAATTTCTTTAGCTGAAATAAACAAATAAAATCTAAATATATTGATAGATCTTTAAGTACCTTTTGTTTCAGTTATTCATACAGTGTAGAGGGGGCGGGCTTAAAACGAAAGCAAATGACCGCCACTTTTCCATATGGGGTACAAGACCTGGTCCTCACTTTTGAAAATTTCCAGCTATCACAACATTCATAAAATAGTCAGATAAAGAATGGGAAATGATGAAAAACGCCTTCTTTGTGCTCTTTTATATTTATTGTATTGGTTTTGCAAAGTGGGTCATATTTGCAATAAAACATATAGAGTTAGGAATGCACCGGGACCAGGGGTCAGGTAGGTCTGTTGGTAGAGCACACAACTGAGTTGCTGGAGGTACCCAGTTCAAGCCTCGGACAGGTCTAGCCCGCAGTTTTTCCACAGCTATGCAGACAGATACGCCGATCATCAAAGCGGAAGTACGTCGTTTGCAGCTCCTGCTCCTCATTCAGCTGTTGAGAAAAGTGGCAATGGCTGAATGGTGCTCGCCGTCCTTCAGAGAGAACGTTAAGCTGTCGGTCCTGATGGTAGGACAGTCACACCTTACCTGGTTCTCTGAACACTTCTCGAAAAGAGTAGGCCTGAAAACCCGGTGTTCATCTACTTCCGTCCCAGTCGCACGAGACTGGCATCTGCAATGCAGGCTATAGCTTGGCGTCTATGCTCCATGTGAGGAGTCTTGCCGAGTTCCCGTAAGGGAGAATCATGTACAAACAAACAAACAAACAAACAAACAAGACTAAGTTCCGGTAGTAACCGGAAGTTGCCGAAACTCAAAGCAAAGTTCCTGCCAGATATTCCGAACAGAACCGGAACTTCCGCCCAGCATTTTCATCCATGAAAACAATATATATATTTCGGTTCTGGAAGAAATTCTAGTCGCACACCCCCAGACTCAAAGCGAAGACTGACCTTGAAGACTGACCTTGTTTGTCATGCACCAAGACAGAAAGGACCTGGCGAGGGTCCAGATTCTCATAGACCTTGTGCGCAGCGCACTGCCTCTAGTTCCAACATACATACTGATGTGCTCAGGCTGTCTGCGCCAAGTGCCCGTCCAAAATCCCGCGACTTGGGACCACGCTAAATGCGTTCCCACCCCGTCAAAGACGTGTCTTCGCTCATTGTGACAGGTTGGCGTGTTCCACCACCACAAGATGTGGGAGACCACCGACCGCCTGTAGGCTGGGGAAGAGAGCACTGAGGTCCCTCCGGGATGGGACGAAAAAATCCATTAGGTAAAATTGTAGGTCCCGCATGTGAAACATATGGACTACATCTACCAGACTGGCTAGGTATCATAGGAATACTATATATATGTACATAGTACAATATGTTAAAATACAGGAAGGGGCTACATACATAGCCCCTGATCCGTGAAGGGCTCCGAAAATAGCAACCTATTTGGGCGGTTTGAATTATTATTATGTTTTTTTTTTTAAGTTGATGCGTAGCTCAATGGGGATATTTTCCCGATTTTTTGATCATAAAATAGGCCAAAAATTAAATTAATTCTCAAATCCATCCAATATTTTGATGTTATTTCATTATATGTACACAGTACAATATGTTAGAATAGGGGCAGTGGTTACATACATGGTCCCTGGTTGTTGAGAGTAGCAACTTATTTGCGTGGTTTTACACTCGATTTCTTTTACGTGCTTACTTCACGCTCCATGGATTGCTTTCTTGTTTGTATGTTTTGTCCTTAGAACTAGAAATGTTTAGAAGCCATCAACCGATTCCTCTCATAGGCATCGAGAACGATTGGTTGAATCTTAGTAAAAAGGTTTGTTTTTACCATGTATTACTTTGTTAACATGATAATGTAAAAAAAGTTTGGCTTAGGCCTAATGTTAGGCCTATACCAATTTTGCGAAACGTTTGAACTGCTGATTAAATTGAATCTTTATTTCCACATAGTTTCAATTACACTATTATTCATACATGTACATCTTTACAGTTTTTTTACAAAACAAAATTACATCAATATGATATGAATTTAAAAATAAAGATAATACAAACAATTACAAGTAAAGTGAACTGTAAATAGATTGACGAGAACGCACACCAAAGCACAGGTGTTCATAGCGTTACGGCAACTATTGCTATAGCCTAGGCATGTATACTGTAGGCCCTAGGGCTAGTAAGTACTGTATGTACTAGGTTGCCATAACGTTAGGAACACTTGTGCACCAAAGCGTGTGAATAAAGTGGAAACAAGTTAAAAGTAATTACTAGGAACACATGGGGGAGACCTAAAAGAAGCAAAGCTTATCTGGATTAGGCCACCCAGGAAGTAAATAAGCAGTAAGGAAAACTAAGAGAAATCTAAATCCCTGAAAGAAACTTAACTAAAAGATTCTTCCCACCCTTTCTCTACCCTCATCCCTGCCCTTCCCTACCCCACAGGTGTTCCTAGCGTTATGGCAACCTATATACTTAATACATATGTATAAACAAAGTAGGTCACTTTCTAACGCGACTTTCGAACCGTACATGAAAAATCCTTTTTTTTGACCACTCGCAAATCTTAATTACATTTTTTGACTCGACTTAATGTATATTTGCTGGAGACTCCCTTCTTCGTTTATAAGCCACAGTATTTGTTCTTTTTTTCTGATGAGATGTACAAACGATGGATTTTCTACCGACATTACAGTCATGACAGTGTAAAAGCCCAACAATTTGCTGCAAACCAAAAAAACGTTGCGTTGACGTTATGAAGACTCAGCACTTCAATTGGTTTGCAGCAAATTGTTGGGCTTTTACACTGTCATGACTGTAATGTTGGTAGAAAATCCATCGTTTGTACATCTCATCAGAAAAAAAGAACAAATACTGTGGCTTATAAACGAAAAAGGGAGTCTCCAGCAAATGTGAGTTGAACCAAAAAATATTATTAAGATTCGCGAGTGGTCAAAAAAAAGGAATTTTCATATACTGTACAGTTCGAAAGTTGCGTTAGAAAGTGACCCTACCTCTTTACATATATATATTAAGTATATAGGTTGCCATAACTCCAGGAACACCTGTGACCCTCCCTACTCCTGCCCCTACTTGTCCATTCCCCTTCCCCACCCTTAAAAGGTCCCTAAAAGAGTTCTGGCAGACTTTTTAACAAGGAGGCCTTAGGCCTATTTTTGAAGACAGACATCTTGAGTTTTATAGACATGCTGATCTAAAGAATTCCATAGCTTGGGGCCAGTGAAATTTAGTTTTATGTACTAAAGAAGAATATGAGTGATGTTGGAATAATTTTGCACTATTCCTCGTATTGTGGGAATTTGCCGAATTAACAGGAGTTAATGAACTTGCAAGATGTGAAGGTAAATAACCATGGATAGATTTGTATATGAAGATTTCTAATTGATATTTAAAGATATTGAATACATTTAGAATGTTAAGATCATAAATTGAGGTGCACAATGTTGCATATATGAAAGCATTACAATTAAACCTTGATGAACGTTTTTGAAGCACATGAATCCTGTTAACTAAAGTAGGACAAGCATTTCCCCAAATGATGTTGCAATAAAACAGATGGGGTAGAATAAGTGTGTTGTAAATGGATAGTAAGATATTTCTCAATATGAATGATTTAAGTGTATAAAGAATTCCATTGGGTTTCAAAATAGTATTTGCTACTTTCTGAATGTTAGATTTCCAGTTTAAATTTTGATCATTAATTTCACCAAGAAATTTTGTCGAATGAACAGGAGATACTACGGTTGTCAATCTTTAGATCGATTTTGGTAAGGGTGAATTATCATAAAATTAGTTTGATTTGTGTTCAGAGAGTGAACAGAATATTAGTATCATCTGCAAATAATAGGAAAGACAATCAAATTGAGGTGCAGTGAATATCGTTGATATATATAAGAAACGACAGTGGTCCTAGAACAGAACTTTGAGGGACACCACAAGCAATGTCATCGTAACTAGAATTGATTGACTTAAAGTTTACAAACTTGTTGTCTATCGGTAAGGTAAATAAGAAACCAGTCTAATGTTAACCCACGTATGCCGTAATGATGAAGTTTGTCTAAGAGAATGTTATGAGTTACTGTGTGGCAGGCCTTTGAAAGATCAAGACTATACCTATAGCAAACTGTTTATTTTCAAAGGCAAATGAGATTTTCTGAATGAGGTCGGAATAAGCCTTATAAGTTGAAGTATTTTGCCTAAACCCACATTGATAATTGTCGAGTATGTGGTATTTACAGAGATATGCATTAAGTCTGTTACAAACAAGATTTTCTAATAATTTTGAGGGAAAAAAAGAAAGAATGGAACTAGGTCTATAATTTTGAGCATAATGAACATTACCAGATTTAAATAAAGGTATTACTTTAGCATCCTTAAGATTACAAGGTACAATACCAGATCTTAAAGACATGTTACAAATATAAACTGATGGTTTAATGATCGAGTCAATAGTACTTTTTATAACATTTACATTCAGCAAGTTGCTTAAACCTGCATTTAATCACCATTCATTTTATCGGGATAACCTTCAAGAGAGATACTAGATTTTGTTCTAAGACTCAAAGCCAGGAAGTCAATGGGAAAATCAGCAATTTTTTCACCTTTTTTGTGATTTTGAAACAAATTACTGAAAAAATATGATTGAGACCACTGCCTTAGTAACACATTAGCCTAGCCCAAAAACACGGTCCCAACCCATTTCCATCCCCATCAAAATTAAGAGTTTTGGACCCCAATTGGGGGAAAATGACAACCATTTTGAAGGATCTCTACAAGAACTTCGGCCTCAAAGTTAACTATTTTTAATATTTTAAAATTGATTTTAGTGTTAAAGGATTAGTTCATGGTCAAGCAAATCTATCTTATTTAAAAGAGGACTTCAAAATAAACAAAATAGTGAAAAAAACTTTCAAAAATCTTATTTTGTTAAGGAGATATCTAAGTATACAGTTTTGTATCATTTGTGTAAAAACGACTGGAATCAGACTAGTTGTGATGTCATAGCCTCAAGGAATTCATAATATACCACCTGAAAAATGTTCGAAGAGAAATAATTTAAATAGTAAAAACTTTAAATAAATTTTCTTAAAAATACATTGACGATTGTAAAGAATATGAGGACACCAACTTTTAGTCATTTCTACACAGATAAGACAGACATTTAAACTTGAATATCTCCTTTTGAATGGTTTCTGCACCATTTTGTTTCTTTGGAAGCCTTCTTTCATACAGTATAAGATCTCATAGACTTGCTTGACCACTGAACTAATCGTTTAATGTAACGTTAGAGCTAACATGATAAATAATAAGATATCATTAGTCATGCAATCTGTTTCAGTAATTGTCAAATGAGAGACAAATTATTGCAAAAATGTTTGATTTCCCATTGACTCCAATGAAAAATGTCCTATCCTTTTTCTAATACAGTAATAAACTATAAATTTACAACCGTAGCTTTATGCAGGCTGATTTTCACAAGAATCTTGTTCTATTAGCATGTTCAACATAATTGAGTTTCAGGTATTTTTCTCCGACTCATGAAAAACTTTTTTTTTTTAAACTGAAGAAGAAAAAAAAAATGCTAGGCCTCCTATTGACTACAATGATAACTTTGATAAGTGACCCCTCTACAGAGTGAAACCGTATTGTGACCTATTGAAATTAAACAGTAGGCCTAGGCCTAACTGTTTGACTCAAAATAATTAAGAAGACTGGAAGTCCCTGAATGCAATTAAATGGACAGAAATGTTGAAGATTGGGGTTGTTCATGGTGCACTCCTCCCAACCTTGATATGTTTAATGATAATGAATATCACAGCATGAATAATTTTCAGGTGGGAGACTAAATTCAGACAACAGCTTGGAGAAAATATGTAATCATAATTGAGGGATGAATAAACTACACACACTGTGATTGTAGATGATTGGTTGAAAGATTATTCAAATCTAAACAGATCAGGTTTTGAATTTTGAGACAAGTAATTTAGTTTTTGAGTTACGACTGATCAAAATTTGATGTTTTTAATCCTTGAAATTTGAGATGTATGATTGGGCGAACAGCTCAAAATCTTTTATGTAAATCTTCAATAAATTTCTTTCCTAAATCTTAGTCACTGAAAATGATAGCAAAGTCTATTCCTGCTAGAATTTCATTGGGGGTATAATAAACAAAGACCCTTAGACTCTTTGCTATTCCCCTCTTTGCTATTCCCCTCTTTGCTATTCCCCTCTTTGCTATTCCCCTCTTTGCTATTCCCCTCTTTGCTATTCCCCTCTTTGCTATTCCCCTCTTTGCTATTCCCCTCTTTGCTATTCCCCTCTTTGCTATTCCCCTCTTTGCTATTCCCCTCTTTGCTATTCTTGATCATAATAACATATATTTATAATAATAATAACATAATATAATATATTTTTAGAATGTTGTTTCATTTCTTTTACAGGATTTGACAGAATTATTCTCACCTAGCAAGTTTAGTAGAGCAAGGAAACAAGAGGAAGCTGTTGAAGTTTATATCAAGATCTTGCATGATAGTAAGTTTTGTTGTTTCAGCTGAAGCCATGGGAAGTAAACAACTGAGAAATTTGACTTGTTTTCCTTCTTGATAGCAGTACCCATAGAGGGACAAGCAATGTAATTTTTTTAATGTCTTTAATATCACATGTATGTAGTCATTTAATGGGTTGGACTATAATAAAATTAGCTCAAGATGCTGTTAAAAGCGTATATACAGTCGTGATCTTTATTGCATGTGTTATTTCTCTATTTTGTCAAATTCTCAAGAAATTCTGGTGTCAAAGGTGATCTTTGATTCAGAAGGAAATTTAAACTTGTATAAATGCAGTGCAGAGTATGTGGTATCAGCTGTCTTACATCTTTGACAGCCCTTTGGACCGGGGAAGGGGGGGGCTGGCACTTTGTACTAAAAGTAGTAGGGTGTGAAGCTCAGTAACTGAAAACCATGTCCACTGTACAACATTTTTTTTGTGGTTCCTGCAGTATGAAATTATACAATTTTGATACCTGCAGTATGAAAGAAGTCAATTTTGATACATGCAGTATTGAGGATTTGCCGAAAATATTTTGGGAGGGGCCTGCACTATGAATATGATGAAAAAAGGTACCTACCATATGTCCATGATGCTGCTCGAGTGGCACATATATATACCTTACATATGGAAAGGCTCATTTGTTCCTTTTCTGTTTAAATGTTGATTATAAATATCGATTGGTGATGAAAATATTTCTCTATTAAAAGACAAAGTAGCGATGATTGGCCAATTGCTAGAATTCATCTCAAAGGGGGCAAAACACTTGAAGAGAGGGAACTTGAGCAGAGTCTTTATAATTCCCTTGTTGTATTTTTGATTTCACATAAGGAAAGCTCAGATCTTTGGGAGGGGGAGAGGGGACACAGGCCTCGGTGATAAAATTAGGAATCGCTGTTTATTTTTTTTCTTGGGATGGGGGGAAAGCTTTCTTTTTGGTACATTCGGATTTATGGTCAACGATTTTATTTATGGAACATTAAATTTTGTATTGTGAGTAATTTGATCATGATGTCCATTATGTATTGTTGCCTAATTTCTAGCACGTTTTATTTTTTTATTATTGTTTTTTCTTCTCTTTAAAGGGTCGGAAGTAGCCAGAAAAGGCAACAAACATGAGTTAAAAGTGCCTTATGCAGCAGAGCCACTGAATGTGGTGGATATTTATCTCCCAGAAAACCAAACAGAAGGTATAATGAGCTAACTTTATTTGTATGTAAAGGTATATGAACAGGTAGCCACAACATTAACAAAAATGGTTTAAAATGAACTAAAAACCATGCAACAAAAGACCCATCAATATCAGTAAACAATTGACTATTTTTAAATTTTGGTACCAAATTAACATAAATTGCACAATACTTTGTGACATCACAACAAGAACACCATGGCTATTGCTTATGTTAACTTATTGTTTTTCAACCCTTTCCCAAAATTGTATGAGAGGAAGTAGTTGGCTATGATGCAAAGGAAATGAAATTTTGCTATAGCCTTGACCCATATGTAGTTAGGAGAGAAATATCAAGGATTACATCAAGATTTTGAGCTGTGTTCTTGTTCATACATCATCCCCAACTCACTCACTCACACCTCCTCATTGGTTTCCCCAACCCCCTGTAACAATTGCCACTGCACCCTCACAATCCATCACGTTCTCCTTGCTTTCCCCCTGTACAACCTTCCCAGAGCTTCCCTCGCTCCCCACAACTCAATTGCTGAATTCTTCCAGAAAAATTATCTCTTTCCTTCATCATGCTTCCCTCTACAACCATATTTAATTCTCCTCTTCCACCCCCTCTCTTCTTTGTTTTTGTTTCACCCATGCACCTCCTCTCTCGATCACAGCTTTCTGACTTTTGTTCTTGAATTTCTCTCATTCTCCCCCTGTTTTCTTTCCTTCCTACCTCTAGAATGATCTGACCTCTCAGGCACAATTTGACCCTCGTTGTGGTGCCGTTAAGACTTCCTCAAACAAACATACATCATCATTTATATACTTTCTTTTTTGACCTTGAGAAAGCTACTTGGAAATACAGCATTACTCGTAAGCTTCACACCATCGGCCTCAGAGGCCACCTCCCCATTTTTATTAAAAACTTCCTCTCATAGTTAGTTCCAAGTTCAGGAGAAATGGTTCATCAATCATTCACACACAGTTATTTTTATCAGCAGTTTCCAAACAAATTTCTCCCACAAAACGGATGAGTGATTTCAATCACAAAAGTCCACATGAAGCAATATCTTTCCTTAGAAAGCACTCATGTTTTAGCTGTCTTAGTGGGAAAAGTTTGTTTTTAAACTGATGATAAAAATAACTGTGTATCATAATGCCTGATGTAATAATGTGCATTAACTGTGAATGATTGACAGACCATTTCTCCTAAAGAAAGATATTGCTTCATGGCAACTTCAAACTTGGATAATGGAACGAGTTTATGATGGGGTTTTTGGTAGTTGGTTAATTTTTTAATTCTCTATAATATAGCAAGCTAGAATATTTGACTTTATATGTCTTTAATCTTTGATTCATTGGAATTGATTTCTGATGATAATGATTATAATTTTTTCCAATCAAGCATGCTAAAAAACATATATTAATTGTTTGTTTTCAATAAGGATGCAGGGATGGTTAGAGAAGGAAATATGATTTACTTCCAACCTGTATCGTATTTCTTCCATAGATGCCCCTGTTGTGATTTACTTCCAACCTGTATCATATTTCTTCCATAGATGCCCCTGTTGTGATTTACTTCCAACCTGTATCATATTTCTTCCATAGATGCCCCTGTTGAGATTTACTTCCAACCTGTATCATATTTCTTCCATAGATGCCCCTGTTGAGATTTACTTCCAACCTGTATCATATTTTTTCCATAGATGCCCCTGTTGTGATTTACTTCCAACCTGTATCGTATTTCTTCCATAGATGCCCCTGTTGTGATTTACTTCCAACCTGTATCATATTTCTTCCATAGATGCCCCTGTTGTGATTTACTTGCAACCTGTATCGTATTTCTTCCATAGATGCCCCTGTTGAGATTTACTTCCAACCTGTATCGTATTTCTTCAATAGATGCGCCTGTTGTGATTTACTGTTGATGATTTACTTCCAACCTGTATCGTATTTCTTCCAGATGCTCCTGTTGTGATTTACTTCCAACCTGATGCCCCTGTGTGATTTCTTCTGTAGATGCGCCTGTTGTGATTTACTTCCAACCTGTATCGTATTTCTTCCATAGATGCCCCTGTTGTGATTTACTTCCAACCTGTATCGTATTTCTTCCATAGATGCACCTGTTGTGATTTACTTCCAACCTGTATCATATTTCTTCCATAGATACCCCTGTTGTGATTTACTTCCAACCTGTATCGTATTTCTTCCATAGATGCACCTGTTGTGATTTACTTCCAACCTATATCGTATTTCTTCCATAGATGCACCTGTTGTGATTTACTTCCAACCTGTATCGTATTTCTTCCATAGATGCACCTGTTGTGATTTACTTCCAACCTGTATCGTATTTCTTCCATAGATACCCCTGTTGTGATTTACTTCCAACCTGTATCGTATTTCTTCCATAGATGCACCTGTTGTGATTTACTTCCAACCTGTATCATATTTCTTCCATAGATGCACCTGTTGTGATTTACTTCCAACCTGTATCATTTTTCTTCCATAGATGCCCTGTTGTGAACCCTGTATCATATCCAACCTATTTACTCCAACCTGTATCATATTTCTTCATTTGTGATCTTCCAACCTGTATCCTTCCATAGATGCACCTGTTGTGATTTACTTCCAACCTGTATCGTATTTCTTTTCTTCATAGATGCACCTGTTGTGATTTACTTCCAACCTATATCCCTGTTGTGATTTCTTCCATAGATACCCCCCCATGTTGTGATTTACTTCCTTCCAACCTATATCTTCCAACCTTATTTCTTCCATAGATGCACCTGTTGTGATTTACTTCCAACCTGTATCATATTTCCAACCTGTGATTTATAACCTGTTCATATTTCTTCCATAGATGCACCTGTTGTGATTTACTTCCAACCTGTATCGTATTTCTTCCATAGATGCACCTGTTGTGATTTACTTCCAACCTGTATTTCTTCATAGATTTCTTCCATAGATACCCCTGTTGTGATTTACTTCCAACCTGTATCTTCCAACCTGTATTTTCTTCCATAGATCTGTTGTGATTTATCCCCTGTTGTGATTTACTTCCAACCTGTATCATTTTCTTCAATAGCACCTGTTGTGATTTACTTCCAACCTATATCGTTGTATTTCTTCCATAGATGCCCTTGTGATTTCTTCCATAGATGCACCTGTTGTGATTTACTTCCAACCTGTATCGTGTATCGTATTTCTTCCATAGATGCACCTGTTGTGATTTACTTCCAACCTGTATCGATGCCCTGTTGTGATTTACTTCCAACCTGTATCGTATTTCTTCCATAGATGCACCTGTTGTGATTTACTTCCAACCTGTATCGTATTTCTTCCATAGATGCCCTTGTTGTGATTTACTTCTAACCTGTATCCTATTTCTTCCATAGATGCCCCTGTTGTGATTTACTTCCATGGAGGTTACTGGCAACTTGAGGGGTAAGTTCAAGGATTAGTTCAGGGGTGAAGCAAGTTTATCTTATGAAAGCTAGAGGACTTCAAAAGAAACAAAATGGTGAAGAAATCATTGAATAATCATAATCTGTTAAAGGTATATGGACAGGTAGCATCCACTTTGCATAAATTGATACAAATGCCTTTCATAAACACTCACCTCAATTACTTCCATACAAAATTAATCCCAAAATGTGAAAAATCTGGCTTATTTTTTAGGTCTCCAAGTTCATTGCATATCGTTTTTTGGGGGACATGAGGATATGACAGTACAACACTAATATTATTTTAAAGTTGCACAGTAATACTTTCAGCCTAACGTCAGCCTAAAGTGGAGTTCATTAATCAAAAAGAAATAATGGATCAGAACTTGAGTCGTTATTTCCTCTTTATCCACAAGAAAATGTCCAAAAATAGTTAGCATACCACTTATTAAGCGATAATTTGATGTCTAATTTAATGAAACTGATGTTTTGAAGTAGCCTAGGTCAATGTGACACTGGAAGTTATGCATTGTAGGCCTCGCTGTGTCCTTATTCTTACGTCACACACCTTTTTCTTTAATATTGGAAGTCCAGTCGTTCTTTGGGGTTTTAATTTTTCACTTTTGTATGAATATCTCAGTGGAAATTTGTGATAGATATATGTTAATGAAATGTTCAGAATATTAAAAGGAACATATTTATGGCAAATTGCTACCTGTCCGTACACCTTTAAGGAGATATTCAAGTTGAAGGCTCTGTCTTATTTGTGTATAAATGACTGCTGCAGTAAGTCTACTATGGAAGGTTGGCACCCTTAGCCTCACATTCTTAACAATTGTTAATGTATTTTAAAGAAAATTTAATAAACTTTTTTACTTTTTTGAATTATTTTCTTACAAACTTTCTTCAGGTGTATATTATAATTATTCTTTCTAGATTCTGTCTTAATATGTTCCTGACGTATTAAATGGCTTTAACCCTTAAACGCTGGATTGACATGATTTTTGTCGATTTGGAAGTGCAATTTTTAATAATTTCGGGACCATGCCAAAAGACTGATGCGGAGGTAATTTTTATATCATTTGAAAGAGCTGCTAACTGTTTTTGATGGGTCATATTGAGATTTTCAGAGTAAAATAGAGTAAACATGAGTAATTTTCATATTTTCACCCAAATTTCCCAAAAATTAATCAATATTCAGGATGAACTTTAAAAAAAGTTTGAACTTTATTTTTGGTTAGAGTCATTTATGAATATTAAATACTATAATTCTAATCAAATTTTGCCAAAACCTATCTCAAATTTGAAATTTTGGGGCATTTTACACTATTATTTACCATTTAGGGGTCTTTTGAAGCAACATTTTCAAAAACATCTAGCTCTTCAATGGAAAATCAGAACGGAATGTTTTTTCTGCCATCTTATAGACCTTGAAACCAGCTTTCAAATGAGCTACTATTTATATGCATAGCCTCCTCACAAAAAGAAAATACCATTGTAACTTTTGAAAGAATACGCAACTTTGCAAAGATTTTGGTTGACGGAAAGACTTTACCGTAAAGACACATTTTCTTACTACAAAAGTCATGTAAAAATGTAATTGAAGATCTACATGTAGGATTAATTTTAAAGTAGTTTGAATGAAGTGAACACTGAAGGAGGCAGTCTCAAGTAAAGGTAAATCAGTCCGTTTTTTTTAATTCTTTTCAGGCCTGTTGATAGTACGTGTAAATCCCCTATTCCTGTTGCGCGAATTCATGACTATACACAGCATTTCATACATTTCTACAGTAAATAATGGAGTATATTTTTCTTATTTTACAAATAAATCGACCATCTTGGGTGAGAATATATAAACTTTTTAGACTGAAAAGTTTATCTGGGTCATGCCACTCCTTTTTATAAGAAAATGAGTAAAAGTTGGGATGATATATGCATTTTCGCAACCATGAAATCATTCTCATATCTTATTTCATTCCTTATTTTGAGGTACTTTGCATATTAATTAGTATGTAAAATATATCAAACAACCTGATGAATATTATACAATTGATTTTCAACATTTTCAAGAGCCTACAAACAAGAAAACTTCACATTCAGGTTATAGCTTTCCCACAATATAGTAAAAATTGATAATGGGTCATGATATAGGTCAAAATGTGACATTATGAACTAATTTGCATATTCCAATTGTTCCTACTTCCAAAAAATTGCGAGTGGTATCATTGAAATTATCATCAACATTTCATCAATTCTATCAAAAATGCCACAACTGCTTACCACAAGAGAGTACATAAACACAAAGTTGGGCAGTTTTGTTCACTGGGCATGCATATTAAATGAGCTAATTTGCATAAATTTGCATATTCCAGTGTGAAATTATGTGGGCCATTGTGAAGTTCAAAGTATTACCTTTCAATTAACATTTGTAATGATAGCAAAACAAAGGAAAATGTGGAAAAAAGCATTATCTAAAAAATCTCCCCAAAATACAGATTCTAATTGGGAGGCTCAGGCGTCTGAGGGATACGCCACAAAATGGTTGGACACATCTTGATAAAATACATAAAGACTGAGAAATCTGAAGCTGTGACATCACTACTAGTCTGATTTCAGATGTTCCTACACAAATGATACCAGACTTTTCTTTTGAAGCCCTCTTTCATATTAGATGGACTTGCTTGACCCATGAACTAATCCTTTAAAGATGCATTGATGGATTAAGTTTATATATGTACTGTACATGATAATAGCAACACATTCTCTTAAAATGTGTTAATAGTTTGACCAAATTACATCTTTTTACTATGCAAATTTGTTTTGTATGAATGGTTCACATCACTACAACATGAACAAAGGTAACAGCCGATAAATTTGTCAGAAATCTTTTCATTTCTTCTGCTAAATTCACCACTGTTTAAAATATCTATTTGCCTTCATGTCCTTTGAAATTAAATGCAGGTAAAACCTTCTCTAATCACCCAGAGAAATCATGAATGAGTTTTTGAGATGTTATTTCATAATAAATAATCATACTAGGGAAGAATTTATGACTCTGTTGAGTTACATAGAAGCTCAGTTGTGTTACTGTTTTTCTGGACATTTCGGAGGTGTTTGCTGGTGGACTGTTTTCTTGGCTCCACCACACAACAGTGATTTACAAGTAAGTGAATGATTTCCACTGTTGTAGTTGTAAGGTTGCTTTGTCAGAGGGAGGTTGCTTTGTGCAGTAGCCCAGTGGTTAAGGCATTGGCCTCATACCCATACTGGGATCGAATCTCAGCTGTGCACTGTGCTGTGACCTTGAGCAAGACACTTTATCCCATTTGCTCCAGTCCACCAAGCTCAGAAATGAGGACAGTTTTGGCTGGGGAGTTAACCTGCAATGGACTTATATCCCATCCAGGGTGAGTGAAGTACTCTCATCCACTTAGCACCATGGAAACCAGGTATAAGCACCGGCTTTATAAGCCCATGAGATTTGATGGAATTTAACTTTGACAGAGTTATTAATACTACAGTGGTAAATTCTCTGGATGTTGCAAGAACAGCAGTTCTTTTCAATTTTAACCTTGCTGTGAAAATAAGTAGATTTTCAAGGAGAAAAATATGTTGCCTCATTTATAGTGTATGTGAGTTTGATGTAGCAACAATAAGCGTAGCAGCCTTCATCACAAATATTTGATGTTTCACTCTTTAAGAGCCTCAAAAATTAATCAATCATAACATGGAAAATAAGATACTTAATTAAAAATTATTTTTTAATCAGAATTAAACTTTTTTTGTTAATAATGAAATAATTTTAGGTTCTTTCCATAACCTCAAAGCGCTTTACAAAGAAGCTAGCCGCCCATACTAAGCAAGACTTGTTTACAAGTCCCCAGGTCTATGTTAAGCCAGGCTTACCTCAGTACAACCAATAATTGCATTACATGTCATGGTGCAACCAATAATTGCATAACATATCATGGTGCAACCAATAATTGCGTAACATGTCATGGTGCAACCAATAATTGCGTAACATGTCATGGTGCAACCATAATGCGTAACATGTCATGGTGCAACCAATAATTGTCATGTCATGGTGCAACCAATAATTGCATAACATGTCATAGTGCAACCAATAATTGCATAACATGTCATGGTGCAACCAATAATTGCATAACATATCATGGTGCAACCAATAATTGCATAACATGTCATGGTGCAACCAATAATTGCGTGACATGTCATGGTGCAACCAATAATTGCGTAACATGTCATGGTGCAACCAATAATTGCGTAACATGTCATGGTGCAACCAATAATTGCGTAACATGTCATGGTGCATCCAATAATTGCGTAACATGTCATGGTGCAACCAATAGTTGCTCGTCCCCTTAATAACGAGAGGCAGACAAAGAAGCTGCAGGTATCCTTTTTTTTTAAGTCTCTGATCCGACCCCAATCAAACCCAGGCCTCACTGTTGAAAGGGGGACACTCTACCACAGAGCCAGTCAGTCGGTATGTAATACCGGACTCATTTCCCCCTCACTGTCTACAATGTCCTCCTTGCCTGCCCCCTATACAACCTCCCCAGAGCTTCCCTCACTCCTCACAACTCCATTACCCAACTCTTCCAAAATAATTCCCCAGATAAAATTATCCCCTTCCTTCATCATACCCCCTCTACAACTATATCTAGTCTTCCTCTCCTATCCCCCTACCTCCCATTTTTAAAGTTTTTTAAAACTCTACACCTTTGCACTTCCTCTTTTAATCCAAGCTTCCTGGCTATTGGCCCTCGAACTTCTCTCAGATTCTTTGTATTATCTTTTTCCTACCTCTGAAATGAGCTAACCTCTCGGGCACAATTTGTCCTTTGCTGTTGTGGTGCCGTTAAGCCTTCATCAAACAGACATTACCTGACACATTCTCACTTTGCTTACATTTTAGGAGAGAGGGATGCGGTTTGGGGGCAAACGTACTGGTGCCCAAAGGAGCCGTATTTGTGTCAGCGGGGTATGATATTGCACCAAAGAGTAAGAGAATCAGCTTTTTCTTTCATTTTGCGTTTAGTGGAGAAAGTTGGCCCAATCTGTTCAATACACTTAAGATATTATTAATTTGAAATTCTCCTTGTTATTGTGTAGGTAGAATTTTGTGAACGGTCAATTTTTTAAGTTGTTTTTCTAGATTTTCTTACACTTTGAATTTTACACCTTTCACACATCACAATTTTTGCATAATTTCTCTGTAGGTAATCTTCCTCAGATGATCAAGGATTGCAACGCAGCTGTTGCCTTCTGTGCGAGGAGATTCCCAAAGTCAAGGTAGGTCCTGGGCCCAGTAACCTCCATAACTGGGGCAAACTCAATTTTTATTGAAGGATTAGATCAGTGATCAGAAACGTTTATCTTATATTAAAGAAGACTGTAATAAAAACAAAATGGTGGAAAAACTATTTCCATATCTTATTCTTTTAAGGAGATATTAAAATTTAAAGTTGTCTTATCTTTGTAGAAATGACTGGTAAGTCTACTATGGAAGGTTGGTGCCGTAATCCTCACTTTCTTAACAATTGTTAATACATTTTCCAAGAAAATTTATTTAAATTTTTGTAATTTTTGAATTAATTATCCTCAAATTTTCTTCAGGTGGTAAATTATAATTATCCTTACTAGATTCTGTTTTACTAAATTGCAGGAAAATATATGATATGATAGAACATAAAGACTTTGAGGAATCTGAGGATGTGACATCACAACTAGTCTGATTTCAGCCATTTCTGCACAAATGATACCAAACTTTAAACTTGAATATCTCCTAAATGGCATATGATTTATGAATGCTTTCTTCGCCATTTTGTTTCTGTTGAAGTCCTCTTTCATGTTTATGAATTTGCACTTTAGACTATGAGCTGAGCCATTGCTTAATTTGACCGCAAATAAAATAATTTGTGCAAGCTGTGTCAATAATGAGGCTAAAACATATCAAAATACAGCAAAGTGATTTGTCCTAGGAAGCTCAAGTGGAGATGGATTAATGGTTTATATTTGGTCAGCGATATTAGGAATAACTTTGGCTGTAAATTTTCTATCTATTGCACTCACCCTCACCATTGTCAAAATCCAAACAAGTAGGCCTAAGGCCTTTAAAGGGGCTGGTCATAGCCATAGACTTCAAAATTAAAAAGCCTTCTTAGCAAAGGTTTCACTAAACATTCTTCCAAATGCATTTTTGTTTTTTTTAATTCCGTTGCCATTTTAGTTTGGCCCAATAAGTACAGTATTTCGGCACTTGAAAAGCAAATGCGAATTTATTTCAGATTGTGTCCCCTTTGCTTCCCAAGAATCCACTGACTTCCTGTCCAGGCCTTCAGTTCTATGCAATCACAAAGAATGTAATATTTTAACGCGTTCAGATATAAGTCCAGTCCAGGATGTTTAATATTCGTGGTTCTCCAAATTATATTATGATGCAAACACATAATTGAACAGCACCTGCAATTAATTCCTCGTTTCTCAGTTTTTTCGTGTAGAAAATTCGAAGAACTTTATGTACTATTATTTCTCTTCTATTTTGCATAGAGGAGTTTATGTTGCAGGGCATTCAGCTGGCGGTCACCTAGCAACCATGGTCTTAGCAACGGATTGGAAGAATGAATATGAACTCCCAAGTGATCTCATCAAAGGTAAAGTAGAAATCCTTGCATATATGATATTTTTGGAAATTGAGGGGTTATTCTGGAATGGTTCAGGGGTCATGCACAAGTTTACCTTATGAGAGGACTTTAAAAGAAACAAAATGGTGAAGAAACCGTTCAAAAAATCTTATTCCATCAAGGAGATATCCAAGTTTTAAGCTCATGTCTTTTCTTTATTTGTAGAAATGACTGGTGTAGTAAGTCTACTGTGGAAGGTTGGAACCCTTATCCTCACATTCTTAACAATTTCTAATGTATTTTAAAGAAAATATATTTAACTTTTTTCCTATTTCAATTATTTTCCCTTAAACTTTTTTCAGGTAGTAAATTATAATTATCCTTACAAGATTCTGCTTTACTACTTTCCTGACATATCCAGTGGTTTTTAATCTACAAAATCGCAGGACAAAATATGATGGAATACATAAAGAATTTGAGGAATCTGAGGCAGTGGCATTACAACTAGTCCTGATATTATTCATTTCTACACAGATAGATCTTTAAAGTTAAATTTCTCCTTAACGGATTAAAACTTTTTGAACGCTTTCTTCAACATTTTAGTTCTTTTAGAGTCCTCTTTCATATAGATTGCTCTTGCTTGACCCCTGAACTAATCCTTTATAGATTCATCAAATTAGTGCAGACTTGACTAGTGCTAGTAAAACAAAGCCCAGTGAAGTAATTGTTATAACAATATAAAGAAAAAAAAGAAAAAACATAAAAAGAACAAAATTAACTTAATTATTTTCAATAAAATACATAAATAATTAACAGAAAGAAAGCCTAATATTCTGTACAATTCAATTTTAAACAAATTTGTGAAGTTCCCTGTGACAACTTATCGTATTCAACGTATTAGGCGACCTTGCTCTAATAAGTGCCCACCCAATTTTTGTTGACAGATGACATAATTTATTGATTAATTTGAAGATTTAAATAAGTTTTGTTACATTATTTGCTTATTTTGCATCTGGCGCTGATTTTGTGATGGCTAGAGCTCGTATAGAACCAGTTCACACATTGCAATTTAAATACACTGTATGCAGCCCTGGACCATGGACACTTATTAGGAAGAAACTCCTTGCCCAAAAAGTGACACACTTATTTTTCCGTATTTCCTTGCTTATTATGTCGAATATGGTAATGTTTTTTAAACTTTCACAACATTATTTGAATGGGAGTGGCTGAATATGACAAATAGGTTTGAATCTCCATCATCGTACCCTCAAACTAAGTTTACCAGGAGAAAACAATCTTAATGATTTTTAGTGACTGAAATTTAGTACAGAAAATTACAAGAATTACATTAAATATATTAAGCTGTCCTCTCTTTCATACATCACAACTTTTGCATATCTTAAACATTCTTCAACTTTGATTAGCCATAATTTAAAAACAGATATTTTTTTGTCAGTATATTCAAATCCTTCTCACTCTACTTCCTTAACATTTATATGTATTGTCAACATCTAACTTGGTGACAACAAAACCCTCATGCACAAGAGAGATTAACGTAAATTTTAAAACAATTTTCTTGCTGTTTGCATGGTTTATATACGAGGTGCAGTGGCTCAGTTGTTAAGGAGTCATGCTCATATTCGAAAGTTTCCAGGTTCAATTCCTGTCGTGAGCACTGCATTGTGTCCATGACACTTTACTCTACATGCTTCAGTCCATTTAGCTGTAAAATGAGTACCAGCACTGCTGGGGAGTTAATTTGCGATGGACTGGCGTCCCATCCAGGGGAAGTCATGTACTCTCATCCGCTTACGCCATTGCAACAGGGAATAAGCACTGGCTCTACGAGCCTAATGGCTCGGATGGATTTAGTTTAGCTTTATTCTAAAATAGATCGTTGTGGTGACTGTAAAGTCTCTGTATGTCCATATACCCATGGAGCTATAGCTCCATGATATACCTTAAATAAATGGTATCTCCTAAATAAAACAATGTACTGCAGTAATTACCTCTGCCAACAAAGTTTGACGGAGGTATTGTTTTCGCCTGAGGTAGATTATGGTGGGTATGGAGATCAATGACCTCTACAAAATTATTAGGCATGTTGGAATTGAAAACGGGGCAGAGGTATGCACTTTACAGAGTGCTAAAATTCTAGTTTCCTCGGTTATGTTTCCAGATGAATTCCACTTTTTATCGAAATGTATAACATATTCTGATTTGAGAAATAAATTCTTGCCAAACCTAAGATTAATTTGTTTCACATATACATACATACAATAGGCTTTCATATCGCACCTATCTATGAAGGCACAGCGCCACCAAAAGATAAATATACATGCAAGATATGCAACATAAAAAAAATATTTATAATGCTGCTAATTTTCCATTTTATTTAATTGATTTATTTTCACTTCTCAAAATGATAACAATGCACAAATTAGAATATAGAAAAATGTTTATAACAAAATAATATATTTCATGTACATTACAAAACATCGGATTATACATGAGAGTGGTGGAAACTTGAGACAGGTCTGTAAAAGACTTTTCTAGCTCCAGTATTGTTTAAACGTATTACATGAAGAAGACAATTTTATAGCAAAACTTATTTAGTAGATACTCTTCAACCCATCCAAGCAATTTGTCCCTAACAAATACACCCCCCCCCCCCCTCCCTCCCTGCCTCTGCATTGGAACATTTAATGTGTCATAGGTGATGCAGCAGGAACAAAAATAATCATAACAAAATACTATATAAAAAAACACATCCTAATTTACCAACTTAAGACATACACCCAAACTATCGCCGTGTTGTTTTATGCAACAACTCGGGGAAAACAACTGTTTGAAGGGGTATTTTAATAGGTATGGGTGTAGCCAGTTGGGTAAAATCTTGGGTGGAATGACCCCGCCCCCCCACTTCCTCTATTTTCATGTGGTCTTCCATTCATATCAGTTTTTGTTACTTGAACCTCACTCTATGTATATTTCCTTTTTATAATTGGTGGCCTACAACCGATTGAATAAATGAAATGTTATTCTGTGTCATACAAAATGGACATGTTTGACCTCTGACCTTATCCTCTATTTTTATCTTTCAGGGGTATTTATTATGTCTGGGCTCTTTGATATACGACCGTTGATCAACACAGAGATAGCGGATCCCTTGAAATTGACCCAGTAAGTTTTCAGGTATAAGCTTTTTCTCTCTCCCCCTTCAAGAACTTCATCCCACACTGACTAACCCTTCTTTTACCACTGTAAAACTCACCCTCATTTCAATATCACTTAAAACCAAATTAAACTACAGGAGACACTTTTTTTTCTTTTTTTTTTTGCACTATAATACTTCAGGCACATGTGGCTATTCCAGTTAAGGTGCCAAATATACTTTTTAGCTGGACTTTTTTAAGAATAGTGAGAGCTATTCTACTGCTCGTGGTGTCGGCATCCGATAAAGTTTTTCTTTGTTTGTTGGTTAAAGTTTTTGGATGAGTTTATTTGTTATGATGATGATATTCTTGACATGAATAGCAATTAAAATATTTGTCTTGGCATGAATGAAGAAGCAAACAAAAGATTCCTCGCCTCAAAAGGATTGAAATTAGGTGTCTTGTTGGGTAGAAGATGACACGATGATAAGTAGATGTAAGGATGAGGCTGGGACCACAACTTTTTCAAAGGCGGGACAGGATGAAATTGTATGGGGTGTTCTCGTAGGTCGTATTAAGGTTTTGTGATAGCATTGTTACTATCATAACCGAGAAAATGGGTAAGGATGAGGCTGGGATGTTGGACAGGATGGGTGGGATGCATGTTGGACAGGGGGGGTTGGCATGTTGGTTAGGATGGTTTGGAATGTTGGACAGGGTGGGTTGGCATGTGGGACGTGTCATCTGGATTTCATTTGTGATTGGATATGGGTCATGCATGTGGTGGAATGACAGATCTGGTTTTCAGTTGTGATTGCATATAGGGGCATGTGATGACATTTGTGACAGAGGTTGGGATGGAATGTGGCACAGGCTGGAAGGTGTATTATTAGCAGTGAGGGGATTTGTAACATTTTTAATGTCGTACATCATGCCACAAGGATTCTTTGTACTATTTCAATTTTTTATTGACATTGGCCTCTCCTTTCTTTGTTGTTCAATAAATGTAACTAAATAGAGGTTTTATTTATAAAATTGCTAGGTTTCACTTGTTTTTGAGTTACTGGGTGAGGTCGTAACCTTGAGATTTTTTGTCTTAAAATATTTGGCACAACTCGGAGACATTTTGAACCTTGTAGTAAAATGTTGTGAAAATCAAAAGCAAATTAAAATTGTAAGTGCATCCTTCAAAGCTAAAGTAATTTAAATCATCTGCCCCTACTAGCCCTATTTCTACATATCAATAATCCCATTCGCTGTACTAGCATCGAATAGTCGAGTATGGTTGGTGCCACGTCACATCCAGGAGATGACGTCATTTGCTGGAGTGAAAACAAAGCCTTGCGCGTTACACGAACGGCAAGTCTGTATGTCTGCTCATAGGTATGCAAAGTCGGACAAAAATTTTATTGTTACCAATTGTTAATTTAACTACATTTTCATTGATTAGATGTTTCGTTAGTTGATTGTGCAGTTAAGTATAACAATTAATTAAAGTTTATGTTGATTTTTACAAACGATCGACTTGTACTTGTTACTGGTACACCTGCTGGGTATTTTAATGTAGGCATGTTAAAAGTAAAATATTTGTACCGAAAATTCAACAGAGCAGCACTACATCTTCCGAATAGATCATCATACATTGTCTCAAAGGATTGGAGATTAGGTTGGAACATTGATTAGGCAATATTTTGAATAAAATCTACATTAAAGGCACTGCTTAAAAATTTGACCTGCAATTTTGAAGCAACAAATTAACCACATCATTCAACAAGATTAAGTTTGCATCATAACATTGAGGTATAAATAATTCTATGCTCATAGTTCATTTCACCTTTCCCCAGCAGCAAAGACAAACAATGCCAGCATTGATTACAGGTACTACTTATATTACAAAGGATTGCCATTATGTTTAGATGTGTGTCACTAAAAATACTATGTAACACCAGTGGGAGTAGTTGTTATCTTGAAGGAGCCTTGGAGAGGTGAAAACTTTCATAGAAACAAAATGATAAAGAAACTACTTTAATATCTTATTGCATTAAGGAAACCTTTAAGTTTAAAGTACGGTATTATCTGTATAGAAATGACTGGTGAAGTAAGTCTACTATGAAAGGTCGGTGAACTCATCCTTACTTTTAAGCCGCAAAATCACAATGCAAAATGTTACGAAGCACACAAAGAATTTAAGGAATCTGAGGATGTGACATCACAGAATTTCAGTCATTTATGCATAAAAGATGGAGAACTTTAAACTTAAATATCTATATAATTTTTGGATATCTAATTTTAAATCTGACTTTCCATAACTTTAACGCATTCATCTGGTACGCAAATGAGCATGATTGGAGGGTTGGATCATGCATGGAGAGGTTAGAACTGCTTTTAAACTGTTTTTATTGTTGTGTAATCTCAATACATAACAATGAAAATATTTGTCATTTTTTGTGAATCTTTCGTAATATTTACTAGTCAGCTTTATTTTAAACTGTTTGTATTGTGTATATATATACATATATATATATATTTTTATATATATATATATATATATTGTATGTATGTATGTATTTACTAGTCAGCTTTATATTATAATATATATATATATATATATATATATATATATATATATATATATATATATATATATATATATATATATATATATATATATATATATATATATATATATATATACATATATATGTATATGTGTATATACACAATAGATATATAAGCCGTATGGCCCTGCACTATTAGTATGCACACTGTGGACAACATCAACAATTGGCTACTGTTATGTAACAAGTACCTGGGAATTTGAAAGCTGTTTTGAGCAGCCCATTTCAATGGTAAATATAAATAACCAGTCATATTTTTTCCTCTTTCAGACTTAGTTGTTGTGGATTTTATTATATAGAACTGTATATGTGTAATTGTTTTAATTAGTATTTCACTATTTGATATTGAATAGATTAAAAACATTGCATATATACTGTCAGAATCTTGTCATGGACACAAAATTCACTCACATTCCTCGATTTGTTATTTAATCAAGTTTTGTCATAGACACAAAATTCACTCACATTCCTTAAATTGTTATTTAAACAAGTGGTGTAAAAGAGAAATCGAGGGGGGAAAAAACGTAGAATTTGCACTATTATCTCATCTCATAGTTACGGTAATTGTGCAAATGTGAACAATCTTATCAAAATTCTGTTTGGATGTAAGAAGCAACTAGATAAAAACATCTGGAATGCTCAATCATTGTACAATAAAACTGTGACAATCTAGGACTATATCCTTAATTCTGATGTGGACATCTTAATTATTTGTGAATCTTGGCTTGGTGAAGAAAATCCTGTGGTGATTGGATAGTGCACACCATCTGGATATTCCCTTTTGAACTTCCCCAGAGTCGGTGATAAACATGGTGGCATTGCTTCAATTTACAAATCTCAATTGAAACTGAGCATTTCACCTTTTGCAGTTAATGCTGATATGTACACAACATTTGAACATGCATGTGTGGCTGACATTGACAAGACATTCCATCTTGTTGTTATATTTCGCCCCCCACCTTCAAGTTCCCATAGGATTGGCTTCACTGTAGCCAAATTCCATGAAGAATTTGAACAGTTTTTGTGCGAGTTAGAAAATCTGCCTGGAAAGCCTTTGATTATGGGTGAATTAAACATTCTCGTTGAATCCAAGTAAACCTGAAGTTTCGCGATATTTAGATCTGCTTTCTGAACATAATCTCCACCAGTTTGTTGACAGGCCTACTCAGAGGTCCGGTCATATTCTTGATGATGTGATTTGTTGAGTTGATGATGACTTGTTGGTAGAATGCAATGTATCTCCCAACTTATATGGTTCCAATTATCACATGATCGAAAAGCTGAAACCTGCACTAGAAAGGAAAGCTGTTACAATAAGAAATTTTAATGATCTCAATGAGGATGTTTTCAAGACTGACCTTATCCAAGAGCTTAGCGGCCCCATTAATGCTAAAAGATCCGAATGCTCAAGCTACCAAGTATAATACAAGAGTGCACAGAGTTCTTGACAAACATTGTCCACAGCAGACACGATTTCAACGAACGATTAAAGGTCCTAAATGGTTCAACGATGAAGTCTGGTTGGCTCAAAACAGATCGCTGCAAATATGAGCATTAGTGGAGAAAAATCCTCAGTGATACTGATCGCTTGAAATATCTTGAGCAAAATATAGTTGTAAATGAACTTAATGTTAATCCAAAACAGAGCATTTCAAAGGTGTTTTAGCAAATGCTGATGCAAAGACAATGTACAGTACAGTTAACTCACTTCTCAATAGTTCCACCAAGATTTTACCAATCTGCCGCTCAGATGAAAGTTTCAATAATAAGTTTGCCAAATTTGTTTACTGAGAAAGTGGCAAAAATATGGTCTGAACTTGATGTTGAATGTGTGAATGTAAATATATCTTCTCTTGACACCAGTAAACAATGTAATGATGATGTATTTGTACTTGATTCTGACAATGATTTGACGATTGATGATTTACATATGCACAGTACTGATATCTTTGCAAATTTCTATCTTAGACATATAATTTCTAAGATAATTTCTAAGGCTCCTATAATCTTGTCTCTTGCAAATATTTCATTTAGTGCTGGTTGTTTTCCATCCATTCTTAGGAACGCAATTATTTCTCCTCTTATCAAGAAGTCTACCCTGAATCCGGATGTTTTGAAACATTATCGACCCGTATCCAATCTTCCCACCCATGGTAAGATCCCTGAATATCCTGCAGTCTCTAGGTTTAATGAACGTCTTTATTCAAAACATCTGAACATCTTCATTCAAAACATCTTACTGAAGATTTTCAATCTGCCTACAAACCGGCACATAGTTCTAAAACTGCGTTATTGCGTGTTAAGAATGATATATTAAATGAATTAGATTTGGGTAGAGTTGTTTTACTTGTACTTCTAGATATGTCTGCAACCTTCGATACCCTTGACCACACTATTCTTATAAATAGGCTTCAGTGTGAGTATGGTATCAGAGGTTGTGTTTTAGGCTGGTGTAGATCTTATCTTAGTGATCGCAAGAGTTCAGTTTGTATCTCTGGTAGTTATTCTACAACCCATCCTCTGATATATGGTGTTCCCCAAGGATCTGTTACAGGTTCTCCGATCTTCAATGCCTATTCGCAGCCTGTTACCCGCATTTTCACAATCTTCAATGTTGCTTACCATATATATGCTGATGACACTCAGCTATATATGTTAGCTTCGATCCTAAAAAGCTGGGTGATAGGGAAGCTGCCTAAGCTCGCTTGTCAAATTGCATTGCGGCAGTTAAAGGCTTGATGCTTCATAACAAACTTAGACTTAATAACACCAAAACTAATTTTTATTTCATTAAAAAACAAATGCATTCCATCCAGTCCATTATTTTGAAGATTGGTGGGTCTGTGATTGTTCCTTCATCATCTGGTAAAAATTTAGGTATCATGTATGAACCTTGTATGAATGTGAATTCCCAGATCTCTACAATATGTGGTACTGTTAATTTTCATTTGCGTAATATTTCTAGAATATGGCGGTACATTGATCAAAATACTTGTGCTCATGCAGTGTGATCTCTTGTCCTTTCTCGGCTGAATTATGACAACTCCCTGCTTGGTGGCATATCACGCTTGCAAAGACTTCAAAATCCTGCAGTGCGCATGATTTTTTGTGTTCATAGACGTGCAAGCGCTTCTCCCCTCTTGCATTTTTTCATTGGTTGCCCATACAGCAGAGAATCATGGCAACTCCCTGCTTGGTGGCATATTACGTAAAGACTTTAAATTGTGCAGCGCGCATGATTTTTTGTGTTGATAGACGTGCAAGCGCTTCCCCCCTTGCGTGTTTTTCATTAGTTGCCCATACAGCAGAGAATCTATTTCAAGATCTTACTGCATGTGTACAACTGCATTAAAAAAAAATACGCCTCAATACCTTAAAGATTTGCTGCATATTTATGAGCCTGGATGCGTTGGTCTAAGATCCAACAAGGATGTCACTCGCCTTGTGGTGCCACGAACTAATCGTGTCAGTGGGGACTGCGCCTTTCCTGTCCTGGGACCACGTTTGTGGAATAATCTACCTATTGCAATCCGTCAGGCTCAAACTGTTTATACTTTTAAGAAGGCCCTTAAGACTCATCTTCTTCGTACTGATTAAGTTTTATGCTGTCTATAATATTCATTTTCTTGTTTTATCATCTTGTTTTGGGATTTTTACCAATTCTTTTATGCTTGTAAATTGTCCTGCAATTCTTTTACATCTTGATATTGTATATTAATAGTTGTATATTAAATATTTAACCTGAGATTATAACTTGCTATTTGGTTCAGTGGTAGAGGGCATTGGTACTGTTCAGTTAAGCATGATTGGGGGATTGTGTGTGCATAGTGATTAGCCTATTTGCATAGCAATGAAAATATTTGTATAAGTAGTATTTAAACAAATGATCATACAATATATGTGAAGATCATTGTTCACACTTAATGGTGGAGGGTACAGGTTGGAAAGAGGGTTGAATGGTATTCTTGTATTGACATTGGCAAGTCAAGGCCTCTCCTTTCTTTGTTATTCATTTAATAGAACTAAAAGAGGTGTTGTAGTTATAAAGACTTAGGTTTGACATGTTTTCTGAGTTGAGCTGTTTTTGTTTTACAATATCTAGAAAAACTCAAAAATATTTTGAAGCTTGTAGTGCGTATGAAAATGTAAGTGCATCTTTCAAAGTTAAAGTAATTTGAATTCATCCGCCCCTGCTACCCTATTTCTGTATGTACTTCCCTCTATTAGCCCATACTCTATACTAGCTTTGAATAGTCGAGCATACTGTCCTTCCGACAATTCTAGTTTCTTTTGAAGGCTCTTTTCATATAAGATGAACTTTCTTGACCCCTGAACTAATCCTTTAATTTTGATGTAATTAATTTTTGGTGCATTTCAACCTGGTCAACGAGCTATTCAAAATAATCATTAGTCAATATGGAAATGATATTAATTATCTAATTCTTATAACTTACAATTTTTTATGAATACCTGTCAACAGAGAAATAGCGCTAGCCTGCAGCCCTGTGGGACATCTAGATGAAATTGCTAAATTTTCACCGAACTGTGATATTGTCTGTGTCCATGGTGATCATGAGAGTCCTATATTCAAGCTGGGCCCAAAGCATTTCATGAAGGTAAGTGAATCAAAGGAAACAAAACACAGTGTTTATTTATTGTATTTAAAGTATTCTGACAACTTTTGATTCATTACATGGACATTTCCTATGCAATACTAGGAGAAGAGAGATGCTTTAAGAAAAAAAGAAAAAAAAAGTTCCCCCAAAACCACGATACTAAAAATCTCCCATACTTGAAATCTAAAACCACAAAAAATTATTTTGAGATGTGTAACTTCTTGTAAGCACACTGTTAAGTTGACCACACACGAGGTCAGAATGTGCGGATTAAGTTACATGTTGTGTAGGAGTGAGAGGCCTGTGGGAAGTTATTTATAGCACAGAAGGTTAGTGACCTCGGGCTGCTATTTAATTGGGCTTCTTACCAAACAGAAGTTTTAACATGTTTAAGAAAGACATTTACTTCAAATTGTACCTTACTTTCTATGCTAGAAATATGATACAAAGTGCTCTATTTCTAGGTGAGCCTAAGACACCCAGCAGTAAGTTTGACAGTTGTAGTTCATGTACTATTCAAGTCTGTTTTTCTCACAACGAGGCCCTACTAGCCTAAGGTTATGTTTACTTATGCATCCCCTCCTTAGGATATATATTGCTATGTAATCGCTTACATTTAAGCCATCCTGCCTAACATCCAGGGGTGACTCTGGTTTTAGCCGAGACAGCAGTTTCAGGCTTTTCTGGACTCTCAAAGTGTCTGCATTAAGTACGACTGTCAAACTCACTGCTGGGTGTCTCGAAAGGCTCACCCAGGACTAAAATACTCTGTATCATACTTTTAGCATAGAATGTAAGTATAATTCTTGTACTCCCCCCACCCCCCTCTCCCTCCCTAACAAGCGGGGTGAATTCTTTTAAGTTTGCAAAGTACAGTCTTAGTTTAAGGGTTACGGCAGATGAAAATTAGGAAGATCCAGTTTTTTTTTTATATTCAAAATTGAAAGATCTATGGAGCACTAAATTGAAAAGTGAGGGCGCTCGTTTTTGCGAATTTCACAAATATATTATCCACAACAGATTGATAAACTTCATATCTCCATAGCCCACGGAGGGCAAAGGGCACTTGAATATTCATTTATATTAAGCAGAAAATTGCTATACTATTGCATGCTAGATAAGCATTATATTTTTCCTGAAAATACACCCTCACTTTTCAGTGTAGTGCTCCTTTAAGCTTAATTGGTAGAAAATATGCTCTAAACCATGAAATTAACAAAAAGTCTTCATCAAAAACAATGGAAAATTGAACCACATGAAGCAATATCTTTCCTTAGGAGAAATGGTCCGTCAATCATTCACAGTTAATGCACATAATTACATCAGGCATTACGATGCACAGCTATTTTTATCACCAGTTTGAAAACAAACTTCTCCCACTAAGACACCTAACATGGATGAGTGATTTCAATCACAAAAGTGCCTTGATCATTCAGCTCTGGCTTTGTGTAATCTTATACACACAAATAGTCTTGGGCTAGTTGGCTGTGGTGTGCATGGGAATGGCAGATAAACAATCATTGTTTGGAGTTGAAACAATACACTGACCAGGAAGTGGGGTTGGTAATTGCCATACCTGAGTTTTCAGGATTAACTCAGGTGTCAGGTGCAGGTAGGCTTAAAGATCAACTTTTTGGCATGATTTTCCACATTTTGAATTTTGAGGCCATATAATCAAGATATGCAAATTTTAGTGAAATTTGAGTGAAATGTGAATCATATCAAATGGTACATGGATCATGCCAAAGAGTTCATGAATTATATCAATGGTAAGAGGATCATACCAAAGGGCACAAGGATCATATCAAAGAAAACAAGGATTGTGCCAAATGATCATGCCAAAGGATACATGAATCATGCCAATAAGTTCATGAATCATACCAGTGAGTGTACGGATCATACCAAGTGGTGCAAGGATCATACCGTAAGTAAAGCATCATGCTAAATGGTACAAGTATAATTTCAAAGGGATAAGGATCATGCCAAAGGGTACATGAATCATGCGAATGGTAAATGTTAAAGGGCACAATGATCATGCCAATAGGCACATGAATTATATCAAAGGGTACAGCAATCATACCAATGGTGCAAGGATCATACCATAAGTACAAGGATCATGCTAAATGGTACCAGGATCATTTCAAAGGGATAGGATCATGCCAAAGGGTACATGGATCATGTCAAAGAGTTACATGGATCATGCCATATAGGATGAATGGTTGAGGAAACAAGAATGAGGTGAAAAAGCATGTTAGATAGTTTATATTAAACGTAATGTTCATTATGTCTGTTACAGCTCATGAAAGACAGAGGATGCAATAACATAAAGGTCTTTGAAGTGAAAGATACAGATCATTTTGAGGTTCTAGAAAATCTATTTGAGGAGGATTTTAAGTTGACTCAGGTATGTATTATATACAGATTACCTATGAAGTATCTGTATTCATTTTTTTGGAAAGTAGTTAAATTAATATTTGTGTGACTTTTCAATGTCATATTTATGATAAGAGGACTATTAAAGAAACAATTTGGTGTAAAAACCATGTTTATATCTTTTTCCATTTAGGATTTATTGCATTTCAAAGACTGTGTGAGTTTGTTGAAAAGTGACCTCGCTGTGTAAAATGTGATGTCAGCAAGGCAAATCGAAGACAATTGTTATGTATTTCTATCAAACAAAAAATGATTTTCTTTTATGTAAAGCGAAAGGTTTATCTGCAGATGGGTAAATCACGTTCTTATAAAGTGTATGTTATACCCCATCTCACTCAAATAATCAAAAAATGGATTTGGTAATTTAGGAAGAGGCAATTAATTTTAAAAGTAATACACAAAAATTGTCTTGGATTTGGCTTTATGACATCACACTGTACACTGTGTGGTCACGTTTCAACATACTCGCAATCTTTGAAATGCAATAGCTCCTAAGTGGAAAAACGATATCAACATGATTTTTACACTATAGTGTTTCTTTCATGGTCCTCATCATAAATATGAAAATGAAAATTTATGGGAATATTCCTTTAAAGACTGGATAGTTCACACTAGCCATCTCTGTTTATCCTTCAGGAGAGTGGTTAAAAACCCAGTAGGTTACACCATCCATCTTTGTTTATGCTGTAGGAGAGTGGTTAAGGACCCTGTGGGTTACACCATCCATCTCTATTTATCCTTTAGGAGAGTGGTTAAGAATCCGGTGGGTTACACCATCCATCTCTGTGTATCCTTTTGGAGAGTGGTCAAGGACCCTGTGGGTTACACCATCCATATTTGTTTATCCTTTAGGAGAGTGGTTAAGGACCCGGTGGGTTAAACCATCTATCTCTGTTTATTCTTTAGGAAAGTGGTTAAGGACCTGCTGGGTTACACCATTCATATTAGTTTATCCTTCAGTAGATGGTTAAAGACTTGGTGATTCACATCATCCATATACCCTCTTCAACTTGTTTGTCCAATCCTTTAAAGGTCTTTGAGGATGTTATGATATATGCAAAACTTCATGAAATTCCCTTTATACATCTTTCCTTCATTTTAGTCTCTAAAAAGGTTTCACAACTGGTTTTATCAGATGGCCACATACATTTCTATATAACCTCAGTTGTTGAGAAAGGGATATAAAATCCTAAAGCTATGCTACCCACTTACCCAGACCTGTTGAGAAATGGATATAAAATATCTAAATTTACTGTAAGTTATATGTTACCTTCCATGCTATAAATATGCAATCTGGTTCAATGACCTGATTCTAGCACACTTCTAACCGACCTTAAAAGCATAGTTACCAACCCCGCCCTAAACTCCATAATACCTCTAACATTCCTCACTTCTTCACAGCACATTGCTGTCACAATATTGCTAAAACTGGCCAAAAAAATTCTCTAAATTTTCGCCTTTTTCTAACAATTTTCTTTTCTCTCACGAGGATAGGCTAATGTTATACAGTGCATATGTAATAACATATGTAGTAACATGTTAGGGTGTCTTCAGTACAGGTTCTTGTATGCATTATGCCAAATTCTCGTTTCGATGTTAGCACATGTGCAAGAGGTCGACGTCACCACAGGATGAGTGGGGAGTCATCTTCACCCAGCTCCAAGGAGCTACAGTTATTACAAGAGAGCCTATATTTTATTTTACGTTACCATACATAGCGTGAGTTCATACCTCTTGCTAGACTTTTTAATTTATGAGCTCAATTCATGGGTCCCTGGAGAGACCCTAGGGGGGGGGGGGAAATCTCCCTTGCGCCCCCTTTTCAACAGAATTTACCTTTCTTTTTATCTCCACAGACACCAGGATCACAGTGCTTTGTGTTTTCTATGCTACCCCTACGCATTTAAAGATTTTACATTTCGTGCATTTTCTCGGGCTTTCAAAATGTTGAAATATAAATCTAACTAATTCTTTTTTCTAATGTACTAAATTGCTGTGGCTTGCCTTATACCATGTTTGACGTCTTCTGCAGTTCCATCTCACCCGTGTAAAATACATCCCTCATAGGGGAGCTTTGGAGTAAGTATATATTTATATATACATATATTTATTTTCAGACGCCAATTAAGGGGCGTTTCACGTTAAATATGTCATATCAATATAGTCTCTCAGAGTTTTCTGCTTATGCGAAGACCCACGCCTCGATGATACTGAGCCACAGAGGTCTGAGGCAGTAGTCTACTTTGTCAACTTATACTGACTTACCTCCTGGGGCCCCCGACTCGACGCTACTGAGTCAGCAGGGCCGCGGGCAGAGGTATGTCAGACATAAGCTATTTCTGAAACTATATTGATTAGCTAAGTTGCATCTTAACTACGTAACTTCTAGCACCCGCGTCTCGACGATACTGAGTCAGTGGAGTGCTGGTAGTGGTGGGTGACTCCTTATTACACCGCTGTGTACCACGGTTTCATGTAGGGACTGGTAGGGCAGCATCCTAAGTGAGTTACAAGTAATTTTACTGCTCGCTGTAGAGCCATTAGATTACTTCCATCGGTCCATACGGGTCTGCACGGCTCCGGTGAATGGCTCTGTACAGGTCCTTACGGCTACACGGCACGGGTTCACAGCTCCATACGGGTCTGTGGTACAGCTTTACATATGGGTCCGTGATACGGGTCCATTGCACGGGTCCTTACGGCTCCGTATACAAGCTTTACGGTTCCATACGGCTCTGTATCCAAGCTTTACGGGTCCATACGGCTCAGGTGAACGGCTCCGTATGGGTCCTTACGGCACCACACGGGTTTGTGTGACAGGTCCATCGTGCGGGTCCATTGTTCTGTATATAAGCTTTATGGGTCCATACGGCTCCGTATCCAAGCTTTACGGGTCCTTACGGTTCCGGTGAATGGGTCCGTATGGCTCTATAGTATTTGAACAGGATAACGAACAGCGTACAATAAACCCGGAAGTGCCACGGCTTTGAGTCCATTGAATGGACCCGTATGGGTCCATATGGCTCCATTAAACAGGTTCATGGGTCCGTGCCATGGCTTTACAGGTCCATTGAACAGACCTGTATGGTTCCATAGCTAAACTCTACAGGTCCATACAGCTCCATTGTACGGTCCCATACAGGTCCATTGTACGGTCCCGTACAGGTCCATACGGTATCTTAGCTAAACTTTACGGGTCCATACGGCTCCAGTGAACTGGCTCTTATGGCCCCACAGGACCTACACGGGATAACGTACAGCGTACGGTAAACCCAGAAGTGTACCCAACAGCAACACAGCTGCGTGGTAAAGCAGCCAGTAGCCATTAGCTACAGAGTTCCGTGGCCGTTTCTCTTACGGGACACGTACTGAGTATGGCGATAGTCCCCACATGTAGCCACCAGCTTTGTAGCTCCATTGAGAATAGAAGCAAACGTCGTGAACGGCTTGTATAGCTTACATAGCACGTGAACTCTACTGCTAATCCATTTGGCCCCAGTGTACTTTTTGCTATTCCAACAGGGACGCGTACTGAGTATGGCAATAGTCCCCCACACGTAGCCACTGGCTTCATGGCTCCGTGGTGAATAGAAGTATACTGAAGTAACGACTGGTATAACATAGGTAGTATGTTAACTCTATCGTAGATCCAAGCGGTTCATTATTACTGATAGCTATTCCGATAGGGACGCGTACTGAGTATGCTAGTAGTCCCCCTCACGTAGCCACTAGTTTTGTAGCTCCGTGGTGAACAGAGGTAAACTGGGTGGACGGCTCGTAGAACATACATAGCACATTGATGCTATTGTAGATCCATGCGGCTCTGTGATACTTAACACAGATACGTACTGACTACAGCAGTAGTCCCCCCACCCCCTTCCTACATAGCAACTAGCTTCATAGCTCCATGGTGAATTGAATTTAACTGAGTTAACAACTTGTATAATATACACAGTACATTAACACTATCGTGAATTCAACCCCAGGGATTGGGTACGGTATGCGTAGTACGTTAAACCCCCTTTTAAGATTAAGTCCACGTAAGTTAGTCTTTTGGCATAGGTGGCCGCTTGATAGACAGTCTTACAATCGGGGTAGCTGTTAAAGACAACGGCACAGTTTACGCTATACCTTAACACCTTCACGGCTCCACGGCTTGTTAGTTAACTACCCTTACAGCGTACGGTATTAGTTTTCTCCACATCCGTAGCCATCCGCTCCGCAGTCCCAAGGTTTTTACAACCTTCTGAACTTAATGGCCTGTATAGCATACGCCGTGCGTTAATGCCATATCTAATTAAGATGCTGATATAAGTAACCAGCGGCAACGCGGTTCCGCAACTGCAACAGCCTGTTCCAAGTTGATGGCGCATATAGTATACGCAGGACATTAACATCTTTTTACAATAACTTACTAAGGTTAATGACCTACGTCTACGGTTAGTGTAGTATACGCGATATGTTAACGAGACACTAAAACAAGTTAATGAAGTCTATATTTGGACGAACTATAGCCACCGGCTTACGCAGTTCCACAATTGCAACAACCAGTCCAACGTTGACGGCCAGTATAGTATATGCCGCACGTTAACACTGTATCGGAACGGTTGTAACTTCTTTACGTTAACAACCCATATAGTATACGACGCATGTTAACGAGATAATAAAATACCTTGACTAAGTTCATACTGGACAGGCCATAGCCACTAGCCCCACGCTTCCACGGTTGCAAGAACCTTCTTAACGTAACGGCCCGTATTGCTTACGGTGCATGTTATAACACCATTTTGATTAACCTTTTCAGGCAAATGGACTTTCATTAGTTAACGGCTTGTTCTGCATATGGTGCTAGTTATCTCCAGGGCCATAGCCAATGGCTTATAGCTCCACGGTCTTGCGACCTATAACCGTCTTACGGCTCAAAGCCTTACGTGGTTAGCAGCCTGTTTAGTTAACGTTAACGGCTTAGGTTAACAGTCTATCTTTTAGCGCGTTAACCAGGGTTGATAGTACCAGTCAGACCCACAATGTTGTGTAATCTGTACTTTTGCAACCACGCAGGTCTCTATGACCAGCCAGGTTTATTCATCAGTTTAAATCAGTAAGGTTTAAAGAAACTTTATTCGTAGCCAACCTAGACTTACATCAGCAAGGTCTTGTGTCTACGGTGGATACCAGAACAACGTAGTGAGGAGACAGTTTTCCTCATCGTTTACGTGGATCGGCTAATGACCCATTTTTCATATGTTGTTACTCTAACGCTAGACTTTAACAGTGCGAGGTGACGTCACTCCTGCCACGTTGCTCCTCGGTCATCGCGTAGTGTCTCGGCATTGCTTTTGTAAGCTGACACTATACGAAGACAACGGGTCTCCGTATACTCTCCACAGTGGTATAGACCGGGAGCCGAGAACTTTTATTTAAGTGAAAAGTGCCGGAACAACTGACCTCATGGGTTGAGAGCCCCCTCCTCCCACGTTACAAAAATGCATTGCTGTCGGGTCTGGGCCAGGGGGTTCCCGCCAAAATCACGTGATCAATAAGGTTATTACCACAAATCCATTTCAGCAAAATCTGGAGTCCTATGCTTGATAATATTTCAATTAATCTGTCTACACCCATGTGTTCATGGTCAATGAATACAATGGTAACCATGGTATCGTGAAAAAATGAGTAGTTTCCTCTGTAAATTATTCATCACCCACAACCACGTAATAGCTGATGTTATTACCATAAAATGTATTTTCTTCAATATCTAGAAAACTATCCTTAATATATTTCCAATTAATTTGTCTTCACCCATGTTTTCATAGTCAAAGAATACACCGGTAACAATGACTGTGAAATAATTTCTCAACGTTATTTGTTAATCCGCCGAAATCAAGTGATTACTGGTGCCATTACCATAACATATATTTTCTTGAATATCTAGAAACTTATACTTCATACTGCTACACACCCATGGCTTGATGGTCAATGAGAACAATAACAACAAGCACAAGCTGAACCAATTTATAGTTCATCACTTCTTTTTAATCTGTGCACCTAATTCATATAATTGACTTGGTATCTCACCTGTGAGAAGCCATTTTATCACTTTTTTCTCCTATGCGCATTGTCCTTGCATTCCTACATATAATGCTCGCCTTCAATTATGAAGCTCTTGACTTAATTTATTTAAATGCAATTGTGATATGCCATACCACTACCCATTCTGTATCATTTACTAACACAGATAATAATACCAAATATCTGTTTTAAAAAAAAACAGTAAAATACATATTTACATACAGTAAAACATAATGATATAAGTGTCTATTTTCATGATCTGATGATTACATTTCTTCTGTATCACTATCTTCTTTCTCCGAGTCACTTCAAGAACTATCTGACGACTCCTCATCTGTGGAGCTGTTCACGTTTAAGTGAGTAGAACTGTGAGAGACTCTGGAACTGAACTTCCTGATTACCAGTTTGGTTCAAAGCCCTTTTGGGTCAATTTCCACCCGTAGTCTGTGGGACTCTCTCCACAAGTTGGATCAGCCTGATTTTTGCCACATACTGAGCCCTTCTGATATGGTTGTGAAATGTTTTGGCACATGGAGGAAGAGAAACACAGTTAATATTCATTATTCTTAAGAGAAGGTCTTCCTTTTTACCACTCATCCATATGAATGCCTTAAATCAGGCTTCATTTAGGTCTGATGTTTTGAATCCATACAAGGAGCAGACAAATGAAGTAACGCCCGGAGTATCTACTTCATCCGAAGTCAGAGATCGTACTGCAGTCTCATAAGTAACATATGATTCCGTCCTTTGGGAGGACTTTATTTTTACTTTTCTGTAGAAACATGAAGTATAATCCCAACCTGTCAGGGCGTGAATGCCACTAAGTGCGTCGGTTAAATCGAGCTGCTTCTTTTCGAGAGGATCAGCTAGGTTAGAGGCGTTAATGTATCTTCAGTGGTTGCCAAATCCATAGTCCATGATGATGTTTATCTCTGTCGTTCGAGCCCAATCAGAATGAGGACGTCTGTATCAGTGGACCTTATGAGAATGTTACCACTGGAAATAATGTCAGCCTTCTCGTGTTGATATTGATAGTTGCGGGGTTCTTGTGTTTGCAGTAGATTGTTCTCATTCTTCATTCGCTTACACACACCACCATGTGAGACATAAATTGTTTTATCACCAATTATTGACCCATACTGGCTTTTTTCATTCTTCCATCACAAACTTTGCAAACTCTTCTTTAAATGACCCATTTTTAAGTAATTCTGTACCACTGTTGCTAGTCTTGATCAGGTCCTGTGATAATGAATATTCCATCCGGTGAATGACGGAAGTTTCGCTCAGTCTTAATGGATGGTGTTTGATACTTGTCAAGAACTAGTAGGTGGATTTACTGTCCTCAATTCAAACAAACCTTCAACAAAAGATCTCTAGCCATGTTGGTGTATCTGGACTTGTTGTGTTGAAGTACGATTTCATGGATGATAAAACCTCCATCTATCACTGGCTGTGATTGAGGGAAGACTATTCACAACATGAACTTCCTGTCTACATTCAAGGAATTTTGTGAGAGCTGCTTTGTCTGTCTTAAGTGGGGTTCCGTACTATAAACAAGGGAAAGAAGAACTTCAGTAATGGGAAAGCTAAGATTATGTTGAAGGTCAAGTGCATCACATGTCTTAGGTGCAACAGCTTGGATCTGCCCCAAACATCTCTGACTCCCTTTGCCACATTTAGCTAGTGTACTGCATTCTTAGCTTCTTTCACATTCTCTGCTGCAAAATTCAAAGCCTTGATTCTTGTCAAAGGCTCCAGAAATCCCACACCGTCTTTTGCACATTTATTTTTTCAAACTGTAATCGAAGCTTCTTTCCCCACTCCAGTGTTTCTAGGAGATATCTCTTGGTTGTATCATTTGCTGCTCATCCAGATGACATATTCACTAGCTCAGCTAGAGAATTAGAGACCAATGGGTTGCATTTGTTGTTCAGGGTCCTGCTTATCGCATTCTTGTCAGCATTGTCACGTTGAATTCTCCATTTCCTTAGTTCATTAACAGGTTTCTCTCCTTTGAGAAGACTAACTAGCTCACAAAGTTCTGTCAGAGCCACATTAAGTTGGGTGAGGGTGATGGACCATCTCCTGAGGGCACCAAGTGAATTTGTGAAAGCTATAATTCCTCTCACTTCGGAATGATATGGCACCTTCCTTCACAATTTCACAAGCTTTGCAATCCATATTCTGCAGCTTGTGGGGGAAGATGGATACCCATCTAGCATAATTTGGTCAGTTCAAAGCAAAGAACACATCAAGCACATGTGGGAGCACATTGATATAGCTATCAATGTTATTGGTTCGAACAGCCCGCAGAAGCGTAGACAGATTAAATGTAATATTATCAATTGGTCTCCAGATATTGCTGAAATGGATTTGTGGTAATGACATCATTGATCATGTAATTTTGGCAGGAACCTCTTGGTCCAGACCCGACAGCAATGCATTTTTGTAACGTGGGGGGGAGGGCCAGGCCTTTCAACCCATGAGGTCACTTGTTTCATCACTTTTCACTTGAATAAAAGTTCTGGGCTACCGGTGTAGTAACTATGGGCTCCACAGTTCCACTGTTGTAAGAGCTTTCCAGAGTTAAAGGCCCTTAGAGCATATGACGTACATTAATGGCCTGAAACTTTTTCCAAATCTTTACGGCACTTTACTGGCGACTTGGACAACCTCAGTAGGGCGTTCAGCATAGTCAGGCGCACGCCGGACGCACCCAGGTGTGGCATTGGCAAGAGGCCGTTTAACTCCTCCCAGGGTTTACCTGCAAGTTGTGCTATGACAGCTGACCGTGTGATCCCCTGCAGACTTGCACACTATACAATGACTGAGACATAGTGGCGTGGCAAGACCACGCATAGCTTAAGGAGCGGCACTTAGAAAAAGTCACAGCAAGAGTAGGGAAAGGAAGTACCGTTTGACGGTCCTCTTTCCCCCACCACCTTCTCATCCACCATGCCTAATGGCACTCCACCTTCGGGTTTTGCCAAGTTTGGCATTTCGCTCACTTCTCTCCTCTGGTCCTCTCCACAGTGGAGCAGGTCCCAGAGTAGGAATTTAGAAAGAAGCAGGAAGCGCTAATGGAGAGAACAGTTTTCATCCTTCCCTCACTTCTCTTTTCCTTCCTTTCCACCTGAGCCGAGGCATGGACATAAGAAGAAAAATGGAGTTAATCCATGGTAAGATGTTTCCTATCTTCATGGACTCCTTAATATCCAGGCTGCTGCCTCCCACACACCACCGGCCAGCAGCGACCGATGCGTACTTTCAACACTCCCAGACTTAGCGAGTCGTTGGGAGGACGTCTTTGAAATCTACCCCTTGGGCTGAAGATGGTCTCATGGAGACCTCAACCGTCCTGACTTTACATAAGGCCATTTATGACTGATAGAGGAGAGAGTGCTAGCTATAAAGGCGATAGCAGATATCCTCCTCTCACAGCGAACGTCTCTGACGAGAGACTGGCTGATGCTCATAGACCGCTTAACCAGTTGGGTGGACATAGTTCCCATGTGCAAGTTTCACATGAAAGACCAATGTCCCCTTCTGCAGCTCCTTTCAAGACACATCCTCTCCACACCTTCAGACAGTGGCTACCCACGTTTAGTGGTTTTGCAACCTCTCCCACTTGGCGTGAGGAGCGAAGTTTCCATCCATCAGACCTTCACCCTCAGTGGTGACGGATGCGTCTTGGACGGGGTGAGGAGCACATTTAACGTTGTCCGCAATAGCAGGAACTTGGGCAGGTACTTGGCTTATCCTGAAACCGCTAGTGCTGAGCAAAACAGTTCAGATATGCACCGACATTGCACCACTGTTGTGGTCTCTCTCTCTCTCCCAATTTTCAGACAGGGAGGAACAGAGCCCAGGAACTTCTGGAGTCCTTCCTCTCATCTTGGTACAAGACAAACTAGGTCAGCCTTCAGGCAGTTCACCTTTTGGGCTAAGAGTACATGATCACTGATCTGTCGTCTCACCTCAGTGGAACTCACACATGATAGGTGTGCTTACCACAGGTGACCAGAGCGATCTGGACAACATTCGACCTTCCGGACACAGGTCTGTCTGCGTCCGTGGGTTTCGGAGTCGACACATTCACAATCACAGGGACTCACTACTTGGGTTAAGCCTTTTTCGTCATTCGCGTTGGTACAAAAGGTACTCAGCAGGGCAATGTACAACCGGTAGCACCCATTTGGCCCTGCCACCTGCGCTTCCCTCAGCTGCTCAAACTTTTTGCAGGCTTTCTGTAGGAGCTTCTGGTCAGACTCGCAACCACTGAGTAAATTAGCCAAATTTTTGTTTTCTTATATAGACCTTCCAAGATTCTTGCATCCCTGTGGGTCATACAAGTTGTCTTAGGCACACTGGTGAAAGCTCTGCTCAAGTCCTTCCCCCCTCCCCTTAATGTGCCAATTGATGCTAGAGTTGCCTGCTTTCCACAGACTCTACTAAGCACAGAGGTGCTTTTGTTTTCATGCGCTTCCTCCCAAAGAAGGTCATTTTCATCTTTCGCCCGGAGCCAGTATTCATACCACCGCTTTCCACACCTTTAGACCCACCAGAAAACAGGGTATGGTGCCCCGTCTGTCTGACATCTTTAGAATTCACAACGTTCATGTTATTCCTCTAACTTTTGCTATAGCAAGGTTGCGCGCTAGCGAAGTTTTCCTCTGTTCGGGAATTCCTCAGTTCGCATTAGCTAACACACGCTTTGTTCCCAATCGTGTATTTACTAACCGATTCCGTCTTGTGGATAAACTTGGTGAGTTTTGTTGCATTATTTTAGACACTACTATGATGTTTATATTGTGTCCAAACGCTCTCTCGATTGGCATGTTTTCTGAGTTAATCTATAACTCGGGTTCATGCGCGAATTGCCTCAGTTACTGATAACTGGTAGATAACCTGTTCAATTTGACTGTAACTAGGAGTTATTTACTATGGTTTAGTAATTCCTATTCAGAAGTTTTTTTTGTCTCTAAGAGGATAAGGAATCTAATCCTTTAAGTAGGATAAAACTAGGTTGAGTATTAGGACCAGCTTCTTGATAATTGGGCATTGACCTGAACTGCCTTCCTTCTGTTCCTCGGTTGCAACCTGATTGCATATTTATAGCATGAAAAGTAAGATATAACTTGAAGTAAATTTACCCCGCTAAGCGTAGCGGGGATATTTATGAGAGTTATACTTACCGTCCATGCGTCCCGGTCCACCTCCCCTCTCATTCAGGCCTTGGTGGAATGTTAAGTGAGGAATATTAGAGGTTATATGGAGGTTAGGGCTGGGTTGGTAATACATTTTTAAGGTCGGTTAGAAGTGTGTTAGAATCAGGTCATTGGACCAGATTGCATATTTATAGCATGGAAGGTAAGTATAGTTCTCGTAAATATCCCCGTTACGCATAGCGGGGTACATTTATGTTACCCACTTACCCAGACCTGGATTTCACAGGAAGAAATTTGTTTCTTTAAAAGAAAAACTACATTAAAAAAATATTTCTTGAGTAAGCAACAGCATAAATACATATGTGCTCTTAAAATGTCCCCATGTAATTGTGCATGAATAGTTAATTTAATTGTGAAAGAGGGAAGCATATAAAGATGTATTTACTACGATTTTTGTGGGAAGATTTTTGACATCTTTATTCAGAATCGTGGGAAATTATATAATTAATTCCAACCCTGCACATACCAGAAAAAGGAGATAAGTCTTTCACACGATTCTGAATGGGGGTTGGACTAAGATTCAAAAAACATTTTCAGAATCACCTCTATTTCTGACCTCTTCAAGAATAATCCCCTCCAACATTATCACCTTCTTCTGCAATAACAACTTATTCCACCTGATCTAATCCATACCCACACTCCCTCATTTTCTGTCTTACCTTCCAACTTATCTTTCCTTTTTTACCTTTATTTGCGCCTTTGTTTTTTCCCCTTGCTTCTTCTCCCCTCTCCCTTTCCCAACCATCTCTGTCCTAAAATTTGCACCTTAAATTTTCAACACATTTTTGGCACATTTGACTCTGACTGTCGCAGTGCAGCTAAACATCAAGAAACCAAACCAAACTAGAATCAAAAACAGTAGATTAACATAGGAAAATAACCTCATTAGTTGTTTTACTCCTAAAGTTTTAAACAGTCAGACCCGATTTGATAAACAAGCAGATCGGGTCAGACTTTTCCTCTTTATTTTCTTCATTCTGAAAACCCCACAAGTAATTAGGATAAAATTTCCCTTATCAATGGCTCCATTGTACTTATTCTCCTATTAGTCCTGAGTTGTTGTGGAAGTTGGTGTTGAGTTTCATAATAGCAATGAATGAAGTCCTTATTGTGTGGTTGAGTGGTTATTTTAATTAAGACAAGTGGCCTCAATATTTGCTACAGTAAGTTTGTGGCTTTGATTTGCTGGAACAAATTGTTAAGGAGCAGGACAAGTCATGTGTTTATGCATCACAGCTTTGCATATTAAATAGTTAAATATTGGAAAACGTGTAAATTTGCAACCAATTTTGATGGTTGTTTTACCAATTTTGTTATATTTGTGATGTATTTGAAAGCAATCTAGCTATTGTTGGCTCTACCTGCACACATACAGTATGATTTAAGTTTTAAGCTGTTTTCAATATCTGCTATCGTAATTTCTTCTCCTTATCATACTTTAGATGTTGGTGGAACTTGTATTCAAGCAGAATGTGTGAAAAACCAAAGAATGGGAAGTTATTAGCGATCTGGATTTGAGCATGGAGTTCTCTTGTACCTCCATGATTTGAGCTAGCATTTTGTCCTTCATGATCCAGACAGTATTGGACTTGGATTTCTTGCTTCACCTCAACATTGAATAAGGGATTGAGGGGAGCGATATATGTCATATCCATAATTGATGATGGTATATTTCAGTTAATAACATGTAAGGAAAGAAATCACTTAAGGAGTTCCAAGAATTTTGACCAAGATTGTGGCTCCACCCAGATAGACAATACTGGCTTGAATACAGAAGCCAAACGTTATAATACAAACTTAACAGCTGCAACCTTTATCCGGATAAATCAATCTTGTCTTGATATACAGTTTGAAAGTTATACAAACATTTGACAGCTGCAACCTTTATCCGGATAAATCAATCTTGTCTTGATATACAGTTTGAAAGTTATACAAACATTTGACAGCTGCAACCTTTATCCGGATAAATCAATCTTGTCTTGATATACAGTTTGAAAGTTATACAAACATTTGACAGCTGCAACCTTTATCCGGATAAATCAATCTTGTCTTGATATACAGTTTGAAAGTTATACAAACATTTGACAGCTGCAACCTTTATCTGAATATATAATGTTGGTCTTGATATAGAGGCTAACTGTTACACAAAAAATGACAGCTGCAATCTTTATCCGGATATATGATGTTGGTCTTGATATAGTGGCTAAACATTATATACAAATTTAACAGCTGCTATCTTTATTCTGATATATACCATGTTAGTTTTGATATAGAGGCTAAATGTTACACTATGACTTTGACAGCTGCAACCTTTATCCGGATAAATAAATTTTGTCTCGATATACAGTTTAAAAGTTATACAAAAATTTGACAGCTGCAACCTTTATCTGAATATATAATGTTGGTCTTGATATAGAGGCTAACTGTTACACAAAAAATGACAGCTGCAATCTTTATCCGGATATATGATGTTGGTCTTGATATAGTGGCTAAACATTATATACAAATTTAACAGCTGCTATCTTTATTCTGATATATACCATGTTAGTTTTGATATAGAGGCTAAATGTTACACTATGACTTTGACAGCTGCAACCTTTATCCGGATAAATAAATTTTGTCTCGATATACAGTTTAAAAGTTATACAAAAATTTGACAGCTGTAAACTTTATCTGAATATATAATGTTGGTCTTGATATAGAGGCTAACTGTTACACAAAAAATGACAGCTGCAATCTTTATCCGGATATATGATGTTGGTCTTGATATAGTGGCTAAACATTATATACAAATTTAACAGCTGCTATCTTTATTCTGATATATACCATGTTAGTTTTGATATAGAGGCTAAATGTTACACTATGACTTTGACAGCTGCAACCTTTATCCGGATAAATCAATCTTGTCTTGATATACAGTTTGAAAGTTATACAAACATTTGACAGCTGCAACCTTTATCTGAATATATAATGTTGGTCTTGATATAGAGGCTAACTGTTACACAAAAATGACAGCTGCAATCTTTATCCGGATATATGATGTTGGTCTTGATATAGTGGCTAAACATTATATACAAATTTAACAGCTGCTATCTTTATTCTGATATATACCATGTTAGTTTTGATATAGAGGCTAAATGTTACACTATGACTTTGACAGCTGCAACCTTTATCCGGATAAATCAATCTTGTCTTGATATACAGTTTGAAAGTTATACAAACATTTGACAGCTGCAACCTTTATCTGAATATATAATGTTGGTCTTGATATAGAGGCTAACTGTTACACAAAAAATGACAGCTGCAATCTTTATCCGGATATATGATGTTGGTCTTGATATAGTGGCTAAACATTATATACAAATTTAACAGCTGCTATCTTTATTCTGATATATACCATGTTAGTTTTGATATAGAGGCTAAATGTTACACTATGACTTTGACAGCTGCAACCTTTATCCGGATAAATAAATTTTGTCTCGATATACAGTTTAAAAGTTATACAAAAATTTGACAGCTGTAAACTTTATCTGAATATATAATGTTGGTCTTGATATAGAGGCTAACTGTTACACAAAAAATGACAGCTGCAACCTTTATCCAGATATATGATGTTGGTCTTGATATAGTGGCTAAACATTATATACAAATTTAACAGCTGCTATCTTTATTCTGATATATACCATGTTAGTTTTGATATAGAGGCTAAATGTTACACTATGACTTTGACAGCTGCAACCTTTATCCGGATAAATAAATTTTGTCTCGATATACAGTTTAAAAGTTATACAAAAATTTGACAGCTGTAAACTTTATCTGAATATATAATGTTGGTCTTGATATAGAGGCTAACTGTTACACAAAAATGACAGCTGCAACCTTTATCCGGATATATGATGTTGGTCTTGATATAGTGGCTAAACATTATATACATATTTGACAGCTGCAACCTTTATTCTGATATATACCATGTTAGTCTTGATATAGAGGCTAAATGTTACACTATGACTTTGACAGCTGCAACCTTTATCCGGATAAATAAATTTTGTCTCGATATACAGTTTAAAAGTTATACAAAAATTTGACAGCTGTAAACTTTATCTGAATATATAATGTTGGTCTTGATATAGAGGCTAACTGTTACACAAAAAATGACAGCTGCAACCTTTATCCAGATATATGATGTTGGTCTTGATATAGTAGCTAAACATTATATACAAATTTAACAGCTGCAACCTTTATTCGGATTATACTATGTTGGTTTTGATATAGAGGCTGAATGTTACTCTATAACTTTGACAGCTGCAACCTTTATCCGGATAAATGAATTTTGTCTTGATATACAGTTTAAAAGTTATACAAAAATTTGACAGCTGTAAACTTTATCTGAATATATAATGTTAGTTTTGATATAGAGGCTGAATGTTACACTATAACTTTGACAGCTGCAACCTTTATCCGGATATATGCTTTTGTCAAATCATTCACAGATTACTAGGCTTAGCATTTTAAACCTCTTTATTGTTTTTAGGAGCCCGTAGAGGTAGGCATTGGACAACATTCCTCAGCCCCTGCGACTACTTAAGTAGTACAGTACAGAGTAGCTGAATATTTTGGGTTATTACGAGGCCTTTATTGCTTTTCTGTTATCTAAAGTGCTATGTAAAATATGTATCATTGCCACAAATTTCAGTCCAATGTGCATTATATAATTACTTGAAGGATAAGTTCAGTGGTCAAACAAGTTTATCTTATATGGAAGAGGACTTTAAAAGAAACAAAAAGGTAAAGAAACTTTTCAAAAAACTTATTCCGTTAAAGAGATATTCAAGTCTAAAGCTTTGTCTGATCTTTGTAAAAATGACTGGTGTGGTTAGTCTAGTATGAAAGGTCGGCGCCCTTATCCTCACATTAGTAACAATTGTTTATGTATTTTAAAGAAAATATATTTAACTTTTTTCCTACTTCAATTGTTTTTCCTCTAGCTTTCTTCAGGTTGTAAATTATAATTATCCTTACAAGATTTTCTGACATTCCCAATGGTTTTTAAGCCATAAAATATGATAGAAGGACAAAATATGATATAGAATACATAAAAACTTTGAGGAATCTGAGGCTATGACATCACAACTAGTCTGATTTCAGTGGTTTCTACACAAATGATACCAAACTTCAAATTTAAATGTCTCCTTAAAGGAATAAGTCATTTGAATGCTTTCTTCACCATTTTCTTATTTTATAAATCTTCCTTCAAGTAAGATGGACTTGCCTGACCCCTGAACTAATCCTTTAAGATGTGTTTTTATAAAGGTTGAGAAATACTTGCCAAAAATGCTATTGAAATATAGATTATAACTGCAAAATTAAGTTTCCATTGATTTGTCATATGTGTATAATGATTTACTATGATTATAGGTACATAACATGTGGTTAGTACCAGTGTGAGTCAGGGGCGCTTGACAAATTCTCATAGAAATCAAACTTCTGAATTTGTTGTAATATAAAGTTTGATTAGAGGCATTGGTAAAAGGGAGAGGAAAACGGGGGGAAGGGGAAGTGAGGGGCTAATCCTCTGTGTCAAGGGGAAGCGGGGGTAATCCTCTGTGTTAGGGGGGTAATCCTCTGTGTCGGGGGGGGGGTAATCCTCTGTGTCTGGAAATTTCAAGAGAATTAGAAAATTTCAATTTTATTTGCTGAAATGAATCCATTTTAACTAAGCTACCACTTTAACGATGAACGATTGAATCGTAATCCGACTGGAGTTAAATAAAGGACAGGTCCTCTTTCCGACTTGGTCTGATAAGTGTCACCATTACCCCATATCAGACTAAAATTAAATGAAGCTCACATCCCCTTTCAGGTGCGATCGGAAAAAGGTAATTACTTAACAGGCTCTTTTAAGAAGTTTACACATATGACCCTGTATAGATGGGTCTCACCTTCAGTGGAATGGGGAGTCTCCCATGCGGTTACTTTTCAGAAATAGCATTATCATTCCTCCTGCCCCCTCCGCAATTTGCCTTTACCCATTTTGATAATTGAACTATTTGAGCCAAACTTTCATTCTTGGGGAGTCATGGAAATTAAAAAAATGTGGCATGAAATATCAACAAGAGAGTCAGGGCCGGATTTAAGTATGGGCCACATGGGCATGTGCCCAGGGCCACCACAAACAAGTTCCCTCCTGTAGGGAAAATTGGAAATGTGTATAGGGCCCATCCAACACTATGACAAAAACATAATGATTGCCTCTAGTTTTGGTGAGAAATTAAACTTCCTCACCAGGTGTGATTTTTCTTCTTCACTGCCGTAGTTACAGTTTAAATCATTATTTACTTTTTCATTATCATTGTCTTTTGATGGGGTTGTCTTGCATTTTTCCTGCAGCTATGCTATGAAATTATGCTATGCAGTGGCGTAACACTAAGCCAGAGGCTCTTTGGCAGTTGCTAAGATGGGCCTGTTTTTTTGATCTCCTTTCCAGATGTGGGTGCCCCTTTAATGGACCTCAGCTGTTGCTAAGATGGAACCTCTTTATGATTGTCTTCTCTGGTGTTGTAGCCCCTTTCATGGACCTCGGCGATTGCTAAGATGGGGACCCTTTTTCTGATCATCTTCCCCTTTTTATGGACCTTGGCTGTTGCTAAGATGGGCCCCTTTTCTGATCATCTTCCCCTTTCATGGACCTTGGCTGTTGCTAAGATGGGATCCCTTTTCTGATCCTCTTTCTTCTTTCGTGGACCTAAGATGGGCTCCTTTTCTGATTGTTTTCTCTGATGCAGGACCCCTTTCTTTAACCTGTGCGGATGCTAAGATGAAGCCTTTTTTCTGATCATCTCCGATGTGGGGTCCCTTTCATGGACCTCAGCGATTGCTAAGATATCCCCTTTTCTGGTCTTCCCCCTTTCATGGACCTTGGCTGTTGCTAAGAAGGGCCCCTTTTATGATCATTTTCCTCCTTTCATGGACCTCTGCAGATGCTAAGATGGAGCCCCTTTTCTGGTCTCCTTTCCAGATGTAAGGGCCCCTTTTACAAGTTTTTTCGGTTGCTAAGATGGGCACCTTTTTATTATTGCCATCCTGAAGTCATCAGGTGCTAAGGAGAGTTGAGTAATATGTAAAATGGGGGTTGTGGACCATCCCCATTTTACATACTAGGGTTCTGAACTACTTTTTTGAACACTTTAAAATGAGGTGAGTGTTCTGGACCACTACACTCCCGGAGTTCTGGACCATTTTGTGCCCTTTTTGTATTCTCTAGATCTAAGGTGTGCTGCAGTTTATGTACACCCCCTCCCCCCTTCTCTTACCTCATCCAGAGGAGTGGGGTTTCTGGGCCACCCCATTTTACATATTACTATCTTCTGGCCCACATTCCTCTTCCAAAAAAAAATTTCCCCCGCCTGCAGAGTACTTAGGGATTTTCCAGTTCTGATTTTTTTACCAGGCCTACCTAGCACTACTTTCTTGGGTAACTCAGTGACAAAAGATCTTTGGGTAACTCAGTGACAAAAGATCTTTGGGGCCCACCCTCAAAGTAATATAATACAGGTTGGTTCTTTGTAACAGCATATTTTTCTGTCATGGCCCTCAGAACGCGACAGGACTAGTATTGTAAACTTCTGAAACTTGAAAGAGGTAAGTTAACAGGTTAAGAAATTGTTAGTGTCCATTACATACACACTAAAGTCTTGCAACCAAATTCGGCGTGGGTAGAATTTATTTCAGAGAACCAAGTTGCAAATGGTCTTTATATATTGTATCTATTCTACTTTATAATTAATAAATTAAAACCTACATAACTTTGTTACCTTTCTTTAAGAGTCGTTTCCAGCTTTTAGTTTTTGCGGGGGCTTAACCCCCTCCGCCCAGTAAATAAAAAGTCCTGAATGTCGTAGAAGCTAGGGACCCGGAAAAGGTTCTATTTCCGCTTGCATGCATCCTTTATGATGAAAGTGTGAAATTATTCACATAAAATTGAAGGGAAATGCGTAAAATTGTTAGAAATTTTGTTCAATTTTCAAAACACCTGAGAATTTATAGAATTGACAGTGCTTTACTGGAAAGTGAAGAAATTTCCTGGAAATTAAAGAAAATTTACCGGAATTTAAGTGCCACGACAGCCTTTTTAAAGGGTGTTCTTGCAGTCTTGTTAATCAGTGGCACGCCGTCTGTTTTTTTTCTTTCTGCTTCACCTGGGGCATAAAGATATCTCACTTTTGAATAACCTGGGATTATGCGCTCCATGCTACCTTAGATCTATTTGCCGGTGCACTAGGTTTTTGTGAAACTGAATTCAGTTTGATAGCATCTTTAGCTTTTATATCATTTGTATCATTATTCATAGGGTGCACACACCTTTTTAGCAAGGCGCCCACCTTAGGGTCCCTTGTAGGGGTCCTAAAGGCGAAGCCCGGGAAACCTTGCATTTTCCAAGTTTTAGATACCTAAAAAAGACTGCAATACGCAGGTTTTTTGAAGTACAAAATTTGCACTTTAACATATAATTTTACAATAATACAGACTATATTGTACCCCCCCCATCCCCATTAAAAAGGTCAAAACTTGCCAATTTACACAATATTTTTGGACATTAGTAGGCACGTACGCCTCCCCTTCCTTTTCATACCCCCTTGCCGACGCCACTGAACTTGCCTACTCCGTCACCGTTGTCTGCTTGTTGTGACTACTTTTATATTTCCTGTGCATACTGATATCTAAATAACCTTTCTGCTAGTGTTCTGTTAAACCTTTCAACAATTGCTTGTGTTCTATGATTTCCGACCTCCCCTCTTTGAATAATCACAAACATAATGTTTTTTCATAAAAGTATTATCACTTGCCATAATTTATTTTTTTGGATCCACCCTTAGTTTTTAGGATATGTTAAAGGACTTTGCTTATAGATCTTTTCAAATGCTTGAGCCACTTGGACAACTGTTTTGTCTTTTAGTGGCTTGGCTTTGCAACTCCCTGCATATAATAACTGGCGACATCTACAATCGTCAAGGCATATTTATATGCTTTTTCTCTCAATCCGTGGCTTTACAACAGTATCATGAATAGTAATTTCAGAATTATTGGAAGCAGTGGCGTAGCCAGGATTTTCATATTGAAGGAGAAGGGGGGGGGGGGGGTAATTGAACCGACACGATATTTAATGGCGTAATTGAGGTGACACCGGTGTCACTTCGAGCGCAAACGCTTGACTTGTCGGCGTTGGGTCCAGGGGCTCGGTTAAGGGCCCTGGTGGGTCCATGAGCGAAGCCCCGGTATGGTCCAGGGGCGAAGCCCCCGGAAGTTCTCGCAAAATTGACATTTTAAGGGCAAAAACATAGGTCACAACGCATAGTAAAAAGGTGTATTATACAATTCAAAATTCATGTCAAAGAGAGCTATAATACACCATATACAAAACACAAAATCATGAAAAAGCGTAATGTGGAAATATAATGTTTTATTGTTTACGTTTGCACATGATTAGGTTGATCGTCACTCTTTTAAAAATATAGGTTGTCTAAAAGAAATTCATGTATTTAAATACAAAATCGCTCAAATGTTTAACATATTATTACCGAAGAATCTTTTTCTGAGAAAGTGCCCTTTTGAAATCTAAAAACATAATAAGCACCTGGAAAGTCAAAGCTTGTTGAACCGACGGCACCAATCTGAACCGACAGATTAAAATCTGAACTGACGGATTAAAATATTGGGGAGGGGGATGGCCCTCTCGCCCCTCTTCTGGCTACGCCACTGGTAGACACGCCAGTGTACCACAACTGGTTATCAAAGGCCGTGGAAATTGACTTGGTTGTCGATGTTATGTCTGTCCGTACGTCGTACCTATGTTCTCGTCTCGTATTAAGCGTTCGTGATTGTTACTAACCGAATACGCAGGCGACGACCCCATCATTGTAATTGTGTGTTCACTCGTCGTCGTCGGACTGCGGAGGAGCCGAAGTAGTAAATGACGAAAATAAAAGATGATCCATCACCAGATCACATATCCTATTAAGTCCTGAACACTTAACTCCCAACCATGTTGGTGCATATCATAGTGTGTTAGGTATGGACGTAGGAAGGGTCACCTCTCAAGAGAAGGAGGGGGAAGAAGAACCAATTTTCTGGTCACAAGTGGAAAAATTGCACTGGTAAATTAAAACTGGTTCCATCACTGACAGACTGATGTTGCTACTAATCAGATAATCTCCTTCACTTTTCAGAAAATTCCCAGGGCAGTTACTTTAAATTTCGGTACAAATTGAAGAAACTATTTAAAAATCTTATTCTTTTAAGGTAATACTGTAAAATTATAAGTTTAAAATTCTGCATCATTGTGTAAAACACACTGAAATCAGACTAGTTGTGACTTTACATCCTCAGTTTCCTCAAGCCTGTCTTTATTCTATCATATTTTCTCCTGTGATTTTGTGGCCTAAGAGCCACTGGAAATGTTAGGAAATTACATAAAATAGTAAGGGTAATTATATATACCACCTGTAGAAAGTTCGAGGAAAAAATAGTTAAATGAGTTTTCCTACTTCACCAGTCACTTCTATACAGATAAGACAGAACTTGAACTTGAATATCTCCTTAAAGGAAAAAGATATTTCTTCACCATTTTTCAAAGTCCTCTTTCATATAAGACAAACCGCTTTGACGACTGAATAAATCCTTTAACATCTATCTGTCTATAACCAATCTTGCCAACACTGTATCAAATAATGGAAGTATATTTAATAAATATATATTTGAAAATTGAAAAAAAACCTTGACATTTTTAATTCTTTTAGGTTTTTCATGGCTTGGGTTTTGGTAAGGTTCATTCTTGGAAAGTTTCTTATGGGTATAGTGACCTATTAAGCTAAATATTCTGACTGTCTGAGGTGTAACGTATTGACTTTTAACACCCATGGGTGTTAGTATTTTTACACCCAAAAAGTGTGATAAACAACAATTCCATGGTGTAGAAACAACACCCCAGACTGCCAGATATGTCATTTAGTCATAAAATGTTAAAACAACACGGTGGGTGTTATCCCTAAATCGCTCTGGAATGTTAACCATAACACTTGGCGATTCAAATTTGACATCATAGTGTTTTAGTGTATAGTCCAACATTTGTGATGGTAAAGTATCCCAAATTGTGTGTATGTATGTGTGTGTGGGGAGGGCGGGGCGGAGGGGCGGAGATTTCATTGCAGTGTCCTAATTAAAAAAAAATCGGCTTTATTTGGAGGGACGATTTCACCCGTTTCTCCACTCCCATTAACTATAGGAACTGCATGCATGACCCTGCATTTTTGCCATTCTTCCATACGCAAAGCGTGTGAGATTGAAAAAGATTACATCTTGCCATTTAAAGTGCCATGAATCTGTCCATAGCCATGGGGGTTCGTCCGAGCGAACGGATCCCCTTTTTGTTAAGAAAATGCCCTTTTAAAATCTAAATAATAATAAGCACCTGGAATTTCAAATTCCTGGCTACTGGTCTGAATGCTTTATAAACTTTTCAAGAACGAATCAAAACATAACATAACATAACAAGATGACGAGCTAAGAAAGGTGAATTGCCCCATAAAAAAGCTTAAACTAACACCACACACACACACACACACACAAATCAAAATACGCCCAGAGTTAGTAAAGAACTTATCAATGTTGACTTTGAAATTGTGAACAGAATTGGAGCTAACTACCCACTCAGGCAAACCATTCCACTCATTAAGAACTCTTTGCGAAAAGCTAAATTCCACACATTAACAACTCTTTGCGAAAAGCTAAAACGCCGAATATCTATCCGTGAGAATTCTTTGGTCAACTTCAAACTGTTACCACGTGTCACATGAGGATTAGCTAAAACATGCATGAAATTACAGGAAGTCAAAGCATCACTACCAGATAGGAATTTAAAAACCTGAATCACATTGCCACGTACTCTTTTCAACTCAAGCGTGGTCAACCAAGAATTCACAACCTAGATTCATACAGTCATAAGAGAAATTCCTTACTTCGGGAATAAGTCTAGTGGCTCTTCGCTGAAGCTGCTCCAAAATGAACTTATCCTTCTCATAAAAGGGACTCCAAGCCTGAAAAGCATACTCATGGTTAGGCCTGACCAACTTTTTTATACAAGTTTGGGACAACCTCTTTACCAAGAAAACAAACATTTTTTTTTTTCTAATCAAACCAAACATCATATTTGCCCTTGCAGCTGCTAAAGCACACGGCTTCAGATTACTATAATGACAACACAGATCCCTTTCTTGATCAACACAACCAAGATTTGAACCATTCATGCAGTAATCAAAAGCCAAATGGCTCTGACCAAAAAGAAAAACTTTGCATTCATCAACATTGGATGACATCTGCCACGTTGGGGATCAGGAAACTAACTTATCCAGTTTACTTTGCAACAGTGAAGATTCCCTAGCATCATCAACAATCCTGTCCAAATCTACAAAGTTACAGAATTTCCGTCGCTTATATGCAGCTTAAAACCAAGTTACACCCCAATGATTGCGCCTGGATTATGCATGTGGGTGTGTTTCCTCAGTATAATTTCCCAACTTCACATAAATTAAAAGAAGGTGTGAGATTTGTGTCCCTTTTGTGATCGGTGGGTACGAACACACCTGTTGCACCTTCCCGCCGCCTGTCAAAATTGAATACAGTGCATGCAGACTGCAGGAGGTCGACTCCTTTTTACACAATTTTTACGGCCCCTACCTCCGAGACCTGGAAAAAACCTTTAATGCTTCTTATCGGCGATGCCATTTCAAGTGTGGTTTGTATTGTAAAGAAGTTGGTCTATTGGTGATGCTTCTTTTCATGTAAAGTTTAAGCACACTTCTATATTCTGATAATTGTTCTCTTCCACCTTGCAAGACCACGTGATATATCAGGTGGTTCTCGATTTTGTGTCTTTTCTTCATTCAACGCCACGAGTTATTTCACATTCACACCCACAGTGCAACGAGGATTTTTATCTTAAGGAATTATCATTATTTAACATAAGAGAAACGGCGAATAATTTCTGAATAATATGGGTGCACCTTCTCAAATAAATAGGCCTTTATCGGTGAGTTTATTTTCCTGATACGTCACTACAAAAATATTAATAGTCACCATAGCATGGTGGTTCCGCGAAACTTGTCACAATCTAATTTAACGTTGTCATATCATGTTCAGGCATTTGTGTTGTGTAACTAGGTTGGTACAGATACCATGTTTCCAATTAGACTCACACTTAAGCAAAATGTATGTTCCAAAATGCGATAACTTTACTTCTTTTGCACACAGTCTGGTGGGATTTTCACCTCATAATTTTGATTTAGTTAGTGGTCATACCAGATACACCCCATATAAAAAACGCCACAGGCGTTCCTAGCGTTATGGCAACCTAGTTATGGAATCATTTACTATCGTTTGGCCGTATTTTTTTTCACTTTAACCTATTTCTGTATGTTGACATTGTGTGATTGCTGTTGTTTACTGATGTGCGACCTCACAAAGGTTATGCTTTTTTCATATGCACACTATTGGAGATTAAAGCCAAATTTTTTGGTAGAATGTCTTAACTTTACACAATTTCCCTGAGAATATTCTTCACTAAACTATTACAAATCTTTTATTACTAGCTTCACAGCAAATTTATTGTTTATCCACAAAATAATCCTGTATGAAACTTACTTGTAATTGATATAATTTATCTATTTTTTGTGAGTCTTCTGTTTGCGATGCAGAAAACTATTCGTCCATTACTTAAGAGTAGAACTAAATTTTGTTAATTATTCATGAGGTCAAAGTTCAACAAAAATGTTTACTTGTTAGTTGAATCTGTTTAAATGTGCATAAGTTGTTAGCCAATCAGCTGTATGACAACCATATAAAACAACACGAGCCTGACACGAGTGACAGAAACTTTAATGGTTGGAATAAAGGGTCTTCTATTTTTGTCTTTTTGAGCATTAAAACAACTTCAAAGAACTACGTACAACTGTATAAGAATTAAAGCAAGAAAGGTACATGGTAAGTTTGGAGCAAATTTTGCCCCAATTACCATGGGCCTAGGTTTGATACCCTAACGTTCAACACACCCACTTTATGTATGGAAAGTGTAATAACCCACTGTACATGCCACCAGTACAGTATGTCAAAAAGTGTATTGTGGGATATGACTAATAGCTCATGGCAACCTATATAATCCTAATCTATAAATTTATATAGTGCACACTTCGATCTGGCAATTTTCAGTGGTGCTTTACATGTACAAATAAAACATCAACACAATAACAAAACAAGAATGACAGCTGCTTTCCCAATGCAATGGGACCAACACATACAAAACAAACAAACCAGGAGATACCACTAAAATTGATTGAAAAGTTAAGTCTTCAAATGATGCTTAAAAACATATGTATATACATATATGTATATATATATAAATATATATATATATATATATATATATATATATATATATATATATTTTATATATATATATATATATATATATATATATATATATATATGTATATATATATATATATATATTTTGTATATGTATATATATATATATATATATATATATATATATATATATATATTTGTATATGTATATATATATATATATATATATATATATATATATATATATATATATATATATATATATATATATATATATATATATATATATATATATATATATATATATATATATATATATACTGTATATATAACAAGCAGACCCCTAGCTAGATTTAAAAAGGGGCATGGTGCTAGACTTGTTGAGGGGCACATTAATGTGCGCACGAAACGCTGTGTCTTTTTGCAAGGAGTCCAGGGGCACCCTTAGGGCTCAATCCCCTAGTGAAAAAGCTTTAAGATTTTAGCCATAATCATACATCTGAGAATGAAGCTATTTTGACCGATAAAGAACAGTCTATCAACCGTGTAAAGTATTTCATTTATGAGGCTAATTCAGATTATTAAGTAAAAAGATAAATATTAAATCGATACAAAAAAGTAATAATGATTATCATTTTTTTCTCCTGAGGGGCAGGGCAGACCCCCAAGGGGGCAGGGCGGGCCCACAGAGGGGCAAGGTGGGCGGCCCCTGTAAAACCGCAAAGCTATGGGTCTGAAAAGGTGGATCACCTTTAGTACTCCCTGTAGTACCATCGGACTGATGCCAGCCGTGTTATTTTGGCTGCCGTTGGTGATGGCTGGCCATCTGAGGGTACTACAAAATCCTATACCCTCCTGTACTGTTTTAACCCTTACTCTACCAGCACTATTTTGAAAATGCGCTGGGAGGCGGGCCAAAGACGGGCATCCAAACGGCGATAATATCGCCGTGGTAGAGAAAGGGTTAATCAAGGCGTGATTATTGAAGGGTCCTCTGTCTTCCAGGCAGAACAGTCGGGCCCTTTCCGCTCGGGACCCGCTGGGTCGCCCACGAGATCATGCTGCCTATTTTTTCGGTTGGCGATATGTTGCGGGTTGATTAACCCTTACTCTACCAGCACTATTTTGAAAATGCGCTCGGGAGGCGGGCCAAAGACGGGCACCCAAAACGCGATAATATTGCCGTGGTAGAGTAAGGGTTAATCAAGGCGTGATTATTGAAGGGTCCTCTGTCTTCCAGGCAGAAAAGTCGGGCCCCTTCCGCTCTCGGGACCCGCTGGGCCGCCCACCGATCATGCTGCCTATATTTTCGGGTTGGCGATATGTCGCGGGTTGATTAACCCTTACTCTACCAGCACTATTTTGAAATGCGCTCGGGAGGCGGGACCAAAGACGGGGCACCCAAAACGGCGATAATATCGCCGCGTGGTAGAGTAAGGGTTAAGTGAGGTGTTAAAAGTATAGGAAAATCTCAGTATTAAGATCTTTATGAAAATGAAACCCATTTTATCTTCTTTTTTTTTCGCCCTCAAAGATTAGAATCAATGTCTGAAGCCCATCCATGTCTTCAAAAACTGTTTTTAAGGTGATTTTAGTTACTTTTATTGAAGTATTTTGGACTATTCTTTCCGTAAAAATCATCTGACTTGCTCTCCAAAGTAAAGTCAAAGTTCAAAACACTGCCATTGAGGAGATAACTTTTTAGCGGGGTTAATATATTTTAGATTATTTTAGGAAAAAATTAAGATAATACTCATAAAGTACAATATATAATCTAAACATTTCTTGATGTTTTATTTATTTGTTTCGTACACATTTTTTTTACTAAACTATTTAATAAAGTTATATTTAAAGAAATTGTTGTTGGAGAAAAATCAATTTGCAGTTTAGTGGAACATTCTAAAGCGTATTTGCGGACGTTGAATAATTATCACAAACGTGCAGTGACTAAGAAAATGGTGACCAAAGTATGAATCTTGGAGAAATTGATCCAGTTGTGGTGTTAACTAGGGAAGATTTTGGAAAAGTTTTTTTGGATTAGTGTATTATTTAGACTAATTGTTATAAGAATATCCAAAAAGTAAGTTATTTTTCAATCATCAATTTTCTATGTCTGAATAAAAAAAAAAACAGGAATTGTGCCTAATTTCTAACAATCCTTGTACAGCAATCCCAATGTCAACCCGTACTGAGGGATGTGTATAATAACTAGGTTATCCTCCTACCACGACTTTCAAACTGTATATGAAAATTCCTTTTTTGACCACTCGCGAATCTTAGTTACATTCTTTTACTCAACTCACATTTGCCAGAGGACCTGGAGACTCCCTTCTTTGTTTATAAGCCACAGTATTTGTTAATTTTTTTCCAATGAGATGTATAAATGATGAATGTTTTACCCAGTTGAACGTCCAATGCCTGACAATTTGCTACAAACCAAAGAAATGTTCATGATGACGTCATGAAGAAGCACCTCAGTATTATTATGACAAGAACATACCGGGTATGTATCATTACCAGATGAAGATTCATGTGTTGATCAGGGGAAACATTGGTTTAATAAAATTCAGACATTCAATTCGGAAGGAAGAGGGATGACATGTTAAAAAATAAAGATATTATAGTAAGCATTTGAGGAGGATATATGCTTCTTTTTTTTTCAGGAATTAACAAAGGAATTTGTATAAATATGGACCAGCAACATTTTGTACTAATTTGTTTTTTTTTTTTTTAAGGCCACTAAAATAATTTCACTTTTCATTGCTATCTGGATATGCACAAAGGCAAACTAACTTCTGGTCATCAATGGACTCAACAATGAAATGTAGGGATATGATAACAAGCCATTATTAATATGACATTAGATAATGTTTTCTGCAAAGGTTTGTTAGATGTACTTACTAGGGCCCAAGAGAATAATTAGACCTTAGTTTTCTAACACCCTCTTGGCACATTTGACTCTTGACTGTTGTGGTGCCGTTAAACATCAACAAACAACAAGAACAGAATGATTGGAGAATATCTGTCATTCGAACAGGCAAGGAAAGTACACTTTTGAGGTCAATTTGTCTCATGTGACCAAAAGTTTGGATGAGTATTATGAGCTTATACCACCCACCATGCACTTGGGACCTTGTATAAAATATTCACATCAAACTGTGTGCAGTGACAAAGGTCATTAAACTTTAGAATCTAATTGTATCTCTTTCATTGATGTTAAAATAATTTGGGACATGCAAACAGAAGTTAAAATACTGAAAAATTTATTTCCAGATGACAAGCCTAACAATTGGGATGCTGCATCTGGTTTAGGATATCTTTTGCAAGTTTTGGGATACTGGCCAGTTTCTTGACATAAACATTTTCTTGATCCATACTTTTTTTGATAAGAATAAGAACAATACTTGTGTTTTTTGTTTTTTTAGATTTAAATTGTGATGTATCTTATATGTAAATGTTTGCAAAAACAAGACAGTGCAAAAAATATATGTTTCAAGTAATTTATTTTTGACAGGAGAATAATATTTTCCAAATTATTCTATGTAAATCATATTAACTTAAAATGATATGATGAAGATACTGCTAAGAAGCTCATACTGTAATCACATGTCTGTACCTCTAAGTTGTTGGTATACAATACACCATCTCACATAAACCATCACAACATCGGATGCCAGTTTATTGAAAGTAAAATAGTATGTTCAACGAAAAAATTATTTCCTTCGACTTTTATGTAATTCACTTTACACTGTGGCATTTGACATAGATAATCAACATCTTAAACACTTTGTAAACTTTTAAATAAGATACCCATGTTACTACATCTCAAGCCAGTATCATCCAGTTAAAATAGTCTCTTCAAAATATAAAGAAATTAATATATCATTAAGTAACTCTTCTCTGTAGTTCACTGTATACTGTGGCAGTTGACATATAATCAACATCTTTAAACTACACTTTGTAGTAAACTTTTGAATAGCATGTATCATGTTACTACATCTCAAGGCCAGGTGCACTATCAAGGACAGTAAAACCAACACTTGGAACAACTTTATCTCTTCTCTCACCACTAAGAAGATTTGGAGAATGGTTAACAGCTTCTACGGCAGAGTAGGCCCATCTCCCATCTCTCTTGGAATGGTGACCTTCTCACCGCAAAAAAAGGACATCATTAACCACCTCGCCGCCTCTTTCAGCAACATCTTGTCCTCGACCAACTACTCCAATGCTTTCAAAACCAAAAAAGCTTGCGATGAAGCCCAGAGAATCACTTTTGCCTCCGACAACTCCGAAAGCTTACAACACCCCTCTCACCCTTTCTGAATTAAACCAAGCCTTCCACCACGCTGGTTGCACCTCCAAGGGCCCAGATAACATCCCCTACCAGTTTCTGAAACACCTCCCCATCAAGGCCACCACTACCCTACTCACTATCTTCAACCACATATGGTCCTCACACTCCTTTCCCCCTATCTGGAGGATAGCTATTGTCTTCCCCGTCCTTAAACCCGGGAAGGACGGTACTGACCCCTCCAGCTACCGACCCATCGCCCTCACCTGCTGCCTCTGTAAAATTATGGAAAGGATTATTAATCAGAGACTAAACTGCTTCCTTAAGACCAACAGAATCTTCTCCCCTCACCAAAGCGGCTTCTGGAAATGGCGCAATACCCTGGACCAGTTAACCACACTCGACACCACTATCCGGGAATCCTTTGCAAAAAAGGAACACCTCATTGCAATCTTTTTTGACCTCGAGAAAGCTTTTGACACTACTTAAATTTTTTGCATTATCCGCAAACTTTACACCATCGGCCTCAGAGGCCACCTCCCCATCTTTATTCAAAACTTCCTCTCATCCAGGCAGTTCCAAGTTTGTATTTGCCACACCAACTCCAACCCGTACCCCCAAGAAGAGGGCGTCCCCAAGGCAGCATCCTCTCCCCTACTCTCTTCAACCTGAGCATTAACAACATCGTGGACAACCTTAGTCCCAACATCAAAAGTGCCCTCTATATGGACGACTTACCTTCTTCTACTCCTCCCCTAGCTTTTCTTTTGTCGAGAATAGGCTCCAACTTAGCATCAACCGACTGCAAAGTAGGTGCAACAATATGAAATTCTCCAAAGACAAGACTGTCTGCAAGCAATTCTGTCATTTCAGCAGCCTCCACCCCAACCCGAACATTGTTCTCAATGGCATAATTCAAATCATTCTTCAAATTGTATCCCCATGATCTGATGAAAATTTAAAATGAACCCCGTGCAGAAATTGCAATGCAAATGACATTATTAACAGGTGATAATCACATGACTATCATTTTGCTGATGAACTTTGACGTCTTCAGTACAAAATAAACAATGTAGGCGTGCGAAGAACTGACAGAGAGAAAGTGTGCCAAGAATCATCTGATTTTAGTGTTAGCAGATTATATTGTAATAATTTTTGGCTGAAGTTCATTGAGAAGGAGTTAGAGATTGTTGAGTGCAAATTTGAACACATACAAGGCGTACTGTAACTCAGTTATAATGAAATCTACATGCAAGCAGTATAGGACTTGAATAACTTCCCACAGGCCGTAAATCAGAAACGACAGCAGTCAGTGAACATCAGCCAACAAGAAGAAAAAATAGATCAGTGGAGAAGTAAAAGGACTGGAATGGGGTTATATGATGAATAACTAGGTGTACTGTAGGCTAGGCCTTACTCGAGATTCCTCTAGATTTGATGGTGTTGACCCAATTGTGCTAATCTACCAGTGTTATTAATATTTACTTTATTTTGAAGTTTTAGTCACATCATCCTCAGCAAGAGGTTTGAAGCGAAAAACATTATTTTATTAACATTATTTTCCTTTATTATTGAAAAACATACATTATTTTGACGTAATTGATAACAATAAATAATTCATCTTAAATAATCCATAAATATTTTCAACTTTCTTTTATCTTAAAATGGGAATTTTCGCAAAGAAGATATTTTTGAGGAAAGAGAATTGTAACTATTAAACTCTCAATGAACTTGTACAGTAATTGCTCATTTGAATCAATTTCTTATTTACTCGCGGGAATGAATATTCAGCGCAAAATTATGATATTCCAAGTTACCGTAAAAATCGTAATAATGTTCCTGGTTCCTGATTGGCTATCTAGACCACAATAAAGTTTCCACCGTGGAGGGGCAGAGATGTCGAAACCATGGGGGAAATTTCTCCTTTGCCCTAGGGTAAGGGGGGGCAGAAGGTGCCCTTTTATACTTTTGAACAACTGTTGTGGTCAAAATTGTTCAGATTAAAAATGAACAAAGGATTTCATGCATTTTGTTTTAGAAAATTTCTTCCATTTCTCTGTAATTATGTTTGCTCATAACTGCACTAGCGATGGAATCTTCCGTTCCAGTTGCGTTTGTAATTTATCCATGGCAGGTGTGATTCGTCTGGGGGTACAAGCTGAAATGATTTCATTGGTTTAGAGTGGAGCGAGTTTATATAAGTTTTTTGGGACCTGTTAGTTGATAGCCTGTTGGGTATGCATAAGTTAATAATACTATCTCTGCATTCCACCCTGCATATCGTTTCACATGTAAAAAAACAAAACAGAATGTTCAAATACAGATGTGCTTTGCCGTTTTATACGATTCTGAGTGACCAAAATATTGCTTATCATTGATAAATGTTTCAAATCAATGTAGAACTAAACATCTTATCTGCAGATCTGCAGAGTGCTAAAGAATTGATTTTACTCGGATGTGCAGCTTTTGTAAAAATAAAATGTTTTCATAGCTCCTTGCTGAAACAAGGTCCTGTTTAAGTACGGAATACAATGCAATGCACTTTAATTTTCAATCATGTATTCAATTCACGTATCGTATTATTCGTATAGAGATTGCAGGGAATACATTTTTATTTTTTTCATTTTGATGAAGAAAATACGAATTTGGCGGGGAGTGGGACACTACTGTTCATTAGCTGGCCTAATAAAATGTTTTTATAGCTCCTTGCTGAAACAAGGTCCTGTTTATGTATGGAATGCAATGCAATTCAGTTTGATTTTTAATCATAATGTATTCAAATCATGTATCGTATTATTCGTATAGAGATTGCAGGGAATACTTTTATTTTTTCATTTTGATGAAGAAAATACGAATTTGGCGGGAAGTGGGAAACTACTGTTCATTAGCCGGCATTTTCTAGAACTGTACACTCCCGTTCGTGCAGTTTTGGCGAATACCATATAAGGCTATAGTGCGGAACCAAATTTGATAGTTAAGTATTATTAAAAATGCCACCACAATGCACAAACGGGGCCAATTTAAAGTAAAAGTATAGCAAGAATGATTACTGAACTTGACAAATAACAGAGAGTTATGCATAATTAATGACTTTATGATTATTTTTTGGGTTGAAGTTAAGAGCCTCGACATTTCACAGAAATGTCGAGTATCAAGTGGGTGGGATCTCAACTGTAAGATTTTCCCGCTGTAACGTTAGGCTATATGCAAATCAGCAACAATTGTACTGCGTGATTAAGTATACGATGGCTAGCATCACATCGTAAGATGGCGCATTCAGATTTGGCTTAATTTGTATCTGTTTTACAAGTATTTGACAAATTTCTTTTCTTTTTATGTGAAAGAAAATTGACATCACTATGAATAGAACTCGTGAGCAAATTAGGGCCATATAAATGGCCTGTTGACAGTCTTTTTCATAAGTTTTTTATGTGACTGGGCTTGGGACATCGTGAACTGTTTAATGCCTTTCGGACCTAGACTGACAAAGGGGGGGGAAAATCGGCGTCATTTGAGGCCAAATGGGGTAATAAAATCACTTTACACGCAAACAACATTAAAGTTTATTAATAGATTTGATTATTCAATGCCTCCGTTATCATTTTCAACATTATTTACAGAAAATACTGTGATACAAACATCATTAGCTGATATCATATAACAGTGAATGTAGTGCTCTTTGTGTTCAGGACTTATTTATATTACAGGTGAAAACCGTTTTTCCGGTTATTTACCGGTTTTTGTTTTGGAAACTGACTGGTTTCACGCCGAACCATGCAAGCTTAGGTCCAGGAGGCTAAGCCCCTGGAAGTTGTTTTTCAATGAAGATATTGAATGAAGGTGCATTTAGTGTCGTCATAGAAGTGATCTGCTGCAAACAATAATACTTACATGTACCTGGTATCATAATAAAATCTTGATGATCCAAGGGGCAATTTTAACATCTGAAGCCTTACGGATTTCTTTCTTAAGATTGATGCAAGAAGGTGGTTATGACATGATGTAAATCTTTCATTATGTTGAAGAAACGATTTTAACCATCAAACACAAGAAGAGCTTACTGTATCTCATTTCAAAGTAAGCATGAACCAATGAATGTCAAACATTGCAAGGGATAGGGGGTTTATAACACTACATAAACCTGCAAATGTCATGCCAGGAAAAGGCTTGGCAATGGTTAATAAGCATCAGACATTTTTGAACCATTCTACATAAGAAAAGTGTGGTCCATTGCAAAATCAGAACATGAAGCAATTGGTGGCAAAATGTTTATAATCCAGGATAATGTTGATGACCCCTTTCCTTTTTCCATATAACCTGGGCATGAAAATTTAGGAGAAAAAAATGATCTGGAAAATTGAGCTTCATGATTTCTTTATGTCCCTTATCATTCTGGAGGCTTGTGGGGGCCCTACTTAGACCCATAGTTAAGCTTATTTAGAGGGGTATTGCACCCTTCCCTTTTTTCTTCCACCCTTCCCACTTTTTCTTCCACCCTTCCCACTTTTTCTTCCACCCTTCCCACATTTTCTTCCACCCTTCCCACTTTTTCTTCCACCCTTCCCTTCTTTTCATCAACCTTGCCCCTCTTTTCATCAATCCTGCCCCATATTTTCCACCCTGCCCCTTAATGTATTACCCCGGCTTTATAACCTCCACCATGCCCCTTTTCACAAATATCCTATACATTTTGTACAATAACCTAATTTTGTATAACCTTATTTCTACAATTGTAAATTTAACCTTCCTGTTATGGTGTTGCAGTTCCCCAATATACTAGGATACAGGTTGATGTACTGTACATACAAGTATTGCATTAATTTCTCTCATTTACATTTGAAGCGTCCCATTGCTTGCTCCTTGCTATCATGTAAGTGCCCCATTGCTTGCTCCTTGCTACCATGTAAGTGCCCCATTGCTTGCTCCTTGCTACCATGTAAGTGCCCCATTGCTTGCTCCTTGCTACCATGCAAGTGCCCCATTGCTTGCTCCTTGCTACCATGTAAGTGCCCCATTGCTTGCTCCTTGCTATCATGTAAGTGCCCCATTGCTTGCTCCTTGCTACCATGTAAGTGCCCCATTGTTTTCTCCTTGCTACCATGTAAGTGCCCTAGTTGCTTTTTCCTTGCTACCATGTAAGTGCCCCAGTTGCTTGCTCTGTGCTACCATGTAAGTGCCGTTTGCTCAATGACACCCTGCCCCTTTCTGTATCAAGCAAGGGGTTAACTCATGTATTGCAAACCCCTAACTTGATCCAGAAAGGGGCAGGGTGTCACTGACCATTAAGGGGCACCAAGAAAATTTGAGGCACTTCAAATAATAAGTCAAGGAGTAATCAATACAACAAGTAGTGTCCCTGCATCCTTTTATTTTATTTTATTGGGGAACTGTATGTGATCAGAATGAAAATAGGCAAAATAGTTCTCAAATGTATGTTTTTGTGAACAAAATTTGGAGTGCTTTGTGAAAAGGGGCAGGGTGGAGCAGGCACATTAGCCAGAAATTTGAAAGGGAGTGGAAGGGGGAGGGGGAGCCGACTTCTATGAACAATAAATTCCACATGAGTGAACTATATATAAGGCGGAAAAACTCAAGAGGCATAACCCTTACAATAAAAAAATGGGGGAGGACATCAGGGAAGGGGGATCGGGGGTTCCGTGGCTCCCAGGGATTCTTCTCTTGGATACGTGCCTGGGGTGGAGCACCTCTCTGGAAAAGCTCATTTCCAGCTGATGAACAATAAACATTTCATGCTTCGAGTGCTGTATTGTTAAAGAGCTCAGTCAGAAAGCAGCTGCATAGGGGTATGCATTCTGATTGCAGAAAATCAACTACATTTGTCAATTCTTCACCAATATGTGATGTTTTGGACTTCAATGATCAATTTCTAAAATTTTGATCATCTCTGATTTCTCATTATGCCCAATCCTCGCTACAAATTTTCAGTCTTTTCACCCGCAAAACCTCCATTTCGGCAGGTAGGACTTAGACTCTGCTAGAAGCAATTAGGAAACCCACCACAGATACTTCAGTGATTTTACGCATCAGTAATTTTACTCTTAATCATCTATATGCACACAATGGAACTTATTGTGAAGAGCCAGGTATTGTGGATTTGGTTCCTACAGGGCCAAGTCATGTGTGTAATGTGGGACCGAGGATTCATTTGGACTTTTAAAAGGATGTTTTCATCAGTGAGTTGTTATAAACACTGGTGAGTTTGGATGCATTGGACTAAAAATCTATAGCCAGAGTTATTTATCATGTATTTAAATTGACTAATTCTAGTAGTTTAATTTTTATTTTTGCAAATCCAATGAAAAAATACAAATACAAAAATTTAATACACATAATTTAAAGAATTTTTCGTGAAATAATTTACTTTTATTACTTGTGTCAGGGACATAGCCACAGCTCTCCCCTCCCTGTCTCTAAATTTGATTGAGGGGCTAAAACCCCAATCCAACTTTACCCCTTCCTTATATTAAATATGTCTGCCTCTCTCTCTATTTGGTGAGGGGGTGGATAAGCCTTCAGTAGCCCCTCATTGACTCCCCAATGCTGCCCTGTAGAATATTTTGAAGAAAATTGGCTTCCCCACCCCCACATCCTCAAAAGTTCTGGCTATGTCCCTACCGTATGTAATATAAAGTATTGTAAGCACCACACCAAAGCTATCAGCCTTCAGCACCCTCAAACGGGCATGTGTGACAACAGACCAGGTCCAACAGTTCCTGAGTGAACTTTGCAGAGGCTAGCTAAAGTAAATATAAAAATGTTATACAAATTGATAGAAATAAACTACTATCTTGGACAAAATTGTTGTCACACTTTTCCCCTTGTACCCCATTTCAATGTTGCTTGGAATGAAAGCATCCCAGGATAATCCTCTTTAATGCCATCATTGAGGCAGGGTTAAGAATGCGACAACTAATTTTGTCCAAGATCAATCATGAACAAAATTGTTGTCGCACTTTTCCCCAACTACCCCCCATTTCAATGTTGTTTGATATAAAAGCGTCCTGGGAAGATCTTCCTTAATTCCAACATCGAGGCAGGGTTCAAGGGTTTTAAAAACGTGGCAACTAATTTTGTCCAAGATACAGTAGTACGTTGAAAGTGGCATTGATTTATTATCAAGTTATCCACATTTGTAGCTAGCAACCATAAGGAAAACAATAAAATATTACTGCTTTATAAAAGTGTAAAAGGAAAATGTTCTTTACAAATACTTTGGTAATTCTGATGGAAATTGCATTCTGACCACTCTCGTTTTAAGTCAATGAAGCACCTTACTGTGGAAAACATAAAATGAAGAATTTAACTGCAAGTTACAGTATAAGCTATGTTGATTCATAAAAATAAGAAATGAACAACTTTCAAGCCGCAAAATCGCACGACAAAATATGAGAGAATGCGTAGATACTTTTGAGGAATCTGAGGTATATGACATCACAACTAGTCTAATTTCAGTCAGTTCTACACAAATGACACCAAACATTAGGCCCCCTAACGAAATAGGATTTTTGAATGCTTTCTTCACTGTTTTTGTTTCTTTTTTTTAATGTTCTTAATTTTCTGATATTCTAGTACAATCTTGGACAGAAGTCATTGGAACTCTTAGGAAAATTTGTACTGCTTTTATGAACATACTTTTCTATTCTTTATTATTCAACATCTGTACATTATAAGTAGTGGCACTCTTTCTTAGTGCTTCTTCGCACTCTTTTTTAGTGCTTCTTCGTTCTATCATCTTTAATTAGTATTCTTATTACATTTGTATAATTTCCTTGACGTCCCCAGTTCCCCCTACCCTCCATTAATATCTTAATCCCCCCACCCCATTCAATGTTGGCTATTGTTAATGCCTGTTGTTTTCTCAAAGAACGTTAAAACATCCAACACTGATTAGAAAGAAGAAGGGAGGGAGGGGGGGGGGGGGGGAGTAGAGTTAAAAATCAAGGAAGGAAATAATCAAAAATCACAACACTAATTATTTAGCTTTGCGACGGAAAAATGTTCCAACAGTTTTGCCCACGATTGTTTGTAGGTGTTACAAGATCTATAAAGCTGTTATAGGTAGCACCAAACTAATCAAGTAATAATCTGCATGATCAAAATGAGAAATTACTGCAATGCAAAGAGGTTGACTGAATAATGTTGAAGAGCTGCCATTTTAAGCAGAAACAAGTTCCATACATGTATTAATTCTTCAGTAGGTATATAAAGAAAATATATCTCAAAGGTAAAAACAGAGTTTGGTTAAAATCATCTTCATCAAAAGTTTAAGGGGGGGGGTCTTTTTCACCATGCAGCAACAGGGAAAAAGTATTATCAGATCAGGGTATTAAACTATCTGGTGACTTCCGCCCCCAACCCTAAAAAAAAAAAAATGCATCATTTGGTACTTTTTCCCCATCTGATACAGAGACGATTCCCAAATATGATGTTTTTATAATAGGCTTCCACGGGAAAACAATTAGTTCTGTGCTACTATCAAATTAGGCTTCATTCTGAGTGCAGTCCATTGGTCTTTGCATTGGTTGATCTTTCAAGGTTTGATATTTTGACGTAGATATCGGTCATTTGGTTGCGAATTCTGTCCGATAGATCAACCACATCTTCAATTTGAAGACCCTCCGTTGGTATTGGTGGTAGAATGGTTATTGCTTGGACTCCTGTAGATTTGAAGAAGAAGAAAACACTTTTTATATCACTGTCATCTGTAAGAATACAACATACCTTGCATTGAAGGGGTCCACCACAATGCCTTTTTCTCCACCTTCCCTTTTTCTCCACGCTACCTCCACCCTGCCCCGCGATACCTTCATCCTGCCCTTCATTATACCTCCACCCTGCCCCTTTTATGTACACCCTGCCCCTCATTACATGCACCCTGCATGTCATTACCTCTACCATGCCCCTTGTTACCTCCACCCAGACTGCCCCCTTTTTATTACCACCTTGTTCCTCTTACCTCGTAAATCCCCCGTTTGGTTTTGGTGATCAAGCTAGACTCAGTGTCCTATTTTACCAACCTTATATGATGGGTTTTTAAGCTCGGATGAACTCATATTAAGCTTGATAATGAAACTTTTTTAATGTTGTAATTTTTAAGTAAGGTCACCATTCTTAACAATAATGTAAAACAAGATCAAGGTCATTAAAGGATTAGTTTAGGGGTCAAAGGCTAAAGATAAGGTATGGAAATTTAGTATAGCACACATTACTTTGTGAACATTCAATGGCGCTTTACAAACTAAGAATAAATAACAAAAGAAAATACAGTAAAGAAAAAATATATATACATTAAAAACAAAGATAGAAAGTTAATTAAGTTGTATTTCGTACGAGCGTGAATAGGGAGAATATGAAGCTTCCTCAATGCTTCAGAGGCATTTATCATATCTAGATCTGTTCACGATAATTTTAGCAGTGAAATGTTAGATCCTTTGAAGAGGTTGTAGTGAGGATTTTGGAAGGTTGATGAATAGGCTGTTGCAATGATCCATATGTGAAAAAACTAAAGTATTGGCAATATTGAAGCAAGTAGCCTTATCTAGATAACGACAAATTTTCTTTAAATTGCTTTCAATAAAATTTAATGCTTAAGGTTAAGAATTTTGTCCATGAAAATACTAAATAGTTTGATATGATTGGCCCGTTCAACACAGGCATCACCAATAGATAATATATTTGTATCACATTTTGGTAACTGACGAGGGCTGCATTCATTTTAAGACAGTTAGATTGCATCCAATCTTATTCACAACTTTGGGTTTGTTTACATGTGACGTTATAGTAGTAAGTTAAAGCACCCGTAGTGTAAGTAAGTTTTAAATTGAAAATATAATGTTTCGGGTGTAATAACAAAAACGTTAATAACAATATAAACTGTTTAAGGAGTTGTGTATGTTTGAAAGATAAGAAGCTTCTGGACTGGTGATGTGTGTTGCAGATTGTGAATAATTATAAGTTAAACATTTCTCATTGGCCAAAAAGTTTAGTTAGTTTATAGCAAGGTATAATTATTGTAACTGTTGATTGATATGTTTAAGTCAAGGATTATTTTGATGTTTGTGGCATATTCAATTCTATGTATTAATTTTTCAAATATTTTCCAGTGTGATTGAATTAAGCTTGGAATTGATTACATTGACAATGTGGAGAGCTATGTAAGCTTCTCTGTGTCTTATATTCTTACCTGGAATTGGCAATTAATCAACCTATTTGGGGATCATCATATCTGCAATTAGGTGGGTCTCATTTTCAGTCCTGTTACCCAGAATGTATATAGTAACCCCGATATACCAGGAGGTTTACAATTATTTAGTATCCCCGATATACCTAAAGGTTAACATATGTCACTAAAGGAGTAAAACGGAATACAGTAACTTGGTAATTATAATTTTTCACCTTTGAGGAAAAATAATTTGAATAGTTAAAAAAGTTCAATAAATTTTCTTAAATATACATAAACAAATTATTAAAAATGTAAGGATGAGGGCACCAACACTCTGCACTGGTAATTACAACCTATTATAACCCATTTTCTAAAATTCTCCATCTTTTCTGCAAAATTGAGAATGTTTCTCTTAAATTATAACATTATTTCTAAGGGTAACATTATTTATGTATTTTTATTAGTTATTAGGATTATTTGTGTTTTTATATGGGAATTGGTATTACCTCTGGTGAACTTTCTCTGTTTAAAACTGAAGAATGGTTCCTGTGATGAGAAAATAACTGGAACTAGCGGAATCTGCAAAAAGAAGAGAGAGATAATGTTACAGAGTTTTGGACATCACCATACTCACAGAGGAAGGGGAAAAAGGGGAAAATTTTGCCAAAATCACTAAATGCATTCAGGCAAAACAAATTTTAAAAGATTAGCTCAGGGGGTCAAGCATGTCCATCTTATGTGAAAAAGACTTTAAAAGAAACAAATTGGTGAAGAAAGTGTTAAAAAAATCTTATTTCGTTAAAAGATATTCAAGTTTAAAACTTGTGTCTTATCTGTGTAGAAATGACTGGTGTAGATTTACTATAGAAAGTTTGTGTCTTCATCCTCACATCTTTAGCAATTGTTAATGTGTTTTAAAGAAAGTTTATTTCCTTTTTTTCACTTTTTGAATGATTTTTTCCCTCAAACTGTCTTAAGGTGGTACAGTATATTATAAATACCCTTCCTACATTCAGTTTTACTACTTTTTTGACATATCCCATGGCTTTTAAGCAACAAAATAGCACAACAAAGTGTGATAGAATACATAAATAAAGACTTTGAGGAATCTGAGGCTATGACATCACAACAGTTTGATATCAGTCGTTTCTACAAAAATGATACCAAACTTAGATATCTCCTTAACGGAATAAGATTTTTGAATGCTTTCTTCACTATTTTGTTTCGTTTGAAGTCCACTTTCATATAGTACAGACTTGCTTGACCCCTGAACTAATCCTTTAACATAACTTGTTGGTATAGTACTGTAGGTTAGGAAGTATTGCAGATTAAACTTTGATAAAATTTCCCACAAATGTATCTAAGAATAAGAAAACATTTGTTAGCAAAACAATCTTAATCTTGTCCAGCAAATTTGGGGGGCAGGTGCCATTGGATCTAAGCAGCTACAAACATTTTCTGTTGAAGTGCATATAATTTAGAACTCGGTTCCAAAACTGCCCCAGATTAAAGTTCAAACGTATAAAATTTGTGTGACTACTTGGTATAGTGTTGATTGACCAAAATTAAAAGTATTTTTCGATACATAAAATGTATGCAACTGTTCACGTTAAAAAAATTGCCCATTCACAGCATTGTATTTACTTAGATAAATTGCTTTAGTATAAATTGCACAATATTTTGTGACCTCAGAATGGGACAAGTATAGAAAATTACTCTGGTTAGCTTATTGTTTTTTGGTCATTTTCCTAAATATTATGACTGGTGGAAATTGGATAGAATAATAATAGAAGGCAAGTTGAGAACTGGAGGTATTTGAAAATTGATAAAGAAATATAAAGAATTACATTGAAGAATTTTAGCTGTATTCCTGTTCACACATTATCCGAGCCACACATGTACCCATGCCATACTAATCCAAGCTGTCACAATATGCAAGCCACACTTCTCCCAGCCACATGTTTCTGAGCCACAATTATCCAAACCACATGTTTCTGAGCCACAATTTTGCACATTTTAATTTTTTTACAAACTTTGATGTGTCATAAACACTATAAGTGTTATTGTATCTGTTTACAGACTGTTCTGCTTCAAATTCAGAGCTCTTCTCAGGCAGACCCTTAGCTTTGCTGTTTTACAGGGGTGGCCCGCGCCAACCCTCATGAGATTTTTCTTTTTTAAACCTAATAATCTTAATTAACCTCATAAATGAATACAGAACACAGAATGATAGTATAGTAAGCAATTGTCCTGTTTGTAAAGGGGACCCGGACCCCATGCCAAAAAGACGCAGTGCTTCGCGCGCGCATTAATTTGCCCCTCAACAAGTCTAGCACCCGGCCCCTATTTAAATCAAGCTAGGGGTCTACTCTGGACAAAATATCTCTTCCTGTCCATATACCTTTAATGGTCACCCTGGTGCGGAGTCAGAATTAATTATATAACTACTCACGGTTTTGAATGAATGTGTCGAAAATCTTCCCACGAAAAATCGCAACAGAAATAATATTAATGTAGTAAATACACCTTTACATACTTCCCTCTTTTGCAATTTAATGCACAATTACATGGGGACATTTATATGCAGGATAAAAGGTGAATTAACAAACCTGTGCTTTGACAGCGAGATTAAAAGCTCCTTTCTTGAACGGCATTAAGGGCTCCTCCTGATCCTTCGCCGAGTTTAGTTTTCTGTGACCCTCAGGGAACATCCATAATCGTATCTGCAGAAAATAAAATGAGACATTCGAAGGGTAACAAGTAAGCATATCTTATATTTTGCATTTTTGTTTTGCATGCAGTTTGAAAGATAAACTGACAGGTATCAATAGCTTGAGCTAAATTGGAAGAAAATATCATATAAACCATGAAAGTAGCCAAAGGTTTCATCAGAATTGGTGAAAAATTGACCATTTTACAGCATTTTGAATTTTAGCGTCTCATTATAATAAATTATACAAATTTGTATCTAAATTTGTGACATCACAAAGTGAAAATCTATCAATTTTCAATGTTTTTCTATCTTTTACCAATGGTCTTTGAATGGGAGTCTCCATCACAAGTAAGTGGTAGAAAATAATCTGACCATTTAACTGACTGTAATTTAAGAGAGAAATTTAAAGAATTACAGTACATTATCTATTCTGCTAGGGGCGGGGGAGTGGGTTGACTGCCATGCTTTTCTAGTGACAATGCTTGTTATTGCCATAACAGAGGACTTTGGAGGAAAGTCATAGGGAGTCGTGAGGAAGCGGCCCCAATATGTTTACCCAAGATGCACATCCTTAAACTATGCATTTAAAGTGACAAATGTATTTTCTAAACATATTTTACGACATACCTCTTAGAAAATCTACCTATGCCTACCTGATCTCTCTTCAATATTGCAACTGTGTTCTCAAGAGACTTTTTGGCCTTCTCTGGGTTGCTTCGGTCAACAAAAATAGAGCCACATAAAATGGCGGCTAGACCGAATGGTCCTGCATACTTTAGAGATGATTTCATCATGCACGCTGTGTCTCTCGGAATAATTTCCATCATTCCTGTAAAGAGCAAAAGTGTCACAAGTTTAGATTTAGTTTAAGAACATGAGTGAGAAAGGAATTTTTTCCTGTTATCGGCAAACAAGTTAGAACAGTGAAATCTGATCCCGGAACAGTATTATTTGAGAAAGTACTGTTCCATGGAACAGTGAGAATTTTTTTTGTAATTTCGACCCTGCTCCCCCACTCAGTTTCAAAACTTGTAAGATAGTAAATTCTGCTGCTTTCATTGCACTTTTAAATCCATCATCACCTTTTAATCCATATTCAATAAATTCCTACCCCTCCCAAGCAAGCATGACTCCATCCATACATTGCATCATGGGAGCAAACTCACATTACTTGTCATTCAAAATTACAAAGAGAAATATGGAAGATTTTTGATTCATGAATGTGTCGGTATTTTCAATTACAGTATGCCAGTGGATGAGTTTTAACCACAGAAGGTCATGCACCATAGTATCAAGAGCCTGGAGGCACTTATGTCAGAGTCATGGAGATAGTGTAGCGGAAATGTTTTCTGCATCTGTCTATACTACATTTGATGCAAACTGGATTATAGAAGTTTTAGTTCACATTAAGACAATAAGTGGACTTGTGTGTGTATATATTACTGTAGATTGCATTACATCATATCATACTGTATGTGTACTAAGTATTGTTTTCTCATGTAACAAAATTTGTAATTGCTTATTCTTATACTGTCTTGCTGATCTGAAATGGCAATGTATAGTTTCGACTACATACCCTCTCCCCCACCCCCCTCCCATCTACCAGAGTTCGAAAAATTGGTACATTATCCATTAATATCCTACCAATGGCATAGCATTCCTGATCCAGTGATGGCAAAGCAAGTTGAAAGTGACAGGGGCTCAACATGCAGATAGTGACATAATCATGCTGAACTTAAGTTGCCACCACAAACAAAGAACCAAGTTTCTGCGATTTTCAGAATTTCAGAGGTACATCATTGCCATCCCTCTAAAGAACAATTAAGTACAGCTTCGTACAATAAATTGTCTCTTTGCTGTATGTCTCGGCATTTAGATGAACTGATCAAAGTTAATAATGTTACAAGGCCAAAATGTGATGCAATCACTATTTGTATATAGCTACAGTATTATTTACTATATTACAGAGCTGTTACTGTTATTTAAAAGCTCCCTGATAATATCCTGCACACCAATCCTTTGATAACACCTCCCACCCTTAACTTCCTTTTGAATTGTTAATTTCCCACCCCTAACTTCCTTTTGAATGGTTAATTTCCTTTTGAATGGTAAATTTCCCACTGCTAACTTCCTTTTGAATTGTAAATTTCCCACCCCTAACTTCCTTTTAAATTGTTAATTTTCCACCCCTAACTTCCTTTTGAACAGTTAATTTTCCACTGCTAACTTCCTTTTGAATTGTAAATTTCTCACCCCTATCTTCCTTTTGAATTGTAAATTTCTGACCCCTAACTTCCTTTTGAATAGTAAATTTCTCACCCCGATCTTCCTTTTGAATTGTAAATTTCTGACCCCTAACTTCCTTTTGAATTGTAAATTTCCCACCCCTAGCTTCGTTTTGAATTGTAAATTTCCCACCCTAACTTCATTTTGAATTGTAAATTTCCCACCCTAACTTCCTTTTGAATTGTAAATTTCCCACCCTTACTTCGTTTTGAATTGTAAATTTCCCACCCAAACTTCCTTTTGAATTGTAAATTTCCCACCCTAACTTCCTTTTGAATTGTAAATTTCCCACCCCAACTTCCTTTTGAATTGTAAATTTCCCATCCCTAACTTCCTTTTGAATTGTAAATTTCCCACCCATAACTTCCTTTTGAACTTTAAATTAGTGTAGATAGTTTACTTTCTTGTCACCCATCCATGGCCAGTGATCTAGCCCTTTTCACAATCCCTCCTAGTTGATATGATTATGATCAATAAGACTATTTCAAACTGAATGGGGTTTTATGTGGTCTCTATTCTTAAATTTGACCTTCCTTTCAGAGGGACAGAAGGTTTTTCTAATATTGTGACTTTTAAAGGATTAGTTCAGTGGTCAAGCAAGTCCAACTTATGTGAAAGAGAACTTCAAAAGAAACAAAATGGTGGAGAAACTACTTCAGTGTCTTATTCCGTTAAGGAGATATCGAAATTTAAAGTTTGGAAATCATTTGTGTAGAAACGACTGAAATCAGGCTAGTTGTGATGTCATAGCCTCATATTCCTCAAAGTCTTTATGTATTCATATCATTTTCGATTTTGTGGCTTAATAACCACTAAATATGTCAGGAAAGTAGTCAAAATCTATTAAGGGTAATTATAATTTACCACCTGGAAATGAAAAAAAAAAAAATCATTCAATTAGTAAAAAAGTTACAGATTTTTTTTTAAAATACGTTAACAATTGTTTAAGGACTGGTGACATGTACAAGCAAGTTTGCTTTAAGCTGATGTTTGACACTCACTGAATACTTAGTAACCCCCATTTCTCCAAAATAATAATTGAAAAAGTGTGAAAATTGCGATATTTTTAAGTTCAGAATAATCACTTTCTGTGGCACAAATTAATTTAAATATGTGACGTTGCAAGTTGTAAACCTCCCGCAGAACTTTCTGTGTAAACACGTACAAAGTAATTACAGACAGACCTAAAATGTCGTCAGCAAAAGTTTGGAAATTTTATCCTCTCATACCTCAGATTCCTTTTGAGCACATGACAGAGACATTATAGACCCCCATAGTATACCTGAAGATGCAATCCAACCACAAATGTTTTAAGATATTACTGGGGAAAGTTAGCCACTCTAAGCCGGCTGAATGCTAAGTTCCAGACCTATAGGCTTACATACATGTATCACAGCAAACCCTTCGCTAATGCCTTCACATCACCGACAACTGGTCTCGACCTAGTAGCCGATAAATACACACAAACACACTTTGTATGTGAAAGCCTACGTCTGGCTAGTCAGAGATATTACTGTCCAACTTGACACGTCACAAAATTTTAATAACAGAAATTAGAATAGGAAGTCATTTATATGAGCGGCAAAAAAGGGTTTTAAAAGACAGACATTTTTCGCACTTCATATCTATTAGAAAGTTGTTCTAAATTAAAAGATACATCAGTTGATACCAAAATTGCTACATGTCACTCACCAGTCCTTTAAGAATGTGAGGATGAGGGTGCCAACCTTCCATAGTAGACTTACTACACACCAGTCATTACTAAACAGATAAGACATAGCTTTAAACTTGAATATCTCATCTCCTTAATGGAATAAATTTTGGAATGCTTTTTTCCCCCCTTTTTTTTAAAGTCCTTTTATGTGAGATTGAAGTTGCTTGACCTCTGAACTAATCCTTTAGGTTTTAAGAAAAATGTTTATCCAAAGAACTGATCTGAAAAGACTGACATTTTATGTTTTTCTTACTGGAATATGAAAATGAAAAAGTGCCATAAGATTGACCCTTTCCTTTCTTATTTGCCAAGTTAATTAATGTTCTATACCCCCTATTAAATATCGCATTTGGAAAAATATGAAGTAATATCCACAAATAAATTATTTTTTTCCTTCCTCCTAACAAAACTTAAACAAAGTTATACACAGTTGTTGACCTAAAATGGGCAAACCATCATTGCTGTCTCCAGATTCCTTATATGCATTGGCAGCAGAACCAAAGAGAGAGAGGGGGGGGATTTAAAAAAAAAGTGGGGCTTGTTTAGCCCCCAATATTGTTTGGACTTTTCCTTTAGTTTCAGCAAAACACATTGTCCATTTCAGCCCCCGCTCCCTTCCCCGCTGCTGCTGCTTAATATGGAATAAAAACTTACCAACATTATCTAAAGAACTTTGGTGATTGCACACTATTATGAATGGCCCTTTCAATTTAAGATGTTCCCATCCTTCTACCTTGACCTTGATTCCAAATATGTGTTTTGCTGTCAAGCGTGTGAATAAACCAGCCCATCTGAAAAAAGAAATCAAAAGTATGAGCTTTCTTTCAATTTGTCTGATCGTTAATCTTTTTAAATTCTCCAAACCTGTGTGGATGTTGTATTGTTTCTGTGACCTGACATGGGCTGTAATTCCTGGGAGTGGGGGATCTGTCCCCCTCCCACCTACAATTACAGGCAGAAGTTAAAAATACGGCACATAATCTTTGAGAAAGAACAAAACACGATATAAACGTTGAGCTTCATTTTTCCGCACTTAGTCAATGACCCTTTAATACTGGTGGAGAATTATGATCCTTCTCTACTATAAGAAGTTGTATTCTTGGAAGCAACCAAAAATAATGTTTTATCTCTCAACAATTTGTATATTTCATGGAATAAATCATGTATAAATAAGATCATAGTTTTCGTCATAGTCACAAAAAATATATATAACACTTTTTGTAAACCTATTAACTATTTCCTGGTGGCTATACGTTGATGTTACTCAAGTTAGCAGCTTTGAGTCATAAAGCCACTACAATTGTATCTTTGTTCGGATTATTATGACAGATCGAGTTGTCATCCCTTATAAAAATGACAACTTAATGCTAAAGGATTAGTTCAGTGGTTAAGCAAGTCCATCTCATATGAAAGAGCATTTCAAAATAAACAACACAGTGAAGAATGCATTCAAAAAAAATAATATTTCTGTTACTTCAGAGATTTTCAAGTTTAAAGTTTCATATTATTTGTGTAGAAATGACTGCAATCAGACTGGTTGTGACATCACAGCATCAGATTCCTTAAAATCTTTATATATTCTATCTTATTTTGTGCTGCGATTTTGCGACCTAAAAACCATTGGATATGTCAGGAAAGTAGTACAATTTTAACATAATATAGCAAGGGTAATTATAATTTACCACCTGAAGAAAGTTTGAGGGAGAAAAAAATCAAATAGTACAAAAGTTGCATAGATTTTCTTTTAAATACATGAACAGTTTTTTTAGAATGTGAAGATAGAGGTGCCAACCTTCCATACTAGACTTACTACAACAGTCATTTTTACACAGATAATACAGAGCTTTAAACATATTTCCTTAACAGAATATGATATTTGAACACTTTCTTCACCATTTGCTTGACCACTGATCTTTAAAGCTCACAAGGATCTTGACACACGTATGCAATCAGAACCTTTTATGATCACGTATGCAATCAGAACCTTTATGATCACGTATGCAATCAGATCCTTTTATGATGTAGTCATTTACAAACAAGCCCACACTTAGAACCTTCTTCTTCTTTCAATAAAGTGCAGCTTCATATGCTGAAGATAAACACACTGCCCATAAGTGAACATGGATATTTTGACCAGGACATAAGTGGATGAACATTGCTCTTTTTGAGAAGTGATCAGAGAACCAGGCAGGGGGTTTGAAACCCTGCCATCGGGACCACCATTTTAACATCCTCATCTGATGAACAGTGAGCGCCACCCAACCATAGTCCACTTTTCACAAAGTTCAGGTGGGGGAGAGGATGTGAAGCATGTAGCTCTAAAGACAAACCTCTGTGCATGATGTCAGCATATCGTTTTGCATATCTGTGGAAAAATTACGAATAAATCGCCGATGAACTCGAACCTGGGACATCCAGCATCTCAGTCGTATGCTCAACCGATTGAGCTACCTGTCTCCTTAACCTTAACGAGCTTACAGAATAAAACAGGCTGATTTGGCAGTCCGGGAACATGCCCATTAATTAAAGGAACCAAAATGTTCCTAAATAAAGGACCATTTTGCTACATGGATGCCACCATTTTGTGATATTTCCCATGATCCTTTGCTATCCCAACGGGAAAGCCAAATGCAACGCTTACATATTTTAAATTTTAAATATCTTTGGAAAAAACATCTTTGCTAGGGGCTTCTTAAAACTCGTGAAAATACGAGTGCTGTAACGACATGGCTCTATTATGTATCGATTATCGTGGAGAAAAATATCGCGATATTTTGGTATGTCGTGATACTTTTCAAGAAAACTTACTCACAACACAAATTGTTAAACGTTACTTATTTTATGATGAACGCAAGACAAAATAATGTGCAGATCAAGCAGACAACATGATAGCATGACTATTACGCTCATCACGCATTAATCACATGTTGGGAAATTCAGCCACATGAAAAGCATCTTCAAAGTCAGAGCCTGAGACGCATGTTCTGGGCCAATTTTTCGTTCTTTTTGCCAACTCTCATCAGAGCATGCCAGTGTGGGACGACGGAACTTGATTTTTAATTAGTTTTTTATGCTTCGTGGTATTTTGCCCGTTTTTAGTGGCCTACACTTAACTTTTAGATTTTATACCGTAATGTTAGAATTGTAGCATACAAAGTAGCCTAGCCTAGTTGCGCAAAAATTTCTTAGTTAAGCATTAGTTTTTGGTATTACGAAATGTCAGGAGAGACATTTTTCATGTCGTGGGAAAAAAGATATCGTGATAATTGACATGACATGACAGTGCTAGAAAATACCATCATTACTGTCATGGATATATATTTTGCGCTCACATTTTATACGTTTACCATTACGTTTCTGAAATATAAGAAATACTGGATTTACAATATAACTAGACTTTTAGGCGAGAAATAGTCATTTTAATGTTTTTGTGTTGCACATTGAATGTTTCAAGTATATAAATTAGAATCCAGAACATGTTATCGTAACGTCTGAATAATCTGGCTGCAGGACTTAAATATTTTAACTGTTATACATATTTCTATTCAGGTATGCTCCTAGACTGTTTGGGGCTATGCTGCAGGCTTGCTGCAAGCCAGTATAAGCAAATGCGAGCTGGTGTTTATTTTGTACCGGCTAATGGAGAGTGGCAAGCACATATAGCAGCTTGACGAGCTAACAATATACTCAGATATTTGTACAGGATAGTTCCCCTGATCAGGGTAAAAGTTACTCCAAGCTAATTTGAACTACTGTAATGCCAAAGTTTTTGTCAAGCTTGTGAGGGCGAGTATTACTAGACCCACACTTTGTGCGGGTCTGAGAAAGTGGTTCAATTTTATCTTTGCCGTAAAATTACAGGCCTATATGTACTTGTCAATTGTGACTCGCCCCTACACCCCCGGACAAGGTGAGTCATTGCACTAAAATGGGTGATCAAAACATGTACATTGACGCACCCCCTCAGGTCACTGACATTTCTTGTGCAATGACTTATCCAGAATCACTCACCTCTGTACAAAGTCAATGAGTCTGAAGTAAATTGACCCACCCCTGAGTCACTCTGGTGACTGACAATTTGGTACAATGACACACATGAGAGTCACTATTTTATGTCAATGACTCACCTCTGACTGACATTGCCGGGGTAGTAGGGATGAGTTATACAACTGATAAGTGCAATAGTAACAAATCCTTTTTCTAAACCACTAGAAAATTTGTAAGACATAAAATGCATTCCTTTACAAACAGGTACGCCGGGGCCGTGTTCCCCCTTACAAAGAATCTAATATAACAGTTCCCTTGCATAAAATCAAATTAAGAAAAAACGTGAATATGGAGACTGCACATGTACAGTACAAGTGGTCCTTCTTGACGTGTTTTGCCCCCTTTGAGAAAAAAACGGGCCTGTTGGTAAATATTTTTTTTTTTTATTGACCTCTCCACCTCCTCCCCAAATTGGTATGCCTATGTAGTCTACATCTTACCTGGAGTTATCAGCACTCCCAGGGTCCAACAGGCACATAGGTACACATACCACAGCTATCACACCAAACCATATATGAAATATTAAGTATTTAGCAAAGAATCTCACGTTACGACTCAACGCAAGTGATACAGCGAATATCGCAAAGAATACCAAGATGGACGTCTGTACTATTGCGTTTGGTTTATCCTCATTCAAAAGCTGCTCGCCGTGTTTGTGTTCAGGCACCATACTTGTTTGTAGCATGCAGAAACCCGTTGCTAATGCTATAGTAGCTAGACGTTGTTTCAATGAGCATGTTGTCTTCACGTCTTTTACTGACTCGCCGAACTGTGCAATATTTACATCTCAAGGATAATTGCAGCGCCCGTAGATTACGTCATTTCAAGGAAGGAAATGCCCTCATACATTATGAGCAAATGATTGTAGATTGGACTATCGAATCTTGATGACCTTAGAAACACAAATAACGTACGATCATACACTAACGTTACGTATTATTTTTTTGTTTCTTCAAGCTGATTGTTATTTAAATCTCTAGTTTATGGTGGGAGGTGCCATTACGACCGCGCATGGGCGGGATTTGAGGGGGAGGGGAACCCTCCCCAGGGGAACCCTCCCCACGTTTTTCAGAATTTGTATCTTTTGTGTGGAAATAGTTTGCATGTTAGCATACCCCCCTCTCACCACCTTACCACTTTCGGTAGGCAATTCCCGCCCATGCGACCAGGCATCAAAGTAGAAAAATAAAACCACGCCCAGACCTGCAGAACGGATCAAATAGGCCTGAATTGACCGAATTCAAGCCGCCAAGCGACACGTATTTTCTTAGTGCAAAACTGTCACGCTGTATAGTTTAATTATTTATATTCCCGGTTCAAATTCTTCACAAATTGCGGTGAATGCGAAAATCCAACAGTCAAAATCAACATAAATAATTTCACTGTGATGTCTCAGTTCAATGACCACGTAATTACGTCACATAGAATTCTGGGGGAATCCCTATTCCTGTAAATAATGTTGTACCATGCTGGAAAATAAATCGCTGGTAGCCCTGGATTCGATACTGTCTTGAGCGTATACACCGGCATACGGGATGCATGTTTGCAGGGAGAGAGAAGTAAAATGGGTAAATCCATACATAAGCGGGATTTGTGGGTGCATTTTGTTACTTTTCTGTGGGTGTGTTGTTCAAATTATGGCCGGATGCGCGGAGGGGTCTGTGAAGCCCCTCTGAAACTCTTGAATAGGGACCCTTTTGAGAAAGAAAAAAAAACGTTTTTGGTGATCACCCACATTTAAAGCTTTTCACATAGGCTTATTTGCACCGGCAGACCGGGAAGTTGACAAACTCCGGCGTAACGGCGATGACATGATTCTGTTTTTAATGTCCCACCAATAGGACAGTCTCTGGGTATACCCATCCCCTGCTTTCAATATTGATATATGTCTCTATATAATTTCATCGATGCAAATTATACGACGTTATTTCCAACATAGCGATCATAATCCGAACAAACTTCCAACTTGATTCTGGTAAATGAGGGGGTGGGGAGGGGGCTCGAAGGCCCAGCTCCCTTGTTAAGATTTTGGAAAAATAAACTTATAAAAAAAGATAGTTTAGATCTGTTCAAGTTCTGAACGATTTTAACTTTTTGTCAGATGCATGGAAGACACAAGATACCACTTGGAGAATGAGAGCTCCCGGGAACTCCTTGTTAAAACTCTCGCATAACATCCCATACGGGGGTGGGGGGGTGGGGGGGGTGTTAGACGTTTGTACAAATATGTGCAGCCGGTGTAAAAGTAAAAATTTTCCCCCAGCCCTGATTTCCTAGGAAATTTGGCCCCCCAGACAATTAAGCCATAGCCCTGCAGTAAGTTTGGACTCCCTTCATAGTAAAAACATTCCGCTAGGAATTTTGGGCCAAGGCCCTTCTTTCCTATGAAATTTGGAGACAACTTGTCCCCCTTTTGCAAGAAAAAGCCCTTTTCCCTTCATACTCACTGCGTTTTGCGTAAAGCACGCCTCTTTTTTCTTTAGTGTATTAGCTTATTACTTCTTGTCACTTTTTAGCTTATCATTTCAGTACACAAAATTAATTGAAGGAACCGTACAGACACACCAGTAAAATCAGTCCGGAGGGGACCAAATTCATTTGACATTCCTTAGGAAATAAGGTCCGGGGAGGGGGGAGGGGGGGATTTACTATCACACCCGGCTCCATAACATTACCGGGAAGAGTGCAATTGTAGTGTCAATAAGTGTAAACTTCAGTTGAACTCTTATCGACATTTGTGATAAGTGGTGACAGATACAGGTCGGCGTAACAGGTGTCACTGAACTGAAGTTGCAACCAATTAAAGATATTTATTACCTCCAACGAAGTTGGACGGCGAGTGTTTTCGCCTGTGTAATTTTGTTTGTTTGTTTGTTATCAAGATATCTGAAGAACTGTTGATTGGATTCTGATCAAAATTGGTGTGTGGTTTACTAAGTGTGAACAATTTGGTACTACTGGAACATGGGAAGGGTGTGAATGGACAGGTGGGACATTTTAAGGTGAGTTTGTCTTTTGTCTGTCATCAAGATATCTCCAAAACTGATCATTGGATTTGGATAAAATTTGGTGTGTGGTTTGTTTACTGTTCAAGGAAGAAGAGCTTTAAAATTTGAGACATATTGGAGCAGGGGAAGGGTGCAAATGTGGGTGGGAAAATGTTTTTGCCTGTTTGTCTGCCATCATGATATATCAAGAACTGATGATTGGATTTGGAATAAATTTGGTGTGTGGAATTTGTACTGTTTCAGGAAGAAGTGATTACAATTTGGGAATAATTGGAACAGGTGAATGGCAGAAATAAAGGGGTGGGGATGTTTTAGGATGAGATCTGTCAAGACAGTTGTTAAGACTTTAGTTGGAACTTTCCAAACTAAACAATGAACTCATGCCATGAACAGCCATATAATGAATGCGATACAATTAACAGCCATACAAGAACAATGAATGTCATACAATGAACAGTCATACAATGAACAGTCATGCAATGAAATTCCTAGACTCACAGAAAATCAATTCAAGAAAATGATGGAATGTGAATCTACCTTGTATAGAGCTCAAACAATAAATACTTAGCCTGAATTATACAAAAAACAATGATCACAAGTGATGATCCTCACGAGTTTAGAATGTAATTGGCAAGACAGATCTACATTGAGAAAGAGATTGTTCAGGGTTATAACTTGGTGGGTCGATGGTTTCTGAGGTAGATTGTATTCCGATGGGGAATGAAGAGGGGCGTAGGTATGCGCTCTGCAGAGTGCTATAATTTTAATTATTTTATGTATTTCGGTTGGTTATAGTTTAAAGAAAAATCAATCAAAATCGTTTTAGTATAGCTTACAGACAAGTGCTGATTCAGGGGCGTAGCGAGACTATTCCGCCCCACCCCTCAAAAAATCCGAAGTAAAATAGATCCAAAGGCACGTTTTTTTATAAGATAAATTTCATTAAAAAACCTAACCAACTTTTAACAGTGTGCAAACTTTAAGTTCACCCTCTCACACACATCAGGGGGATTACACATGTATGGTTTTCTTTACATCCCAACTGGCAGACAAAATGGTGTATGTAGAGTCAAGATCTGTGCACCACGAGCATCCGCCTTCACTACTTTCACATTTGTGCTCTTGAGGAAAGTATGACTGTATATCTAAGCCTTCGTACGGGCGACATATTTTGTCTGATCTATACACCCTCATGAGACAAAGCTACTCCTCCTGACCTGCATTAAAATCCTACCGCCGCCGCCCCCTTCCTTCACACACACAATCGTTCCTACGGTCCTGCTCGGCACTTACCTTCGGGCATTGTCGCAATTTCCTGGATCAAATAAAGAAGGGACAATGACGGCCACTCCAATTATCATAAACCAGATCAGATAAAATATGTATTTCACCCAAAAACGAAACACAGAGTTAAACCAGTATAGAAGAGCAAAGGATAACTGCAGAGATGAGAAGAATAGCCCTTAGACTTGGAAAAATTGATAGACACTCTGCCTGTGTTAAAAACGACATCATGTTTGAAATAAATGGTACAATATTGAACAAGTTTTTTTCCACTATTTTCACTAGCAGCGCTATGGTTGGTGACACTGAAGCCCCGATGAACTTTGCATGAAGTTGAATACAGTAATTAACTGTGTTTGGCTACCTTTGAAAACTGTGTTTGACTACCTTTGAACATGCTGTTAAACCAAAAAGCTTCCACACAAGCTCTTTGGTTAAACAAGTTGAGCAACGGTGTTTTGGTCTATAATCACTATTTGTCAATATAACTTCCAGATAATGGTTCCGTATGGGTTTGCAGGTAGATGTTTGTTTGTGACAACGGGTGCGCCTCTCCGATCGAAAGTTTTTTGAACCTATATTATGATTTTTTTAAATACGATTCTCTTAATATTTTCTTCTGTTTGTTTCACACACATGTCAAACACGTAACACACACAAGACGTCGCATGCATAACAAACGACTTATTTTCAACAATGACGACTTAGCTGCAACTCAGTGGAGGGCGACATTACCAATTGGTTTTGTTTTCCTGTAAATTTCTGTCATTCGTTGTTACGCTTGACCTGACGAAGCTTCAACTTATTAATATTTCAATGTCACTTTGTTAAATTGACATAAGAGGATATTACACACAAAATCAAGTTTAAAGCAGACATGGCCGGTTGATTCCAACGTGTCAATGTCACTTCGTAGTGTGTAGTTTTCCATAAAATAAAAAAAATGCATCACAAAACCAAGTTTAATTGAATCAGCAAGGGTTTGAATGTTAGGCCTACATGCATTGTTTCTAATAAAAAGACAACTTGCAACTTAGAAATCATGCATATGTTCGATAATACTATTCTTTTGAATTTTTATTTCTTTTAATGCGTCACAAAACTTACAAGAGTCATCAAGTCTGATAAAATCCTTATTCCATGTTATAGAGAATTAACATCTAAACTAACTACCAAAAAGAGCAAGTCAAAATCTTATTCCTATATCAACCGATCAAGTTATTCATGTTTGAAGTCATGGGGCTGCCATATTGCAATCTTGTGCATAGTGACGCTATTTCCCCAACAGGAGCAGAAGGAATACAATGTGTTCCTTTATAGTTTGTATTGAAGGTTTATTCCAAAATGATATGGCACAAAGTTTTAGCAGTATGTTTTGTTAATTCAAAGTTCATGAACACAAAAATATCCTTGACCATTACTAAGGGAAAACAATTTTTCACCAGCTAGAAAACTTGTGATCGATTACAAACAGACAAAGAAACATAAGGCATTCCCAAATCCGGCTGTGTTGATAACACTATTTCCTGCATGTTTTAAAGGAATATTCCTGTGTTTTTTTGTAAATTTGTATTTGAAAGAGCATACGTTCAGAGCCAATTTGGTACTAAAATCCGGTTCATATAATATTCCGTTCAGGAGATAAGGATTTTTAAAGATTTCCCAATTGCAGTTTAAAGTTTTTGTACATTATGATGAATTCATGTTTGATGATGTTATAGAGACAATTCCATTGCAAATGTTTATGTATTTCTATGAATGTTAATTAGTTGTTTCTGTATGATTAGAAACAATTTTCTAAAAGTGATTGAAGTAGAGTATATTTGGCAATGAATATAATGACCTAACTTTCATCAATTTATTTTCTAACAGGTTTTACTAATAAAAAAGGATGATAGATTTTAATGAAATACATCACCTTTGTGGGAGGATGTGTTGCTGTGATGTCATACTGAGCCTTTTTCTATTCGTTTATTAGCATTTTTTGTGAACCTTAAAATTTGAATATCTCCCGGTAGGAATAACATATCAACATGATTTTTGTACTAAATTGTTTCTAAAAAATCTCTCTTTCTTATGAAAGGGTAGACAAAACATGGGAATATCGCTTTGAAATAAAAATGGCGGCTCCCATAGTACTATCTAGTGGAGGCATTACAGTATTTCAATGATAAAAAACATGTATTAGATTTCTTCGGAAGGTGTGAAACTTGGTCAGAAGATTTGTTATTTTTAATCATTTCATATGAAATAAGGATTATGTTAGACTTTATGTCTCCTTCAAGATTCGGCGTCCGTATAGAAACTTTATATGATAATGATGCGGGATTTGCCTACCAAAAATGGGTGGGTTGGAGGGAGGCTAAGGCAAAATCAAAAAATAACATTTGCTTACCGAAAGTGGGGGTGTTTGGGGGTCATAGAATCGCACTAAGACTTAGATATAAGAACATATTTTTTTGGGGGGGTGGGGGTTAATTGCTCCGTAATCACTCCTTTGCTTGTGATATACCAACTGACAAGAGATGACAGTTCCTGTGATGAAACTCTTAATTGATCACATGTTTAATAAGAAATGATTTATTTTGATTTCAGAAACAGCGCAAGAAAGCACTGAGAGGATGCCGAAGTATCAAGACTCTGAAAAAGAAGCATTCAACCATGAAGCGGAGACTTAGAAATATGGACTGGAATAACTACTTACTTCCTAAAATGGGTGAAGATGATGAAATGGCAGGGCCTGCCCCCAAAAAATCCACGTAGGTTATTTGGCTTTAACAATCAAACTTAGCCAATGTATTGATATATAAAATATAAAAAAATAATGGAAAGGCTCCAAAAAAAGGCTCCTGTCAGAATACTGGGTGGAATTATGTTCAAGTTGCGTTTTTCTAGTATTACACAATTTCTGGAATATTCGTGTCAAACTTTGGCATACAATGAAATTTTAGGTTTCTTCCCTTTATAAGTTTATGGAATGGGTGTAGAAGCGGCAATCTAGTGCTGAAAGATAATCAGATTTTGAAAAAATTGATGCATGGTACAATTTCTAAGTTAATGATGAATTATTTCAACAATTTGACGAAATTGAGGGTCTGGCATTAGCTCATCAATAATAGACTTTCTACACCAGTCATTCTAAAACAAAGCAGTGACATCTGTGGAACTCAATGAGCAGAACAAGATACCACAGTAAATTCTTCCCGGTTTTGTTTGTCTATTATTGTCTTGCATCTAACATGTCTGACCAATAGGATTATTTTATCTTTTTTGTCTCAAGGCTGAAGCGTAAAGGGAAGAGGGAACCGTCATCTAAACGGAAGAGGAAGATCATGAAAGCTAGGATGAGAGCTGAAAAGGAGAGTACCAGAATGGCCAGTAAGGTTCATCTTCCTTCTACATCATGCTAAATACTAACAATAGGGTGGGAGCTTGACATCATTCCAAACAGTGGCGTAACAATAGGGTGGGAGCTTGGGTAAACCCCATGAGCCAAGATATGGGGGCCCTCTAGCAATGACACTATCATGTTTGTTACAAGGCCCCATGGTGCTTAATTTCGAAAGGGCCCTCAGGAATCAAGTTGCATAAGCACCACTGATTCTAAATTGTTCTGAATATCTCGTATGATATTCTGTATGGTTGATTATGTCTGAGCCAGTGTCACAGCTGATTTCTTAGCTCGACATCCCTGTAAGGGCTTTGAGCTTATGCGATGTCTAACTAAAGGCCCAGGTTCTCGCTCGGAAACGAGTGTTATTTTTGCATTGTTTGTCACGTCCTTACCGTCTTTTGTATATATTATGCTGTTTTGCTTAAAAAGATCGACACGTTATTGCAATAACAGTGTATACTGTTGCATAGTTTTAATAAATTTTGCATTCCAAAGTTCGTCACAAGTTAAAAATGTCTTCAAATACTCAGATTTTACTCGGCGCAATCCGAAGGAATTTAGCAGATATGATAACATTGGCTCGGGAAATACCACCGAATATCTCCGATTGAAAGAAAACAAAACTATGTTTTCATTGGCTAGAACGTTGAAATACCGTCTTGCACATGCTAATCGAGATTGATATCCCGTTTGGAATTTCTCCTATTGAGTGGGTAAAACTTTTGTAGTTGATAGCCGATTTGGCCTATAAATTGGTTTAATACCCAAAATTGCTAAATACATTAAATAGGTTATTTCAACCATATAACGCGATTGAATCTCTGGTTGTAAAATCACCAAAGTGTTGATAACTCACTGATCAATTTTTTTTTGTAAACACCTTGCATGAGTCCCTGATCAGCCTGTCGCATGACTTGGCTTGCTATAATCTAAGCCTATCCACAATAACTGTTTTTTGTTTGTAAGGCTACAGACTGTATTACTGCAACTTATGCATCAATCCAGTACCTTTTTAAAGAAAATCTTAGTGGTAGGTGGGGATGGAGGTGCCAATACACAAAACGGACCTTTTCGATAAATTTCTGACTTGTTATATGCCCTCCTCCCCCCCTCCCTCCCTTCCGTAAATTTTCCTACATATCCGGACAATTTTCTTCGAATTTCATAACATTTTCGTGAAAATTTCTTTCATTTTGGTTTTTTTTTTTTTTTCCAGAAAAAGATTATTTAATTATGGGAAAATTTTGCTCATTTTCTGAGAACATTGTGATTATTTTCGGGAAATTTTGCTCATTTTCGGAAAAGTTTTTGGCTAATTTTTTAGGTAAATTCTTTCCTTTCTGGACAAATTCTTTCGATTATAGGAAGATTTTCTTCCATTTTCGGGAAAATCACGGTCATCTGTGATGGGTATTTTAAAGGATTCAGGGGCTATTAATAGGAACAAAAATCGCCCATGTAATTATCAGATTTATGAAATCAAGACTAGTTATGACATCACATCCTCCCATTCCCTACAAGTTTGTAAATGCAGTTACACAAATAAAACAACTTGAATACCTTGTTAAGGGGAAAAAATATTAAAACAGCTTCTGCACCAGTTCGTACCTCAAGTTCTCTTTCATGAGAAAACCTTGCTTGACCACTGAAGTAATCCCTTAAAAAGTTTTACACAGTAGCTTCACATTTCAAAAAGTGACTTCTTTCCAATAATTGTTTTCAATTACAGTTGATTCCGCTCCGCCAAGAAAAAAGAAGATGAAGAGAAAAGCGGAAAAGAGAGAGTCTGATGACGGTTACGAAGATGTGGAGATGAACGAGGGGGAGGATGCATAGATTCTGACTGAGGAAATTATATAAAGTGATGACAAAAACAGATGTGTGCCTATTTGCAAGTGTCTCCATCTGTCGCAACATGCTTAAAGAAATATACCAATTGAAACAAAAGACTTCGAAACTGTTATCAAACTGTGAAATGAAAGGATTTCTTTGATTGTGCTTAGACCACGACCGAGGACAGCTTATGACTGTACTGTGTACCGTATCCAGAAGTACTATTATGTTTGTGTCTTATTACATGTTCCTCCAAATAAGGCAAACATGAAAGACTTTCTGATATTCCTTCCAGAACTAACTTTTTCAAAAATAACATTATATAAGTCCTTCAGACCCATCCCCATGGCTGGACCCTGACCAAAGACACACTATTCTGGTCAAGGGAATGTGATATTCCAATGAAACGCCAAGCAAAAGATGTTTACTATTGAAGTTCATTGCATTTTTAGTCAGGTGTGATTAAAACGATTTCTGAAAACTTAATCCACCAATCAACAATTGATACTGTAAGGTTCAAGTTATTGAAAGTGAAGCATCTGTACAGAGGTTTTTTGTTTTGTTTTTTGAAACGATCAGTTCTCAAAAAAATTATGACAATATCTGTCAGAGAATTATGTGCCGTTTTGTGTTTTTAGCTCAACAACCCTTTAAGGGATTTGAGCTTAAGCGATCACTAACTTAAGAGCCAGATTCTCGCCCAGATGCGTTCGGATTTTTGCAGCGTTTATCATATCCTAAGCGAGATTTTTTTTTTGCTGTTGTTATGTTTGCCTTAAATAGATCGATATGTTGATGCAATGACAGTTCATATTGTTGCGTAGTTTTAACGAATTTGCATTCCAAAATTCGCTAAAAATGTTTCAAATATTCGGGATTTCGTTCGGCGCAATCCGAATGAATTGAGCGTATATAATAACATTGGCTCGGAAAATACCACCGAATATCTCCGATGGAAAGAAAACTTCTTTCATAAATTTCCTGATTAGGTTATTCTCAATAGTCTGAACATAGACATTCTTCAAAATCCACACAAGTCCGTCCACATCACACATGACTTGGCACAAGCATACCAGAGAGCGTGACGTTATTCGCCCCATACTACGTATAGGCGAGAGTCGAAACTCCCAAACCTACAGTGTTACAAAATCGTGATACTTTTTTAAGTCACCCTATTGGTTACATGTTGGGGCAGTAGAGAGTCAAGCATTTCAAAAATAAAACCTACCAAAGAAATGTGTAAATTAAATATTCTAGGGAAATTGTCGATTTAAACTTTGTTTACAACCGATTTAATTGTATCGTTACTTTTTGTGCACTTTTATTTCAATAATTTTATTAGTCATTAATATAACAACTTTGACGTCATCCATGAATCGAGTGCGAAAAAAAATAATTGACAAACCATGCACACAGTGCAGGTACTTTTCGCGATACCGGTACGGCATGGTACGATGCTAGTGCGTTTATTATTCATTGTTTTACGTCTGACATGACAGATTGAAAGGTTAAAGCATTTTAAAGGAGTTAATGCCTAACCTTATCGAACTCGTTATGCATTACGCCTAGGCCCTAGCCTCAGTTGATGAAGGTCGGCCAACGCCGTAGGCCTATTTGACGAATAACGTTAGCGATGGGCCGGCCCTAGCCACCTGTACACCCCCGATTCCGTAGTAATTGCAGTCTGCCTGTTTTTATTTTATAAAGCTAGGCGTACGCAGTCAGACATCTATGATCCTAGAGATTTACTATGTAATATTAACTAAGGTGGATCTAGGCCTAGTTATTGAAGCCTAGTTTAGGCTCGGGATTATCGGGTAGTATGAAAAAGGCTGAAGAATTCAAGTTGTTAACTTAACCTGTTTAAATTCAAACCTAGCCGTTAGGCCTACAAAAAGGCTACATTCTTGTTATTATGGATTCGAATCAGTTACCATCGTTTGGCCGTAATTTCTTTCACTTTAACTCGTTTCTGTATGCTGACATAGTAGGATTGCTGTTGTTTACTGGTCTGCGGCCTCACGAACGCCACCAGTAATGTCAAAAAGTGTATTGTGGGATATCACATAGCTACATTCTTGCAAGACTACATGCAAGTCAGAACTTGACGAACATTAACAAGAATTTAGGCTATAATTTGCTTCAAATTAGCTGCCCAAACCTACTTAATTCGCCTTGTGATTTGTTGTGTATACTGCTTGAATTTAAACAAAACTTAGCAAAGAATTCATGGATATATCTGGAAATGAAAAAAACCCATATTTGGATATTTGTGAAGGGACATCATTTATGCCAAACATAAGGTGAAGGAAAATAACTCACACACTAGCTCTATAACACGTGCAATCATTGTAACAGTTAGGCTCATTTTCTCAGGAAAAGCTATTAAGTCTTATCAGTTTATGTGGTTCAACCCAATGAATAGGTAGTTTGCCATGCCCATCTCAAACCTATTAACATTCTGGTATTGAGGGGAACACAGACAGTTAAACAATTCAATTCTGTGTAGGGTAAAGAAAAAATAATTTGTAAATCATACAGGAAATATACATCAATTGACTTATGTAACTGGTACAGGTTACATAAAATGGTGTGTAAATTCAGGTTTTTAAAAACAGATCAACACATTATTCTGCCATTAACTTCTAAAAATCATTCCTACACATTTTCATGCACATTTATGATAGAGGAATTGAGACTTCATTGTGGAGGTAACAAATTTACAAGCTTTGACATAAATTTTGATTTTTTGCAATGATTACCTGTATAAATTTAAATTTAACTTTAAAAACTGGTAATCAACTTTAAAAGTATTACTGACAGTTTCCTTATGAGACATCTTCTGTGGATGAATGCACTGCCATATTATAAGTCCTCTACTTATCACTACAGCTTTAGCTGAAATCAGCAAATTTTGTGAAGTGATGTTGATGTAGGTATAGATATACCACAGTATGTTATTATTTCACAATATGAGTTTTTAGGAAAGAAACAGAAATCAACAAAATCTGAGGTTCTTCCTATAGTCTAACAACTATGGATCCCCATGGTTGTAAAGTGTGGCCTATATTCAGGCGAGTTAACCTAGTAAAAGACAGTGTGATTTTTCATGTCTGTTTACTGCAAATAAAAGCCTGGTCTGCTGGTTTTGATATTGAATTTTCACTTGGGGTTTGTGTCTTTTTTTGGTTAGGCAGACAAAATTGTATGTATAAAAAGGGTACACTAAAATTACCATGTCATATCCTCATAACCTGATAATAGTACATTCCACTGCCGAGAAAAATCATAAATCATTATACATGTGCCTGGAGTCAGAAAACATTTGGGCAGGGTATTGTGTACTGCAAAATGATATACAGGTATTCAGCTCACTAATATCTGGTACAAAATTAATTTACATTGCAAAAAATATTCGTACTCTGTAGTACAGTCAATGGTTTTTAACAATCATACAACATAAAAGTTGGAAACTATTGCACTGTAATAATTTGTTTATTGGATACCAAAGCAAAAACAAATGAGAGCAGAACTAAAGATTGCCTACCAATGAGAAGAGAAATTGCATGAAGCAAAATTTTCAAGTGGAGCTTTTTTATCTTTTAACATGAAAGCTTGAGAAATTTTTGCAAACAAATTGGAAGCAACTTTAATAAGTAATACACATAGAATAAAAAATGCAGGCTGCAATACAACATACAGGCCTATTCCAAAGAGTTTTATAATTATTTTTTAAATCAAACTTTTTTTGAATTTAGGGCTTGCAATTGTTTGTAAAAGATGTTGAACAGAAAAATGTGAATGAAAGTAAAAACTGAATAGTTTATTAAAATAGAAATAAAAGTAATAAGTGAGCAATTTGATCTACTGTGTTTCTACCAATCTAAACAACTTGGCACTTAACTTACTGTTACTGTTTGATACACACCTATCTGCTAGTTGGTCAGTCTGTTTAGACTTTATCTGATGGGTGTTTTGTTGATTACCAACTATAAAACTAATTAGACCTAGGCCTATATTGGTCTCATGCCCACCCCACCCTAGCTAACAATTGTAATGCTGCGTCTCATGCATGGCCTTTTTATCATGACGGACATTTACAAGTCAATACCATGGTAATGTACATAGCCCTAACTTTATGCTACCAAATTGCAAGTGGTTTCACACAATGTAAGCCTAAGTTACACTAACGTTACTGTAGCCTGGCTAGGCAACACAATAACCCATGATTACCCCGGCGACGTTTTTTGAAAGCAATCAATCGCTACATACATGTCTGAATAAAATAACGTTTGATAAGCAACTTATTCTTGTTTCTTTAATAAAACTAAAATTGTGGCCCATATTTGTCAGCGTTTACGTCGGTCAGTTAAGGTTATATACGGCGTTAGCTAGCTTCAGACTGTTCAACAACAACTGGCCCAATTAATATAGGCCTAGTACATTATTTTAGGTTTACCGAAATTGTTTAAGACATCTGCTAGTTTTAATCATTTGTCCCTTATCAGAAAAATTCGCGTAGTATTTAAAAATATATATACTTAGGCCTCAGTTAGGCTAGGTGCGATACATGCCTGTCTACAATCTAACGCTGCGCTAAAATATTGTGGTCCTGCATGTACTGTAAAAAAAAAAATCGTTTTTTGTGTGTTCTTGTTAGAAATAAAATGAACGTTAATCTTGATTAGAAAGACAAGTTATGATTAAAACTAATATAAATATAATTTATATTCATATAACGCTCGGTTGGCGTTCATGTCCTCTTGAAGGATTTTTGCCGACTTAACCGATTCAGATTCAGATTCAGTAAATAATTTCATTTTTTATTTTGAGGTTAAATTTGCAGTTTTTTATATTTTTATTGTCTCCAATTTAACATATCTACTGCCTTTACTTGGAACCTACCGGTGGGGGACGAACCAAAAAGTATCATGCACTAAGGTATAGGACTTTCGACTCTCGGCCATCACGTAGTATAGGGCGAATGACGCCACGCTCTCTGCCTATACTCACAAGAAGTGTATTGTTCGCGTGAAGATAATGAAGACTGTAATGCATACAACTGATGCATAAAATCACTAGGTCACGATGGTGATCTTGAAGGATTAGTTCAAGGGTGGAGTAAGTCCATCATATGAAAGAGGACTTCAAAAAAATTTGTAAAATCTTTTTAGTTACATTTTCTTATGATTGACACTTGGAAGAGTATTTGTGGGATGCTATTATTGATTAATTGTGATTCTTTAATTGTGATAAATAATTATTTGCTCAGAATGGCTATTTTATTAGCAATATCAGGAAAATATGCCATAGGTAAATAATGTCTTGTTGCAAAGATGTAAATTCTATCTTGATTTTATACAACAGTATTTTGCTGTATGTCTGTGTATGATTTCAATTTCATTCAAAAGCAAACATTCAATTTCACTCAAAAGCAAACATTCTTAATAAAATTTGCATCATATTGCATTAGGCTTGAAAAACAGTTTTCACATATTCAAACAATATTAAATCTCCAATACTCAGTGGAACAATAGTAGTCCTGGGGCCCGTAAAGATTTTTACCTCTGCAGCGATGTCAGAACCACGGCAGCAAAAAGGAGAGGGGGAGGGAGGCCTGCCCTGGCCCTAGACTAAGGGGAAAGAAGGTGCCCTTTTGCAAATGTACGGACAGGAGCAGGAAGTGCCCTTTTGAAAATGAAGGCGGATTGGTCAGGAGGTGCCCTTTTAGTCTCAGTCATTCTTGAAGCTTCAAAACAAATAGTAATTCACCCATTCACAAATACTACATAATACATACAGGTTGTTTCATACATTTAGTATTCATTTAACACAATAAAAGCATGTTACCAGGGGCACCAACACTGAGGGCCGTGGTGGGAGGGGGATTATTTTGTAAGCAGCAGTTTTCCAAAGAAGCCCAATGGGTAATTGTCAACATTGTTCCTGGCCCGATGGGTAATTGTCAACATTGGTCCTGGCCCAATAAGTAATTGTCAACATTGGTTCTGGCTCCCTAATCTCAAACCCAAAGGCTTGTAAATACCCAAAGTATATGTTGAGCTATTACATCATTGATGTTCTAGTTCAATGTTTCCATCTCATGCTATTATAATAACCATATAAAATTCTGTCCTGTGTTTTGAAGGCCCGAAAGGTCATTCACTCTCCCTCGACAGGACACCAGTCCATCGCAGGTTACCTCCTCTAAGCTTAGTTCCATCCGAGCCATTAGGATCATTCATAGAGCTGGTGTTTATCCCTGGTTTCAATAACGCCAGCGGATGTGGGCACATAAGTCCATCTGGATGGGGTGCCAGTCCATCGCAGATCCAAAGTAGTGCTGGTACTTACTTTACAGCTTAGTGGACTGAAGCAAAAAGTGTCTTACTCAAGAACATAATGCAGCGCTCGCGACGGGAATCAAACTTGGTACCTTTCTAATACAAGCATGACTCCTTAACCATGCAATGTGCCACTGCACCTCATCAAGGTTACTTCCTCTGCATAGTCGCATTATCCTCTGTCAGTAAGTTGATAAAATCAAAAAAGGAGTTGTAAGGTAAAAATTGGAAATTAAAAGCAACTTTTATGGAAATTTGTTATTTCATGTTTTTCACTTGATCCCAGCTAATGTTGCCTCTACCTGTCTTTTAAATGTGCATACAATGTCAGATGTTTGGCATGTAACTGGTTATTTCTAACATTACCTCATTTCATCACAATAGGGCCCTGTCCACTTTCTTAGACTTCAGTTTTTAGTTTGTTGGATAACTGAAAATTATCGGTATTTGTTTGCTTCTTGCCTTTGAATGACCGACATATTTTCTTTGATGTATGAGACAAAGCTGCCCTTTTTAACCAGCATCAAAATTCTGCCCCCCCCCCACCCCCTCCCCAAATACACAATAGTTCCTACGTCACTTACCTTGTCAAATTGTTGCAGTTTCCTGGATCAAATAAACAAGGGATAATGACGGCAACACCGAGTATCATAAACCAGTTCAGATAAAATATGTATTTCACCCAAAAACGAAATACGGAGTTAAACCAGTATAGAAGAGCAAAGATAACTGCTGAGATGAGAAGAATAGCCCTTAGACTTGGAAAAGTGAACAGATTTTCTGCCTCTGTTAAAAACGACATCTCGAAATAAATTGTACAAAAATGAATTCCTAAAGATCTGTTATTTTACTGTCTTCACAAGAAGCTCTACGATTCGTATGACAGTAAGCGCCGATCTCTACCACTTGTTTTAGACTACCTTTGAACATTTGAACAAGCGAAGGTGTTTTAGCATGGTAAATCTATAAGTGTCAATATAACGCTCAGATAACGGTTTACACGTGTTTCTTATGGTTCTGTAGTCTTGTTTGTGAAAACAGGTGTCGAATTTTTTAGAACGTATTCTATATTTTCATTTATTTTTTCTTCTGTTGTTTCATACACGTGACGTCAGATACGCAAGTTGATTCATGCCACCGTAAAGTTCCACCTCGAAAGAGGGCGTATTAAACTTATTTTCAACAATGTCAACTCAGTGAGTAAACATTAACAATGGTTTTGTTTACCTTTAAATTCCCATTAATAATTGTTGACTTTGACCTGACGATGCTCAACTTTTTAACATTTCAATGTCGCTTTAACATGACGTAAAAGATAATATTAGGCCTACACCACAAAATTAGTTTAAAGCAGACAGGGTTGATTCCAACGTTTCAATGTCACTTTGTAGCTTTCCATGAATTATCAAAGTGCATCACAAACAAAGTTTGATGACGGAGCAGCATGGGATTCGAACATTACGCGTCACCCAATCCGAAGAATAGTTCAACCTTTCATTGGCTAACGTTGGTTAAAAAGTTAAACTCTCAAAAGCGGCTGTAATATTAATGTGTATAGGCCGTGAGTAAGCAATTAGCTATTTGTCTGCTGTTTTGCAGTCTTGGTAACTTACGAATACGAATGATACCAGATTACCCAGCTGAAATTTGTTACCAGTACCGCTACTCGGTTATCATTCCATGTGTTAAATTTTACGTTGGAAGTATGGCACTTGATTTTACCGTAGTTTGGTCTAATTCGCTAGGTAGCACAATACTAATTGAATTAGCATTGGTTTAAAGCCGAAAGCTTAATAATGAGTTGCTATTCAGTCATTTTTTACGAGAAAACAAGCTCAAAATAAGTAAATTTCGGTGGATGTATAAAGGAATGTCTCGACAGTAAATTTCCGAATTAGCAGTCAATTCCGAATTAGCATTAAACTCCATCACATTTATTTATTATAATTATTTATAAATAAAATTTTTTTGGGGGCGGGGTGGATTGGGGAGGGGGTGGTAGGGGAAACGAATATTTCCCACATTTAATAAAATCTGTGAATCTATTAAAACCCCTAGAGGCATATAGGTATTCAGACCGCAGAGGCGTATATGAAGCAACTGCTTAAGGTGGAGGTGGGGTGGCGGAGCGGATGCAGAAGGGGGAGGTTTGGGAGCGGATGCAGAAGGGGGAGGTTTGGGAGCGGGTGTAGAAGGGGCCAGGTGTGATCTCCCGTGAGAACTTTTTACCTTCCTGGTTGTATGATTTCATCCCGGTTGAGATTTTAAAATTTAGAAAAAAGTAAAATCAATTTGAAACAAAAAATTATAACAAAATGGCCCAGATCAAATTGATATTTTGGTGTAGGACCTAATTGTTCTTGAAATTAAAGGAATGACCCTGGAATTTGCAACAATAACCCCAGAATTGGAAGCATTTTTCCACCACAATATAGGTTATTTCTCGAAAACAAAGGAAATTTTCCCGAAAATGAAAGAATTTTTCGAAAAATGAAAGAATTTTCCTGAAAATATAAGAACATTTTTCTGAAATTGAAGGAATTTCCCCAAAATTGAGAAAGAGATTTCCTCAAAATTGAAGATTTCTCAATAAGCTGATTTGCAGCAACGATTTGATATAAAAGATAAGTTAGTCCAATTTTCCACTTTTAACAGAGAAATTTTGGAGGTCCATGCCTGTCAGCCACCCCAAGCACATATTTTGGCTGAAGCTTTTCTGGGACAGGTCATGATGTACTGAATTGCACAATACCACGTCCATTCTGCCAGGTGTGTCAGAAGGAACTCGTACAAGGGGGGCCGAAAGTTGAGTGGCTGCAATTTTTGACAGTAACTGAGGGGCACTAAATTTTCATTTTTAAAAAGGGACACTTTTGTAGTATTTAAAAAGTGGGGACACTGGTCCTGGTCCTGGTTTGTGCCCCTGGCCCCCATATGGTTTAAGTATAGGCAGGATTTGGGAAGCAAGGGGGAACTTTCCCACTCCTACATTTTTTTCTCCAAATGTATACTTTTGTCAGTTTGTATGGTGATGTTTTGTAAATCATCATGATTTGTGATTTCCACTTTTGACTTCCCCCCCCCCCACCCTTCACCACACACACACTCAAAAGTTTAACTTTTCCCACCACTTTCAGAAGGCAAATCCTGCCTGTGGGTTTGAGATCAGGGGAGCCAAGACCAATGTTGCAATTGCCCATCGGGTGAATAGGTTAATGGCTTTTTTGAAAATTACTGCTTAGAAAATTATTGGAAACATGCAAAAATGTATTATGCAAAAAATTATCTTTTATTTGTATATATCTGGCTTTATCTGACCAGATCAAACTGTCATTCTTGAAGCTTAAATACAAAAAAGAAATCCACTCACTCATAAACACTACTAGAATTCTGGGGCTTTGCCCCCTCTGCAACTAGGACATCGACCCTGGATTTGACACAATATTAAGCAATTTTCTGCTCTGAAAATCGTGAGAAATACAGCCCCCAAGTGCAGCTTCACCTAATAGATGTGACACATTTTAAAGCCCTTTTTGCTATTAAAACTACAAGAAACTCTGGGTCCCCACCAGGGCTTTACGGCCTTCACCCCTTATAGCATGCGTAGAGTTGACCTAATTGTAAGCCCCACAATAATGAACATCTTACAAATTTATTTTCAACAGAAATTCTGAAATTTCAAGGAAATCTCCTTCAATGTCTAACAAATCATCTCCAATTTTCAGGAATTTCCTTCGTTTTCATGAAAATTTCCTTTATTTTCATGAAATTTGCTTCCATTTTCGTAAAATTTTCTTCATTTTCGGGATATTTTCTTTGGTATTTGGGAAGTTTTTTTAATTTTTTGGAAAATTTACTTTATTTTGCAGAAAATTTCTTCAATTTTTGGAAAGTTTTCTTTAATTTTCGGGAAATTTTCTTTATTTTAAGGAAATTGCTTTCATTTTTATGAAATTTCTTGATTTTCAGGATATTTTCTTCAATATTGGATTGGGGAGGTTTTCTTCAATTCTTTAATTTATACTTTCTTCCATTCTTATGCGTTGGGACATAGTTTTTTTCCCTTTAAATGTCAATTTTGCGAGAGCTCCTGGGGGCTGGACCATACCAGAGCTTCGCCCCTGGACCCCACCAGTGGCCCTAAAGCGGGCCCCTGGACCCCACGCCAAAAAGCGAACACTATGCACTTGCAGTAACACCTTTGGTGTTACTTTAATGGACAAATCTGACAAATTACCCCCACTTATTTTAATGTATTTATGCCTGTTCAGTAGGCCCCCAATATATTTGTTTTCCTTCCTCCGCCTTGAAGCTTAGGATAAAGAGCTCACATTGTTTCAATTTCTAAACGTATGAATGAATCGTTAGAGGGTGCTATGTTAACTTTTATGGATCAGAGTTTACTTCACTTCAGATCGATGGTAACGGTTATGAACATTTTGTATACGGCTATGTTTTTTACTTTATCTTCGATGCAATAACTACTGTAATGTAGTGAGACAGACCATCTAGATGAAATAAAACATTTTCAATATCTTCTCTGTAGGTAATGTTGTATTCTACTTTATTCCTGTCAATATAAACTCGGTTGGTTGGCTAGGCCTGGTGATCAGCTAATAGTTCCTTCAGATCAATGATACACCCCCGCACTTCTCAGTGTGGGGGGGTCTTATACCATAGGGGCCCACAGGGCCCCACTCACCCATAGGGCCCTAGCTACGCCACTAACGTCAGTTAGATTAGATTACTTTCTATGTAGCTATAACGGGCCCCACTTGTCCCCGAGAAGTAAGCCTAGCTACGCCACTTAGATTAGACCACTTATGTAGCCATAACATATATAAGAACAAGAACAGTGGCGTGTCTGCTCTTAAAACACACTGAAGTTCCAGTTTACTTTTATTAAAGCCATAAGTATAATTAAGCGACATCTCAAATGAATCATAGACAACAGATATGTTGGAATATTTCATTTAAATCAACTGAATTATTGTTAGATTTGGGACGAAGGTTCCAGTTTGCACCAGAAACTCTCAATTTTGAACCAAACACTTTCAATTTTGGACCAAAAATCCACACTTTTGGAGCAAAAGTTATCAAGTTTGCAATTCAAGATCTGCCCTGTAGTCACACTCGAGTCGCGGATTGCGGCATTTTATCCATAGTAAGAAGCAGGAGCATATTAAGCTTTTTATGAGCCTTAGGCTGAGTCTGTATTTTGTCAATTTTCATGAATTATGACTTCTTGGGACTTACACTCAGCGGAGTAGAAGACATTTGACATTGGAGGGGGCAGATTTAATTTTTGTCTCAACAAACCTACAAAAGTGTACGAGTCTTTTATCATGGTAAAACTATTTGTAAATAGGACATTAAGGCCTGTCGTAAGCGAATGAGAGAACAGGACTCCTCCTGGATAGGACACCAGTCCATCGCAAGTCTAAAGGGAGACGTTGGTATTTTATTTTGTAAATCCCTTGTTTTTCATGTCTTTCTTTGTAGTGGTGCATCCACTAACCCCAGTGGCATTAGTAGACCATTTTGACAGGGGGTGTGAAGTATAAGATTTACCAACAGCCTCAAATTAGCATCATAGTTGAAGAAGAAAAAATGGCCTGCTGTAAAAATGTTAATAATCAAATCAGTATTTTTACCGACTTGATACCAGATTTACCAACTAATCTCAAATTTTACCAATGAGCCTCAAATTTGTTTACCACCCAGTATTTACGCCCTGACTAACCCCTCCTTGTATGATTTGTAGATGATTCTGATACTGACATCAACTGCTGCACTGCATAAAAATATCACTCAAGCTACATCAAATACAAATCTACTTCAAAACACAACATAATGCACTAAGAACTATTTTTAAAACCCACTGAATGCTATTTGAGACTGAACTTCTGATAAGCAAACAAACCTAACTAGAAGTGGTCATTTGAAGATACCCATGCTGAACATAACTCCACATCATGAAACTTGGGCTATAGCAATTTTCAATCTATTGCACTCAAACCCCACAAAGTGTTAAAGGAGACAAAAGTCAAATATTCTTACTTGATATATGATAAAGAATTAAGAAATAAACCAACTACCAAAAACCCCATCATAAAATCTTATTCCATTGTCAAGGTACCCACGTTTGATGTTGTTAGCATGGATCTCTGCCATTTTGTCTCAGTTTGTGTTGAAATTATACCAATGATGACATTATTTGCCCTATGTGCTAGCACACATAATGTAGTTCTTTAGGATTCTCTTTAAATTTTCTTTCCAAATGCATTGACATGAAATTTCTAAGGGCTTGAACCATCATATACACATAAAATTTATAGACCAATGCAAAGGAAACAATTTTTCTTAGAAGTTACAAAATTTGAAGTAGACAAAACAAAACAAAAATGTATATATTGATATTCTAATCTTTATTAGGTGTATGACATCATTTTAAAGGGCATATGAACAAAATGGCTGCTCCCATGTAAGTTTATATTGACATAATTATCATTTTTAAATAGATTAGAAAATATATGCTAAATTGTTTTGTAGATGTGAAATTTCTTCAGACGACTTATAATTACTATTTCTATCATATTCAATATAGAAAAAGCCAGACTTAATGTACAACATACAAAATCCAAATAAGACCTTTGATCACGAATACACACATGCTATAGCCCTGCAATAACCTTATATACACAATCTAGGCCTCACAATAAGCTCCATTGTTTGTATTCAGACCATAAGTACTAAAATTACTGAAGCATGAAAACACTAAGTTTTCTGTGGCAGGTTTCTTAATTGTTTCTAGCAATGTCCTATAGTCACCCCAAAAATCAGGGTTCTTGTGGGGTAAAAGCAGAGCCATCTTAACGCATGGGCCCAGGGTCCCACGATTATAAAGGCCCTGTGAATAAGGTATCAAAAATTATGTGACTATAATTTTTAGTGATCACACGAAGTGTTGTATATGTGTATCATATACCTAAAAATTCTCATCAATAGTACATAATTCAAGAATTTTTCAAAAGTAAAGTATAATGAACTTCAGAACAACTGGTCCGAGAAAATCAGCACACCACCCAGATAGGCCCCTATGAAAGCCACCTGAGAGACTACCAGGCATAAAATGACTGTCTTTGACTGAACAGTATTCTTGTATTTGGGTTCAGACAAGTTCCGCGGAGTAAAAGATATTTAATATTGGGGAGGGACCCTATAAAAATGAGTCTCTAATTTCCAAAAAATAAGGGTAAGGGACAGGGTGGAGGAATTAAAAAGTATTGAAAATTTGACATTTTCCAAAAATTAAGAACATTTCAAAAAAATTGAAGAACATTTCTAACACTGCAGAAAACTTCCCAAAAATTGAAGATTTAAAATAAACAAAATTCAAGAAGATTTACTGATTAGCAGCAACAGTTGATGGAACTCAATTTACCAGTGCAATATTCTCGCTTGCAAATGGGAAATTTTAGGTTCTTGCCCCCATGCCAAGATTGCAAGTTGAACTAACAAAGAAAATGACATCCTGAAGAACGTTGACTTCTGACCAAATATAAAACAATTTTCTGCAAAGAAATGTTGCAAACATCTTACTTTCATTGGGTGGGTGGATGGGTACTTTCATTGGGTGGGTGGATGGGTATTGGTCCCAGTACATTGCTTTGCCCAGGGACCACAATGCTGTTAACACAGCCTGAAAAAAGCCTGAAATTTTCTAGTGGGATTTGGATGCAACGTTCGTATCATCGATGCTTATGGGATTTTAAAGGCCAGTTATCGTCTCTATAACACGGAAATAAATATAATTAGTTGAAACACAATGGTTCATTGTGCACTTAAATTGATAAGCCAAACATAATCGTTTTAGAATAAAATGTATGCCGCCACATTTTAATCATGATAGATGGCCTTTAAGTACTGCATCATGGGTAAAGCAACTTACATTGATAGACCAAACGTAATCGTTTTGAAATAAAATGTATGCCGCCACATTTTAATCATGATAGATGGCCTTTAAGTGCTGCATCATGGGTAAAGCAACACTTGAGGAAATGCCATTTCCCTCATTGCCATATAACCGCTTTCTATCAACCCTTGTGCCTTAGCCATTTAATTCTTAGCTGCTATGGTGGCAAGCTTGTCTGGCATCCTATCCTTCCTTCACTTTTGCTATTAGCTCAAGTATTCTCCAGTCTCTCGAGCTCTGCCTTGAGAATGGCTTGTGTGTGGTTCTTAAGGCTGGCTGTGTTGAACTTGGTGATGCCATCATCAAAGATGAAGTCTATGGGAGATAAAGTAACAATAATTTTTCTTTGGACAGGAAGCAGCAACTTGATCTTAAATGGAAGAAAATATGCTATAAGAATAATAACTACAATTCATCAAAATCGCTTAATTGACCATTTTATATAATATATCAAATTATGCAAATTTTATAGTAACTTTGTGACATCACCACAAAAAAACCTAGGAGTTTCTTTATATTAACCCTATTGTTTTAAAATTCTTCACCATGGTTCTTTAAATGGGAGCAGTTAAATAAGACCAACAGATTTTGAATTTCCATCATAACCTTTTATCAAAATTTAGCAGGTGACTGAAATTTAGGACAAATTAAAAATGTATTAAAGATTTTGAGATGTCCTCTCTTTCAATACATCATAACTTTTGCATTCATATAAAATTATTCAAATTTTGATACATCATTTCTTGGAAACTACGGGCAGTTTTGTTTTCCAGGGAAAACGTGGGGGTATGCCCTCCCCCCACTAAATATTCAGGGGAACACGGTTTCCCCATAAAAACGCTGTTCCCCATAAAAAAAATATAAGTAGAAAAATGAAGAAACAAAGAAAATTGCGGAAATGATAGTACTATAACACAAACAAATTGTAATAGAATAAACAATCTTGTAATACTACCTGGGAAGTGTCATTTCCTGCGATCTATATAGGGGATGCCTTTTAAAAAAAAAATCAAGCTTCGCGCCAATCGATGGTGGCGCTCCGCTTAGATAGTAAAACCAAAACACGTTCCCCACTACAAAAAATTGGAAAATAACACTGACTACGAGTGCTACTGTTGTAACCTAAAGACTAATCTGTTCTTCCTGGTTTATTTAAAATCTGTAACTTTCCACAAACCTCTAAAGGTTTGGTTTGGTTTGTTGATGTTTAACAGCACCGCAATAGTCAGAGTCAAATGGGCCAATAGGGTGTTAATAAATAATGGTGTAAGAATTATGATAGTGAGGAGATGGAAAGGGAGATAAGGGGAAATGCAGAATGTGGGAGAAAAATTTAGGTTAAAAGAATGGGGTGTGTAAGGTTAGGTGCAGAAGGGAGGAGGGGAGAAGATCACATGTGGTGGAAGAGGTTGTTGTTGCGGAGGAAGTTGATGATGTTTGATGAAGAATTGTTTTCGAATAGGTCCTAGATTGAGGAGAGTGAGGAGAAAAGAAATCTGGAGTTCTGGTATAGGGAACAGGTTAAAGGAAGGTGAAAAAGAAAAGATGTAAATTTTTGCAAAACAACATTTCAGCATAGCTTAACATACCAGAAAAGATCTGTGAAGAGACTGAATGAAGAACTTACCAAAGAGAGCAGTAATTGGAATAAATTCAAGAACACTCCTACTGGTGTCATTCTTTAGTTCCCAGCACATTTTATGGACTTCTTCTAAGTACTGCAATAAATTTTAAAAATGAAACATGTTTGAACATTTAAAGGATTAGTTCAGGGGTCAAGCTTATTCAATGTATATGAAAGAGGACATCAAGAGAAACAAAATGGTAAAAAAGCATTCACAAATCTTATCCCATTAAGGAGATATTTAAGTTTAAGGTTTGGTATCATTTCTGTAGAAACGACTGGAAATCAAGACTAGCTGTGATGTTACAGACTCAGATTCCTCAAAGTCTTTATGTATTTTAAAGAAAGTGTATCTAATTTTTTCACTACTCAAATTATTTATCCTCAAACTTTCTTCAGGTGGTATATTAAAATACCATTCCTGGAATAAGTTTTACTACTTTTTGGGCATATCCCATGGTTTTCAAGCCACAAAATCGCAGTCCAAAATATGATAGACTACATACAAAATCTTTGAGGAATCTTGAGGCTATGACATCACATCTAGTTTGATTTTAATTGTTTCTACACAAATGATACCAAACTTTAAACTTAAATATCTCCTTAACAGAATAAGATTTTTGAATGCTTTCTTTACCATTTTGTTTCTTTTGAAGTCCTCTTGATAAAAGATAATTTTGCTTGACCCCTGAACTAATCATTGATCAAATCAAATCTACCTCAAAAAGTTAGTTGTCATTATTGTTTCTGCTTGACTCAGAAACTTGATGATTATGTGGAGAAAGAAATTGTCTGCGGCAGTGGATTAGCTAGGATTTCCATATGGGAGAGATGGAAGGGCGGGGGGGAGTAATGGAAGTGAACTGACAAGATGTACCAACATATACATGCATGTACAAATCTCAACCCACATATTAAAATATTGGGGGGTGGGGCAATCTCTTCCTCAGGCTACACCACAGTCAAAGAGGGGAAGAATCAGCTCAATGGGGTGCAATAATCATGTCAAAGGTGCCTTTGTTAAACCAATATTTTAAAATAAAAAAAAGATGTCATCAATTCAAAATACTAAAAACACAGCATCATTTGAAAAAAAAATTGCCATGTGCTCAGATGTACCTCACAGTAATAAGGATTTAAAAAAAAATGTGATAGGGATTAGCAAGCCAAGGGTCCTCCCCCTTCTCTTAGCTTTGATATTGCTGATGAAAACTGATTACCTGTGTGAATAAAACACAATAGCTTGACACAAAAGTGTCTAAAAATATGAAAAAGCAATCAAGAAACTCACATTTGTAACTTCAGAAGGTGACCCCTTAAATTTCTTGCACTCCACCAATACTTGAAATGTAAGTGACTTGACATCCTGATAAAAATAAACCTGGCATTAAGAGAAAAAAAACATCAGATTGATTGATCAGATTGATTGATTGATTAGATTGATTAATTAATCAGATTGATTGATTGATCAGATTAAATGATTGATCAGATTGATTGATTGATCAGATTGATCGTTTGATTGATTGATCAGATTGATTGAATGATTAAACTTGTTGGAACATCCAACAGCCAATTTTACAGAAATAATCAATCTGGTAAGTTTACAAAATTCTTGGCTCTTTATTCTGATAGCATATTGTGGTCTAGTTCAAATCCATACTTGAGCCACGGTGTTTATGCCTGGTTTCCTTGTTGTAATCCAGTGAGAGCAAATGACTCCCCTGGACAGGATGACAGGTTAACTCCCCAGCAGTGCTGGTACTCATTTTACAGCTGAGTGGACTGATGCAAGTAGAGTAAAGTGTCTGCTCGAGGACACAATGCAGCATCGCACAGGAGTTAAACCTAGTACCTTTGGCATACGAGCAGGACTCTTTAAGCCACTGCACCTCATTTCAAATCAGTAAAACTTCATGATATTTTTTAACGCAACTCCTCGAAGAAAAAAACAAACAAAAACATATGATACAGCTTTCTTACCTCTTCAAAAGTGTTCACAAGAATGTAAACAAGTCCCACAGTCAACCTGGTCAAAAGACTAGGAAACAGTAAAAATGCAGTACCACCTTCCTTCAAAGTCTGTAAGAAAAAGGACAGGAACAGCTTTTGCAAATTATATATAATTTCCAACAAAGCAAAGGATACACAAATACAACCTCCAAAACTGCTTATCGGAAACATCAATAAAGAGAGCTTGGAAAGAGTTGCCCATTTATCAACTTTTGATACTTTGAAGTTTACCTTGAATTCATATCTATAATTGCATTAGTCAGTCCTAAAGCTTTGAAATTGTTCCTCTCATAATTTCAATCTCTCTAGTGAACCACTGATTTTACATTCAAGGTTTGTGGACGTGTAAAGTCAACATGAGCTAAATTTCTTTCAAATCTATTAAAAACAATGAAAATCTTATCAAAATCAGTAACAATTGACCATTTTACAATCATGAAGCAATATCTTTCATTAGGAGAAATGGTCCGTCAATCATTCACAATTAATGCACATTATTACCTCAGGCATTATGATACACAGCTATTTTTATCACCAGTTTCAAAACAAACTTCTCCCACTAAGACACCTAACACAGATGAGTGATTTCAATCACAAAAGTGCCTAGATTATTCAGCTCTGGCTTTGTGTAATAGTCTTGGGCTACTTGGCTGTGGTGTGCATGGGAATGGCAGATAAACAATCATTGTTTGAGAGGAAACACAATACACTAAACAGGAAGTCGGGTTGGTAATTGCCATACCTGAGTTTTCAGGATTAACTCAGGTGTCGGATGCGGGTAGGCTGAAAAGAAACTTTTATGCATGTTTTGTAAATGAAAATCCTCTCTTTTTCTAATTGTCTATCAATAATTCTTTGAAGTGGTGCAACAAATACTGACCAAAGGTGTTAGAGTCTTTAACATACCCCCAATCAATTCTAGCAAAAATAGACTTTCTCATCATTTTCAGTGACTTGACATTTAGGAACAAAATTCAAAGAAAATTTATGGACCCATATGGAGCTGTGAACCCGCTGAATGGAGGTGTATCGACCCATACGAGGCCGTGCACCGAAACAGTATGGACCCGTAAAATAATCTTACGACTCTACAGTGAGCCATGAACTTACTTTTAACCTTCTTAAGATGCCACACCTTGTGGTCCTAACGGTCCCTGTACAGAACCCTGGCCACAGCAGTGTTATAAAAAGTCACTTACCACTACCCATGACCCACTGACTCAGTAGCGTCAAGCTGTAGCGCACTAGTATTCTATGTGGCTTAACCCCTCTCTCATCCCCTAACTTTTATCAACCCAACATGCCCCATTTGCCTACCATCTCATTCACCTGCCATATTCTGTTCATCTACCATCTTCCATTCACCTACTATCCTCCAACATGCCCCATTCACCTACTATCCCCCATTTACCTACCATCCTCCATTCAACTTCCATCACTCATTCACCTACTACCCCAACCAACCTTTTACCATCCACTCATCTACCAAATATACTCTAAACCAACTCATCATTATCCAGAAATTCTCTCATTGTCTCTCCCAAGTTGATTGGCAACTTATCTATGATATGACCAACTGTCAAGATGCTTATAATTTTTTCATCAAAACCATTTCCTTTTGTTATAATGAATGCTTTTCTAAAACTCTAAAAAAAAAAAAAGTATCATTGCAAGAAATCCTGGTGTACACCGGGAATCTTGGAATAACTGAAATTAAATTGTTTAGGAAATTTAGAAAAAGTCCAACTGTTGAAAATAAATCAAACTATGTCCGCTTTAAAAACACATTAACCAAAGTTATTCGCATTGCCAAGTATAATTTTTACAACCGTGAATTCCATACTAGTAATTCAAGAAGGAACCTGGAAATCAATTAATACACTTGCCAAGAAAAAGTTCACAAATAGAAGTGAAATAATCCTTTCTCACGATAACTTTGAAAGTAACGATCCACAATTTGTATCAAATTTGTTTAATTCCTATTTTGTTAACATTGGGTCCAAACTTGCAAAGGACATCACAACTTGTAATTTGTCATTTTTTCATTATCTACCAGCAGGTAATAAGAATAACTTTTTTCTATCACCTACCGATTCACATGAAGTTTATAATTGTATTAAGAATTTAAAGTCATGCAGTCCTGGTATTGATAAAATTGATCCGAAAGCTATTAAATCAGCAGCTTCCATTTATTTGTTCACCTCTGTCTCATATTATCAATCGCCCTTTTGTTGAGGGATTAGTGCCATCTGAGCCTAAAATAGCTCGTGCTACACCAGTTTTTAAAGCTGGGGATTCAAAAAAACAGAAGTAACTATAGACCTATTTCTGTTCTTCCATTTTTTTCCAAAAAAAATCGAAAAATTAGTATTTAACAGACTGTATGCTTTCTTTAAAAAATATGATTTTATTTTTCAAAATCAATTTGGTTTCTAACCAGGCCGCTAAATATCTCAAGCTCCTTTAAGCTTCACCGAACGGATTATAAATGAGTTTGAAAATAAGGAATATGCATGTGGAATATTCCTTGATTTATCCAAAGTGTTTGACACGCTAGATCATACAATTCTCATACAGAAACTCAGTACATATGGTGTTCTAGGTATTGCTTTAAATTGGTTTGTAGGTTATCTTTCCAACTGTGTACAATGCCTATCAATTCCAGGTGCATGCTCTTATTTCCTTCCTATAAGTACAGGGGTTCCCCAAGGGTCAATACTTGGCCCTTTACTATTTATCATTCATGTAAATGATTTATCTTGATGTACTTCTAAATTAGATTTTACTTTGTATGCAGATGATACCAACACTATTTGCACCCATGCTAATGTCAAAAATATAAATTGAAACTGTTAATACTGAAATGCCTAAAGTTGTAGAATGGTTTAAAACAAATAAGCTACATCTGAACTCAAACAAATCAACTCTTTATTTTAATTAGACCCAAACAATGGCAAGTAGACACCTCAAACTTACGCGTTTCTATAAATAGAATGCCAGTCTCCTTTTCTAACAATACAAAATTTCTTGGTGTAAGTATTGATGAATGCTTGTCTTGGAACTCTCATAATGATTTGATCACTAATAAAGTAGCAAAGAGTGTTGGTATCATCAGTGGATTAAAAGATATTTTACCTGTTCATATTCTATATAGATTATATTATGTGCTTATCATACCTTATCTGATGTATTGCTGTATAATATGGGGTAATAATCATAAAACTAAGTTTCATAAATTATGTATTTTACAAAAAAAGAGTTATCAGGTTTCTAACAAACTCTCCAAGGTACGCTCACAACAGCCCCTTATTTAAAAATAGCAACATTCTTCCCTTCTTTGACATAATTCATTTTCAAAATGCCGTTTTCATGTATAATTTTCACAATAACTTATTGCTGCCTACTTTTGCTAATTTCTTCATAAGTAACTCTTTAATTCACAACTATGATACAAGACATGCCACCCAACTTAGACCTCCATTGTTACGCTTCACTTAAAGTCAGTACCACTTAAAATACCAAGGCGTACAAATTTGGAATTCATTACCAATGTCTGTAAAAAGCTGCCCCAGCATTACTTGCTTCAAATCTAAACTTAAGAACTATTTCCTCAGATCAATTTCAAATTTTTACCATCATCCCACTTAGACTATTTCTATATTGTTGATAATCTGTATTGTTAGCCAAGTGTATTTTGAAGGCAGGTATTGTCACTAGTATTTGTTATGTAACTTTCCCTTTTTCTTTCCTTTTGTTTAAATTCTATCCTATTATATATGTTCAAAGTTAATGTCCCTTCTTATACATGGAACCCTTAATCACAAGCTTTTAGTAGTTTTCTAAAGGTTCTCCTCTTTCTTTTCAACATACCTGACAATCTGTGCTATTTACGTTAATTTGTTTAGTTTCTAATTATTTAATTGTTTGTATATAGTAATTAAATTTATTGTACATATTACGAAAAAATTGAAATAAAGTTTGAACAACATCATTCCAACCTTCACTATAACCTCCACGAACTCCATTGCACCACAGCTCCCCCACCCATAATGTGGTCCTGCCATGGGGGTCGGATCTTACGTTAAACATGTTAATTGGCTTAATTGATTTGCAAAAATATAACTTTTTTCTGCACAAAACCCAATCGATTGCGAACAAATTGCAAAAGAAAAATGCATTTTTCATCACCTTGACAAAAAAAACCAGAATGAGGCTCATTGCGCAATGACATAATTTTAGGAACCCCTGTATGTAAACAATGCATCGATGCCAAGTATAACGTGTGTCCGCCATTGAAATTTCACAACTAGTATCAATAGCATCTGTTTTTTCTTCTAAAATTTTACATTTTCCAAGCAAATATTAAACAAAATACCACAGCGTTGTGTAGTTGGAAGATACAATGATATAAATTTTCAAACTAAAAACCGTTTACCAATGGCAAAGGGCAACAAAACGAGACAATTCTAGATGTGTTTTGCGCACTTGACATGAACCAAGTTTTTGATGCTTACCGGGTACAGTGTCATATTCAGCTCACGCCAGATTGTTACCCATGTTCTGTTCGATTTAACAAGCGCATCATTTCTGACATGAAATAATACTGTTTCAGGAGTAATAAAAATTCAAATGAGAGAAACAGAGAAAGAAAAAAACAAAACTCTCGCTCGAAAGACGTAGCCATAACCGACTGGGCTATTTAATCAGTTGAAAATTTGTATTATTCATTTTATATATTGTGTGGAATATGATCGAAAAAACAAAAATCGATAAAACTGAATTGTAATTATTGTGTCCATATGTCAAGCTGTTAATTTTCACAATTTCTTCAGAAACTTTCAATTCAAGTGCAAAAACGCAAACGGATTGCGTGAATGAACTATTCAGTTCACGTAGGCCTGTTGACTAAACGTCTGTGTAAGGGCCTGTGTAAGGACCCGTGCAAGGGCCCATGTAAGGGCCCGTGTAAGAGCCCGTGTAAGGGCCCGTGTAAGAGCCCGTGTAAGGGCCCGTGTAAGGGCCCGTGTAAGGGCCCGTGTAAGGGCCCGTGTAAGGGCCCGTGTAAGGGCCCGTGTAAGGGCCCGTAAGGGCCGTGTAAGGGCCCGTGTAAGGGCCCGTGTAAGGGCCCGTGTAAGGGCCCGTGTAAGGGCCCGTGTAAGGGTTGAAGCCTGATCCTTCTTTCTTGTCTACAAGCGGTTGAAATTCAAAAGGAACAACATCCTTTTATTATGAGAATGTTCTTTATTTATTTCCAAATCATTTTTATCATAGCTTGAACTTGAAGATGACAAATTAAGATCTAAAGAGCCCAAAAATCTTTCACAATCAGACGCTATTTATGTGTGGTTAGTATGTGTGTGATGCATTGTTTACAATTAGCAGTCCCTGAAATGACACAGCAAACTGTTATGATGTCACAAATCCCTTTCCAACTTTTTTCAGAGCAAACAATAAATGATCAATTTCTAAGTCCTTTTTTATCATGAAAATGGACTTATTTCCAGGCTTTCTTGATGGAATATTGAATTTAAGTAACAAAAACCTTTAACAGGTTAAATCTCAATTTTTTTAGAAGGCATGGCAGGACCACTTTAACTTTAATCTGACACTCCCATTAACAACATGCTTGACTTTTTTTCCTCCTTATAAATCAGATAGGGCTGATCTATCTACCAAATCAGAATAAAAATTCATTGCAAATTAATTTGGAGATTTTAGTTGTAAGTCTGTTATATTTCCACTCTGTTCAGGGGAAGACTTGGGTTTTTTTTTGCTATTTATTCCCAAGACACTTCATTATAAATTCTATATGGTGTACAGTTCTTTGTTCTACTTTTTTTTTCATGCCAGAACTCTAGCTTCTTTTTCTTTTTTTTTATGCCAGAACAAATTCTTTAATTGCTATTCAAGTCTGGAATGTACAGCATTTGTTCTAGGCTCTTTCAAACCAAGTCTCTTTTATAAATTTCTTTTCATGAAAAATAGTTGGAATTCCTTTCCTTGGGCAGAAATCTTTTGTTCCCCAGTAGCTTAACAATGCATGAGGTCAGATGGACAAAGATGTGGACGGACGGACAAACTGACAAACGGAAAAATGCTAGTATATCCCCTCTTCCCAACTTCATTGGCGAAGGATGATAAAAATATTTCCATAAAACTGGAAAGAAGACCTTTAAAGAAATATCAGGCATGCTAGTGGGTTTGCTTCAGGGCCTGAAAAATACTGGTACACACGTCAGCATTAGCAGGCACAGATCCAGGGGGCACGCACAGGGCTTGGGTGCCCTCTTCCAGACCACATATACCACTTAGTCTCTTTTTGCTAAAAGTTAGACAGTCTGAACTCCCCCCCCCTTCTTTATGAAATTTCTGGATCCATGCCTGAATTTAGGGCTGTGCTTTTTCTTTAAACCGCCCCGCCCAACTCCATAAAAACCAGAAAACCAAAATGTTTAGTGGTTCCGATGCATTCTTTTATTGTTGGTTGATTTATACTAACTGGCATTGCATATTATATTATGAAATATGCTTATATTCATAAGCCATGCCCACCATGTACATGATACATCAATACAATAGAACCTGTTGACAACACTTTTTCAAGATTTTTTTTATTTTATATTAAGCCCCCCCCCCCCTTCCTCCTCCCACCCACTTTAAGCAATATGCATGACATCACCACCAAAAACAACAGAGCACACAAGCAGACAATAGGATATCTGTGTTGCAACCAAGGAGTTTGTTTTATAACACCTCCCTGGTACAACATATGACCTGTATCCAATGTAGTGTCCTTGAGTTACTGTGTTTGCAAGCTTCTTTTCATCAAAACCAATTAAGTCCCGCCAACTATGTATATTAATGATATCTAACTATTTCATACCATGAATATGTATACACTAGCTAACAATATAAATATACTGAAAAATAAAAACAAACATGAAGTTGTTCAAATATGTGCATTTGACGATTTTTACATTAAGCCCCGCCTACTCATTGATATGCATGACATCACCACCAACACCGATAGGACACATATTTATGCTATTTGTGTACCACATATGACATGCTTCCAGTTTATCGTTCGTTTGGTATTGTGTTTACCAGCTCTTTTCAGCAAATTATATTTAGCCCCACCTACAATGCATATTAATCAAATTGAACATTTTTATACAATGAACATATACACACTAGCTAGCAACATAATATACCAAATATGAAACAAAATAGACATGTGATTGTGAAAATATAAACATTTCAGGATTTTTAAATTAAGCCCCGCCCACTCATTAATATGGATGATATCACCACCAAAAAGAATAGAGCACATCTACAGATCATGGGCTATCTGTGTACTAAATGTACATGAATTGATGTTACCATTCTTGAGATGTCGTACTTACAATCTTTTCAGCAAAATTATATTAAGCCCCGCCAATATGCATATTAATGAAATTCATTGTTTTTAAACCACGAAAATGTACACACTAGATAGCATCATAATTATACCAAATATGAAACAAAACAGACATTCGCTTGTTAAAATATGAGCATTTGATGATTTTTACATTAAGCCCTGCCTATTTATTAATATGCATGACATCAACACCAAAAACAATAAGGCACACCTACAGATCATGGGCTATCTGTATACCAAATTTGACATGAATCAAGGGTACCGTTCTTGAGATACCATGCTTACAAGCTGTTTTCAGCAAAAACATATTAAGCCCTGCCCACTATGCATATTAATGAAATTCAATGTTTTTAAACCATGAACATGTGCAACAAGCTAGCAACATAATCATACTAAATATGAAACAAAACAGCCATTCGCTTGTTAAAATACGAGCATTTTGAGATTTTTACATTAAGCCCCGCCTACTTATTAATATGCAAGACATCACTACTAAAAAAAAATAGGGCACATCTATAGACCATGGGCTATCTGTGTACCACATATAACATGAATCCAGTGTATTGTTCTTGAGATATCGAGCTTACAAGCTTGCTGTAACATACACACATACATACACCCATGCACACACCCACACACACATACACACACCAGCATGTAGGTTCCTTATGCTATTAGCATTGGAACCAAAAATTGGACCTCGGGAAGTGTTGGAGAAAAATGTGATTTTTTTTTCAGAACTGGTTTTATCCCTACATTAACCACCGCATAACCATTATAGCCGGCCTGAAAAAGCAAGGAATGTCACAAAACTTAAATAGGGGCCTTATAATAAGTCTTCAAATTACTCATAAGGCTTAAATAAACAATATCTATGGTTGCAATCCACTTTAAATAGATGCAGAAATAACATATCAACAAGTAAATTTGCCTTGTCTTACAAGCATTTTGATATGTTTTCAATGCTTATGACCGTGCCATAAAAGATTTAAAAGTGCGGCACCCTGAACCAGATATACCGTAGAAAAATATTCTAACCCAACCCTATTACCAACTGTACTGTATTTGATACAGTCCTCTGGGAAATGGCTGAAATCTTGTTAACTTTGAACATTTTTGTTCGTTTATTTCTCAATCTTTTTTTTCTTTTTGTGCAACTTGATTTATTTGACTCATCAGGTAAACTTTGCATTTATTTTTGGTGAAAATAACAATCAAACATTTTTTGTCTGTAAATTTTTGTGACAGTTTTCATCTTGTAAAACAGGTGTTAACCCTAATGAAGACTTAGGCCAAACGTTAGGCCTATGCCTGAATTCATGAGTGCAGCCAGATATTTTTTCAAAATTGCAAAAAAGTCGGAAATCCGGCTATTGCCGGAAGACTGGCATCCCTGAAATATATTTGCATCAAACTGGTGAGACCTTTACATACAAATATTTGCATAAAACTGGCAAGACCTTTAAATAAAAATATTTGCATAAAACTTTTTAAATAAAAGCATAAAACTTCAAATAAAAATACTTGCATAAAACTGAAGAAGACCTTTAAATAAAAAAATTGCATAAAACTTGCATAAAAATATTTGCATAAAACTGGCAAGAAGACCTTTAAATAAAAATATTTGCATAAAACTGGGGTGACAGCTTTAAATAACAAATATTTGCATAAAACTGGCAAGAAGACTTTTGAATAAAAATATTTGCATAAAACTGGTGCAAAGTACTTTAAAGAAACACAAATGAAATGGAAGAATACCTTGAGTATCGCACATACTCCAGCCACAGCGAAATCCTTGCATTGTATCTCTATGTTTTCCATATTTCTCCCTCCGAGTTTACTGTCCAAGCAATTTGACCAGGTGACATCCACTTCTTGATCATTATGGCAAACCCTAACAACAATAAAACAATTGAAGGATCAACGTAGTGTTCCGAAAGGTCCATCACATATAATAAAGTTAAACCAGAAAATTATGTGGTTCTGATACTTTTTGTTTTCTTTTTATATCATCATGAAGCAATATCTTTCCTTAGGAGAAATGGTCCATCAATCATTCACAGTTATAAAACACATCAGCTCAGGCATAGCTATTTTTATCACCAGTTTGCAAACAAATTTCTCCCACTAAGACACCTCACACGAATGAGTGATTTCAATCACAAAAGTGCCCTGATTACTCAGCACTGACTTTCTGTAATCTTATACACACAAAAAACCTTGGGCTACTTGACTGTGGTGTGCTTGGGAATGGCAGATAAACAAACTTTTCAGCATGTAATGACCTAGCCGCCGCATTGAAAAGTTGTCCAAACTGGGGGTAAGCCTGTCTAATGATGCATGTAGCATCCCACCTCCACTACTTGGTACACCCCACAAAAGTAATATCGCCTGTCATTCATAGCCGGATAATTTCCAGACACGATTGCATGCATGAAAACCATTCAAGTTGAGTTGAATCACTCATGCGTGAATGTCATCGCAGAGCTTAGAAACCGTATCCTATAATTTAATGGACAAGTAAGCAAGCAATACAAATTGAAGCATGGGGTACGTAACTTGATCACTTGACCAGTTTTATATCAATGATCAAGGGTTTAGGACACAATTTTGATGCGGCTTTTTGATTGTAATGTGCTGATTGATTTGCAAATTTTGTGTCATGTCATTGCATATCATGAAATATTTGTTCCATATTTATTCATAAGCCACACCCACCATGCAGATCAATAAAAATGTTGGCAACACTAGCATGCATGTACACAATAATTATTAACATTATCATAGCAAGTATGATGCAAAAACGATTGCTCATTTATCCTGTGTTAAGAATTTGCATATTAATGACAATGACTGTTGATAGAAAGGCATGTAATAACAATACCCAACACACACCATAACCAACAATATTATCATGGCAAGTATGATGCAAAACAGACATACGGTTGCCAATGTATCACTTTTTTTCAATTTCACATTAAGCCCCACCCACTCATTAATATGCATGACATCATCACCACAAACAATAGGGCACATCTAAATGGGTTACAATGTGTACCACATTTAACGTGAATCCAGTTATCGTTCTTGAGATATTCTCAAGCTCTTTTTAGCAAAATCATATTATGCCCCGCCCACCATAAATATTAATGAAATTTAAAGTTTTTATACCATGGAACAGGTACACACTAGCTAACATTAAGGTTCGCATTGTCACCCGAATATCAAAACACACAATGCGATCTTGCACTTCCGTGTTGATATTCCCTCTCCATTTCCTACGAACAAAATGTCCGATGGATTGAAAAGAAAAAACAAAATTGGACCTAAAATACTAATAAAATATATAATCTTTCCTTAATATACTTACCTTTAAGGGAAAATAAGATATTTATTTGTATATTTCTTAAAGTTAGGCTCCTTTTTTTTCGCTACACTCAAGAACATATTTTTGAGATTTCAGTAGCTTGCGTTGCATGTCACTCACGAGTTGCTCAGTGTAGTGATTAGGGATTCTAGTCTTATAGTGCAGTGTGGCATGCAATTTACTTTTTTTTAAACTACATGATGCTACTGTGCACTCAAACAACTTTGTTACAAACTACTTAATTAAAAATCAATCAATCAATCAATCGCCATAAGCCTAGCGACTTAAGGTCATTGAAATGTGTCTGGCTGAAATTTTTGAAGATGACAGATGATTAAAAGATGACATTTTAACCTTTAAAATGATGCATAATATGTCTTGTGGACTTGAATGTTTTTCTTGATATGTATAAACATGAATTTGATTTGTTTGCTATATTTTTGACTGAAAGTTTTATTTTCTCATCGCACACATTATTAGAAGCCAATTTTTTGATTTATTGAATAAGACATTGTTTGGATCTCTATGTTACACCTGCAGCTTTCAGATTGAAAGCTTAGAGGTAAATTTTTTTGTAATTATTAGTGGAATTCATACATAATAATAACGTACTAATTCTTATGGTATTATATTTTCATAATTTTTTAATCCCGGTGGGTCTGCAACCAGTGAGTTCACAACTGGTTATCAAAGGTCATGGCCATCTTGATATAATGTCCAGCACTGGATGCTTTCGGGATGTTAAACCTTGCTATGCTATGCTATAACATTAGTTGTTATGCTCCTTAAAATTTCAGTCAGACCCGACCTGATATATAAGCAGGTCGGGTCACACTTTTCCTCTTTATTCTAAAAACCACAAGCAATTAGGATCAAATTTCCTTTATCAATGGCTCCATTGTACTAGTTCTCCTGTTTGTCCTGGCTTGTTGTGGAAGTTGGTGTTGAGTATCATATTAGCAATGGATGAAGTCCTTATTGTGTGGTTGAGTGGTTATCTCAAATTAAGATAAGTGGTTTCATTATTGCTACATTAAGTTGGTGGATCTGATTTTCTGGAACAAATTTTTAAGGAGGACAAGTCATGAATATGTCGGTAATTTCTGTTTATAAAATAAGTTTAAAAAAAATGTTCTTGCCATTAGACCTAGGTTATACTTCTTATGTACTAACGTAACGTCGTTACGTTAGGCCTACAGTGTATCATATGAATTAAAATGTTAGCCTTCTATAATATTGAACAGTAGACCTAACTTTAATGTCCTACCATATGTTATTATGTAAAATTAAATAACTTCAGGATAATCAGAGTGACCCAAGCATTTTTTTTATAGATTGTAATTACTAGGACATGGTTTATTGACCAGTGCAGTTACTCACATAGTTACCAAAGGGTAATCGTAATGATAATTTATGATATATTTTGATTATTTGTTCTTCTTGGCATGTTGTACATGTGTATTTGTGACCATTTGTTGTTGAAAACATTGCAATGATTTGGGCACAATTAACACGATGGCGCATTTGTTTTCAAACTTCAAAATTGTTCTATACAAATACTAAACTACTATTGCATTATCAATTATCCTTTAATCATTATCATCATCCTTTTGCATTAAAACGTAAATTTTTGCACATATTGTAATTTTGTATGTAAACCAAGTACGACATACAGTGCTAGCGGGCATGAAATGTACCTCTGCTTTCCATTTAGTACGCGCTGCAACCGCCGATTTTGGCCCAAATCAACGGTTGCACATTACATGTCTTGCTAGAGCAAGGGCAACCTAATATCATACCATTATTTGCTTTGTCTGGCACAGCTACAATCTAATTTACACTCCAACACATACCAGTGTAATATGAAGCCGGCCTAGTGCACTAGCTTGCAGCTGAGTACTTGGAAATTCATCGCAATGATTAAAACAAGAGATTATTTCACGTAAAATTCTCATGAATAAATAATCTTTGCATTACTAATTATTTACAAAACATAAGTTTTAAACATTGGGAAAGATTTGCTGTCAGTTTTTAAGCTTAAATCTCAAAATATTTAAATAAACATGGACTTGTTTTGTTGAGCATTTCGCCACTCTCTTTTGTAAACACAGTCATGCATCCAAGCACTCAAGAAGTGAACTTTATTTTATTACCACATGGGATGTTTTTTTGAAGGAATCGTAAAAACGGCAAAACACATCTGTATTTGAACATTCTGTTTGTTCTTTCTACTTATGAAACAATATGCAGAGCGGAATGCAGAGATAAATATTATTCATTTATGCATACCAAAAGGCTATCACCTAACGGGTCCACAAAAAACATATACAAACTCGCTCCACTTCGAACCAATGAAATCATTTGAGCTTGCCTCCACGTGCCTTTGGGTCAATTACATACACACATGATTGAAACAGAAGATTACATCGCTAGTGCAATTATAATTACACATAATTACAGGGGAATGGAAGAAATTTTTCAAAACAAAATGCATGAAATCCTTCGTTCTTTTTAAATCTGAACAATTTTGACCAAGACACTTGTTCCAAAGTATATTTTACACATGGAAATAAAATCAGAAAGGAATAGAAACTTTTTGAGGAGATGAATGGTCATTCTCTTGCAATCTTTGTGAAAAATACAGTCATACACCAGAGCTTACTGATAGCACGGGATAATTATCTTTGTTTTGCATCGTGTTATTCCATAACGATCATGCAATTTCACTTTTCTAAACCATTCTTGAGGTCAGACATCTGGGAATGTTGTGGTGCATGGCGACGTAACAATGCTTTTTTGATGATCTCAAACTTCAGTCAAAGGGGAAAGCAGTCAGTCAGTTATCATTGCAGTCATTTGGAGAAAAACATGTTTTTTGTCATTTTCAAGAAATACTAGACACAATTTATTTTTCTTTAAATATGATGTGTATTAGATAATAGTTTCCAACATATATGAGTACCAAGATTGGCTGAGGCGACACAAAGTATTCATAAAAAATATCCCATTGACTGTAATTAATTATAGTCTCCCCTCCATCTTGGCAAGACAATACTGAGCCTGTACACACAATTACGTCAACTCTGACCGCAATGCAATGGTTTTTCCCAGATTTAAACTTTAAAAAACTTTCGAAAATATGATATACAGCGTCAAGAAACAAATCATCGGCAAGGAAAAAGACAAACCCTGCTAACTTGTTTTTAATGGTGCGTGGAGAAAAAAAATCACCTCTTGCGCTGATTTACGAGTCATGACATTCATTCATAAGTTTCATATCCAGGGGCCATCGCACCCATACACAATAATGTGTTGTTGTACAGTATTCTTGCACAGTGCATGAAGGGTGGGGTTGGGTATGACTTTATGAGTGAATGGTCTTGCCATTTGAGATATTGTTATCGATGGATTTTATAATGGATTAACAAAGTATTTTACAAGACAAAAGGATTCAGGAGAAAATGCTAAGGACTTAAAATGAAAGGGATTATAAAGAAATGAAAGTACAGTTGTTTTGTTCATGAAATATTAGCCCAGAAAGACAAGACAAAGAGACATGATCTAGTGGAATCGAGCCTGTTATTACAGGTACATGTAATAACTATGCATTCCAAACATTCTCATTTCTCAATCGTATTATTAATTTAATCTGCATAAATATCACATATTTTCACAAATATATCAAAGATACTTCAAAATACATTTTTACACAAAGCAGGAACTTTCTTTTTGTTGAAATAAAACTGATTTTTACTAGCTTTTTGAATTTTGTAGAGTGATTTGGTTTTTTCAGTACTTCCGGTTTTTTGGCTTTTTTTATTTTATAAAACATGAATTAATCAGACCAAACTGGTTTGACTTACAAAACCGGTAGACCGTGCAAGCTTAAATAGGAGAGGGTCATCAGGTCAATTTTTCAGTCTTAAAAAAATACTGTACTACTAGCAACATTTAAAATGGGAAGGACAATTGATATAAACCATTTTTGGAATCAGAAAATCTGAACTTGTGAAACAGATGAACATTACAACTTATCATGCTATTGCTTTTACCCCACAAGTCCAGACTGTTTACTACATTCTGATCAGGAGATTATATTTCCAACCCTCATATACTATATCCTTTTCTTAAATCAGTAACACAAAACCACAACTGCTATTGTGACAGGTCATACACAAAGCCACAGTGTTATGTGAGTTGACCACTTATCAACTTATCCTACTGCATACATGGAGTTTTTGTGTAAAAAAGTGCACTCAAGCAAAGATAGGATGAGATTGTGCTGAAGGTGGCCTTTCATGCAGGTGATCTGCAATTAAAACTGAAGTTCACTTTTAATTGTGGTTTCCTGAGAAGGGGTTGGAAGACCAGTTTTATTAGCCTTGGAAGTTTATCATGATTTTTTTTAATTTTTTTACAGTACAGATAAAAAAAACTAAGGGGCATGCATGATAACACTATGGTTAAATAAAAGCACCATATTTGTAGACATTTAAATAACCAACTGCTAAATAGATCAAAGTTGGTGTTGATCTCCAGCTCCCATCAAGTAATAAGAATTGGTCAATAGACGGCGAGGCATGAATTATTAACCATGACTGCTTCTTTATGAATTTATTCAAACACTTTTTCCAGCACAATATGACCTTCGCTGATGAGATGACATTAAACCCCATCAAACACTTTTTGAACTTCAAAGGAATTTATTTTTTCCTTCGGACATCTGTTTTGACTTACTTTTACATCAGTCTAAGCAGTCAGGAGATTCCTGGGCTTTTGGTGTAATTAGAAAATGCACCAAAACTTGGAGCTTCGTATTCATTCAGATCCATGGAGGCCGCCATTTTAACTTGTGATAACGTTACATCAATAGGATTTTTACTAAGAGAACGGTAGTATTTGTGTATATGTAACGTATGATGCATGTACACGGTATTAGCGATGACTAAGCCAACACAGAATCATGTGTCGAGAGGGCTGTTCAAAATGTCAACGACCTGTCAACGGAAGTCTTTTGTTATATTATCGTGAAGTCCACGAATTGAAAAATCCGCAGTCAAATCTATGAACATTCATTTGATATAAGTTTTTCCTTTCGTTTTTATGAAAAATCCCCATTGACCCAACGTTATCACTATAGTTCAAATGGCAGCCTCAATGGATCTTAATGAATACGAAGCTCCAATTTTTGGTGTATTTATTATTAACCAAAAGTCCAGGATTCTCCCCTACTGCTAAGGAGGCTGTAATTAAGGTGCTGCCTCAGTAAAACATTTTCCAGTAAAACATTTTCAAGTCATCCATTTCATAAACAGTTTCGGACCTTCAGGGTTAATATGTTAGGGGCAAGTCTCACTCTGGTCCTTTGACAACTCTGATAAGACCTTAATATGAAGAGTTGCCAAAGCTCAGAAGAGCTCATCAGGTGGATGGTCGAGTGAGACTGTAAAGCCAACAATTCAGGATTCACTAAGTGTAAACAAACAAATGACAAACAAAGTTTTGAAATTATGTTCAAATACCGGATGTTCATAAAAGATTAGTTCAAATGAAATATAGTCAGATGTGTCTTGCATAACTTAACATTGAAAAATGTGATAGCAAACAAAAGCAATGAAAAAAATGAGCATCAGAAAGTCTGATTAGAGCGCTAAGACAGATAGCAAAACTCATGAGGACAAAAGTTGTAGTATAAATATGAAGCTTCCTAGAGCTAATTTATGAGAATGGTCCAAATGAATCAGTTGTTTTCCAATTTTTTGACAAAGGATGTCCTGGGTGGTTTGTTGATGTTTAACGGCACCTCGACAGTCGGAGTCAAATGTCCCAAGAGGGTGTTAATAAATAATGGTGTAAGAGTAAGGATAGTGTCAAGATGGAAGGTTTGTAAGGGAGATAAAGGGGAAAAGCTGAATATGGGAGAAAAAGTTAGGTGAAAAGAAAGGGGTGTGTAAGGCTAGGTGTAGAAGGGGAGGAGATTATATGTGGTGGCAGAGGTTGTTGTTGCGGAGGAAGTTGATGATGTCCAAGGTGACTGCTCCCTGAAATTAACCAATAGCATCAAGTTTATCGGTGATCTTATGTGAGCACCTGGTCTTCAAATCTGTGGATACAGGGCAGAAACAATGGGGTCCCAGAAAATATGGGACCCAGAAAGGTACCTTCCAAAAGCCTTAGATTTCAAGAGCTTCTGGGGACCCTTAAGTAGACACCTGGAACCCATATCGCCATATGTGTGTAGCCAAACGTTAGAGCCATAAAGCTCACAAATTTTGTGCTTATCCCAGGTAGTACATTGTGTGAGTGCAAGGGAATTCATTGAGCAATTTGATTTGGGGAGCTGGGGTTACGATGATCAAATTCCTGACAAAATAACGGCAAAAAATATAATTTTTCTTTAAAAAATCACCCTCTTTCATGAAAAATAATTTTTCAGCAATGATAATATGCCTCAAAAAACATGAAAATCGCCCCCAGCATATATTGGTTAAACAAAATCATCATGTTGAAAAATGATTCTTCATTCCAGCTATGAAATGGAACGATTTTGCTAAAAACCACTTTTGTTGGCTCTCAGAATTTTTTTCCCCATCTGGTAAATAAAAGAGGGTGACCTTTTTAAGAATTTTTTTTTCTTCTTTTTTTCCGGGAATTTCAATGTCTCGCCGCACACTTGGGAGGCTATGACTGGTGACTTTCCAATCCCCAGTCCGCCCTGTCTGAGCAGACATTCATATTATAAGGAATAACCTTTCTTGTGGGTGCCATTTTTCTGTGGGTGTTCCTTTTCAACAGGGCTTCACTAGTATACAGATCTGAAACACCTTTCGAACAAGCCTACGAAAACCCTGGCTACAAGCACAAAAATGGTGCTTATTTTCTCAGCCTGGGTGTAGCTGAGGCAAATGGGATAAGATACAACACAACCATAGGTGTAGGGTTTAGGAAAAAGAAGCAGTGGGGAAACCCCACCATCTTAAAGGTGGGCAGAAACCCTCTTTCACCCCACTTTTGGCTCGGATTAGCGGTAACCTCCAACTATCATTCATCACCTAAAATATTATTTGCCTTTGATACAACTTTATCCCCCTCCCCTTCCCTCCACCTCTAAATAGTTTCCTACATCTCTGTTATGTATGGAATCCATAAAATCAACTTGGAATAACTGTTTCATTATCATTATCAGGTTGGTAACAGCCCGCTTTTCCAAAACTCATTAGTCCACAGACAGCAGCAGATCCAGCAAGGGGAGGAGGAGTAAAAGGGGGGGGGGAAGAAACCCCCTTCTAAGGTTTTTATATAGTTTTCTTGTATAATAAAAAAATCATGCTTTTTAACATTATCATCAATAAGAACTTCCCAAAAGGCAGTCATGGTGACCTAAATAAAATAAATTTTAAAAAAACTTTTCTTCTTGATCCGTCCCTGAAAGAAGCTCTAGTCTGAAGCAGTGCCGTCACCAGAGCTAGGTTTTGCTTAGGGGGCATTAATAGTTGTAAGGTTTTTTGGGGGCTTTGAATACTTAGGTCACAACTACTGTACCCCTATTCCTCCCAACAGATTTTAGAGCATCTAATTTTCAGCCCATTTTAACTTTACTAGTCCGAAGCCTACTAGTCTGAAGCCCACAAATCTGAAGCCCACTAGTCCAAAGGTTTGAAACAATTGTTTTATTGCTATCGCGCACAATCAATCAATCACATCCCTGTTCATTTAAAGCATGAGCCTTCCTACCGGGCTCTTTCAATGTATGATATTTTTCACTATTTGGTCTATTGTTGATGGACCAGCAGGCCTGGGTTTCTTGGTGACTTTCGGTAATTTTAGCAGGTTTTGCAGGTCTTACATTGTTGATCAAGTATGTCTTGTACCAGTGGTGAGGCACCTAACTAAAGGGGTTAGAGAGGGGGGGGAAGGAAGACAAACACGGGGGAGAAAAACAACATTGAGCACAGGTTGCTCTTGAGAGTGGTATATGGTAAAAATCATCGAAGTCCATTTGGCACCAAATTTTTTTTGGTTCTGAAAAGTAAATAAAAAATCTTCTTGTTGTTTCTTGTCCATGATAGGCCTAAGGTCTATACGCTTATAGAATAAAATTAAAATATTGGATGAGACAAAGGAGAAAGAAAGGAGAAACAGCTTACAGGTGTGCTGTAAATGTCATACAGAATGCATTTCATTTATACAACAGGTGATAATGGAAATGCTAATTGCATTTCAAAATGCTTGTTTAGTTTTTACTTTTAAAAGATAGTTGTTGGGCAGAGGATTGGGAGAGGGGGGTGGGGGAGGCAAAATGTCCAAAACATTTTGATGGGGAAGCAAGTAAAACTAAGTTTACTTTTACTTGCATTTCAAAAAGAAGGAAGTTAAATTTATTTAAATCTAAAATAACCATAATGGTACCAACTGCAGGGACAAAGGAGGTTTCTAACAAGGACTATCACCCTTTCCCCACTCCCACATTCACGAAAGGCAAACCATATTGCACGGCTTTCATAGTTATTCAAGCAGTGTATATAAATATATGAGTTAACTAATAATTCATATTCAATATTTCCATTGCATCAGCTCAGTGCAGTTTAAATTTAGATTTATGGAGTATTTGCTAATACTCCAAAGTCATACACTAGCTTCTTTCTTGCTTTATCATGTTTAACTTTCTGTACGAGATTGTGACTTGCAAACAGCAGTGATATATTACACACATTTACAGTAGTGTGGAACGCCAAAAGGATCACTAAATATGTTCGCAAAACATACGTTTGCAAACAAATATGGTCGCAAAATATACATTCGGAAAACAAGTATGTTCGGAAAAACGTATGCTTGGAAACAAATATGTTTGGGAACTAAATGTTTGAATCAATATCTTCGCATTCTAGAGATATGTTTCCTATTTTTACGCTTTCAAAAGAACTGCGTTTGCAACCAATGTCTTCGAAAGAGATATGGTCCCAATTTGCAGTGAAGATATTTGGTCCTTTAAGTGCACTTCATGCTCACCAAACAATTGTCGCAAAGTATTTCGCAAAGTAGTTGACAAACAGTGGCATATGTATGAAATGATTAATTTGTTATGAAGGCATGGCCTACCAGAGTTGTTCTCCTATCCAAGGACATGTTATTTTGGACAGCTCGGTTTGCTTGTTGAACCTTGTGGTTATATTTACAACTGACTGGCTGATCAATGGTAGTAATGCAATATGAACGTGTGTGTTGCTGAATGAAAATTATGAAGTAGAGGCTGTAAACATAGAAGTGATACAGGCAGACAGGGAAGATCAAGATTCGTGTAGACCCCTATGGGAAAAGAAATACATGTAAAATGGGGACAGGAATGATAACCGCACCAGCGGTAGAGGCATTTCATTTGTAGGCAGATTTTTCATTGGCGCCAGATTTGACAACAAACTTCCCAAATGTATACGAACCTCTTAAATCCAAAAGCTATTTATTGAGGGGGTGGTAGAAAGAAAAATATTGGAATTAAAAAAGTAAAATAATTAAAAGAAATTTCTCAAGAATTGAAGAACATTTAACTAAAATTATCTCTTGCAATAAGAAAAGAGAGAAAAGTGTGAAGGGAATCTGACTCTTCAAAATTAATTCATCTGACCTTCATTATTAGGGGAGGGGGGGGGCAAAATAAAAAACCTATAACAGGTTCAATCTCAATTTTTTTAGAAGGCATGACAGGACCACTTTAAATGGATGTTTTCATCAGTGAGTTATGGTGAGTTTGGGTGCACTGAAATGAAAATTTTGGGCCGGTATGTGCATCTAGCCTCCTTTAGTTACGCCACTCCACTCGAACTGCAATACAGTATGAGTTTTTCTGGGAGAACGGGTTCTACCCCATGTTCTGCTGCTAATCATTGGAGCTTTGCTCCTGAAAGAAAAAAGTGTGTGTGGGAGGGGGAGGGGCTTAAGCCATGTTTATCTCCCAAAAAATGTGTTCTTAAATGTATACAACCAAATCTTTTTTGGGTATCACTACATCAAGACAAATTTGCAATCTGGTTGATGTAAGTTGACTGCGTTCACCCCAGGAATGCATGAAATTGCGGAGCTTAAGGGGGGCTTTCCCAGCAATGTCGGAACCCATGGCCCCCTTGTCCTATAGAGGGGTAAATGGGGCAGGAGCTGCTGTTCGAACATTGAGGGCGGACCGAGACAGGAGTTACCCTTTTAAAAGTTGTATGAAAATATTCTCGGTGATTCTTGACTGCTTGAAAACAAATAGAAATCCATTCACAGATCATACATAGTACATACAAGTTGCAATATACCTTTAGTATTTATTTTACACAGTTAAAGCACTGTGTCATTTACCAGGGACCCAGAAACCGATGGCCGTGGTGGGAGGGAGAAAAAATTGTGTGTGTGAAGGGGAGGGGATCACAAATTCACGCTAAAATACAACACATCAACAAACAAAAGTATACATCTGGAAAAAAGTAAGGGTAGGGCAAGTGCCCCATTGCTCTCATTAATCCTGCCTGTACAAGCCATATGTGTTGGAACTGGGAGTAAGGGGGCACTTTCCCACTTTTTTAGAAAACTGGCAAAAGTGCCCCTTTTTAAATATGAAAAGTGCCCCTCAATTATTGTCAAAAAAAATGCCCACACTTGTTTTTCTTCCCCCTGCCCCGAGTTTCTTCCGACACCCTGACTTTCCCTGGCCCCACCATGGTTTTGCCTTTCAGGCTAACAAGTCCATCTTGTATGGAAGAGGACAAACAAAATGGTAAAGAACGTATTCTAAAATCTTATTTCGTTATTCTTAAGTTTGGTATTATTTGTGTAGAAACGACTGAAATCAGACTAGTTGCATTTTTATTACCTGACAATTTCATTTTCAACTTTCCAAACATCTGTAAATAGAGGCTACTTGGTCCAGGTTCCTCATTTATATTGTACAAAATGGTTAATAACTTAATGATTTAACACGGCCTATCAAGCTGATTATACCAGAGATACCTCAAACCCAACCGGGATTCCACGTATCATTGAAACATGAATATACCATGCATACGCCACTGTTTGCGAACTCACTTTGCGAAATACTTTGCGAAAAATGTTTCTTAACGGAGCATACGTCAAAAGGCTCACGAAATATGTTTGCAAACTGTGCGAGCGTAACTGTAGCAAAGGTACTGATTGCAAGCGAATCTTTTGCGAAATTGCGAGCATACCTTTTTCACAAAAATGTTGTAAGCCGAGCATATTTGATTCCCGAATGTATATCTTGCAAACATAATGATTTTCGAACATAGATTTTGCAAGCTTATTAGTTTCCGAACATAATTTTTGCGAACATATTGGATGGTCCTTTTAGTTTTGCCGTTTCATACAGTAATGTGTAGTTGTAACTAATAATGTACAAAAAGTAACTCCATCCAACATTAAGAAATTTTGTCCCTTTAGACCTCTCCAACCCAAAATTCTTGATTTTTTTTAAATCAGGGGTAATCCACACCATTCAAGCCAAGAGACTTCACAATTCGTTGACTAGCAACCAGCTATTGTTACACATACGCAACACACGGGTAATCTATACCTTCCAACTGACAGCCTTTTTACCATCTATTCACAGTTCACTTGTTAGCAACCAGCTACTATTACACTGTACACAATAGGTCATTTATCTGGGGCTCAAGCCACATAATTGCTGTGCATTGAAGCAAATCAGATTAGTCTTTGGCTGAGCCTAAATATAAATATACACCAAATTAGAGGTGTAATGTAACAGCCTTGGGAAGGATGCTTACATAGAACAGAGCATGGTATATGTAACTTAAAACCTAAGTAGTAATGGCATTGTCTGTGTTTGCTGCTGAAATATGAGCATTATAGAACTATTTATTGCTCAATATTATGAAGCAAAGTTAATATCTTTTTTTACTCATCTCCCTCCCATCTTTCATAAATTTTGCCTTTTTTCATGAAAATTTTCCACAAACGGGGTAGGGGGGTATTTACCCCTATCCATATGTGCTATTGTGTATATCCCTACACACCACTGTGTATGCCAATCCCCACCTGTACGTGCATGAGTTTAATCTTTCACCAAATAGGGGGAGTTTCCACTCAGTAACCCTATAGGCTAATGTGTACGACCCTATACAATACTGTGCGTACATGAGATAAATCTTTCACCAAAAATATGCCCCCAAATTGTAAGCTCTGGCTAAATGCCTGCTAATTATGAAACCCTTGTTCAGTCAGGAACTAGCTATAATCTGCTTGTATGTAAACTAGCTTACACAATATCAATATTCCAGAGGTCATTGTTCTAGCCCAATAATATAATATACTTTTAACAAGTGTCTACCTGTTACACTTAGTAGCATCTGTGATGATTTGCAGGCTCCACGATCAGCATTGATGCATAGAGTTTTGCATCAACATCCGATCATGTTGCAACATCCATACAGATACTTCTGCAATTCTTTTTTTTTTTTAGGAAGGATGGGGGCGGGGGAGGGGCGGGGAAGGGGCAGGGGTAGCTTACACTTTAAGAGGAAAACTGCCAGTGGGTTACCAAATTCCCTTATTTTTCTCTCATTTATTTTCAAAATTTCATGCCCATTATGGATACACCAACAAAACTTAACGTTCTGGCCATACACTCTAACTACAACTGCCCTGCCTTTGTTCCTACTCTCCCATTCTTTATATACCTTCTGTTATACCCATTTCTTGCTATAACCTTGTTTCTTTTGACCATCCCTTTATTTCTACCCCTTCCTATCAATTACTATCAGCACCATTCTCTAAATTTACCTTTCCATAGTAACTTAGCTTAAAGTGCAATTGGTTTTAAAAACCCTTGTAGACACAAAATATTATCTGACAGTTTACTTAACTGCTGTATTTAAACTTTGCTGACATGTGTTTTCTGCATTTGAAATGGATTAAAAGCCCCTTTATACAGCAACAGTTTTCTTATAGCATTCCTACCAAATGATGAATACACTGAGTTAGCAAAATAAACACTTCAGCTGCATGGCTATTATGTAACACACAGTCCTGGTACTACTTTTGTATCCAAGTCTTGGATTTTTGTCTTCTTTTCAATTCAAAACAAAGACCTGGGACATCATATGTCAGGCTGTTGCGCTGATGGGATTACCTAGTGCCCACTGATGCACGATGAGCATTTTATTAATGCCCCTATGATAGCATACAGGAAGGAAAGAGCTTGTACACTTAATGGAACAATTGTGTCATTCACATTACCTGGGAATGCACTTGACAGGGTTGGGTGGTAATGTTAAATCGATTCCTGCATTCCCTATTGTGAGGCAGAATATAATCTCTTTTATCAATTAAACTCTGTAAAGTTAGTTTGTGGTGTTAAGAGAGTGTTAAACCACAGAACTAGACAGGAGGGACTTGTGGTTACCTAATATGTTGTGTTACCTAATCCTTCCAACCAGTTCACTGACAACAATGTAAGCCTGAAGTAATTAATACACGATAGTCAATAGTGTAGTGCTACTCATTGAGACTTGTGTTCACAAATGGCATTATTTTGAGAATGGTCATAAGTATAACATCATATTAACCCTCAATTCATATTCCAAAATTCTTGTTTTCCGCATATACATTTCAAGATGAGCATAGTTTGGTCAAATTCATAACGTTTTTGTTTTCAATATGCATGCCCTTTTAAGAATACATATTCTTGTTGCCCACTTATTGCATGGTAGCATATGATAGCTGTAAGACAGGTTGTGTGTTGGAAATCTAAAAAAAACCTAACCAATTGGAGCTATTAAGGCTTAACCCTCACCATTTAAAACATAATAATAAATCACTGGTCAGTTGGTGTAGCCCGGCCCTAAAACAAATTAAGTAAATGCTGGACGCAGTCAGCTTCTGATTTTTAGGGGAATCACAGTATCATTATTTTGAAGTGGCAACGGTCCTACAGAGTGACCACAACACATATACAATATTTTTAAGAAAATTGCTCCAAAAAAATTCAGCTATCAATTTCCAATGAAGCAACCTGTTTCCGGAAAGAAAAAAAAGGAAAAAAAAAGGCTAGGCCCGAAGCTTAAGTCAATCACTTGCACAAACTGGGGCACTTTGAGTTCCAAACAATTTGCAGGAAATGCTTTCATGTGTGTGTCCATGTCACATCTATGAAGCGTTGTTGTTATCCTACAGGATAAGCCAGTTTATCATTGATCTTTGCATTTATACATTTTTTTGTGCTAACACTTCCTACAGCTTTTACTAATGTAATGAGAAATAAATAAATACAAAAACCTCTGCAAGTTTTATTTTGTACATGTATTTCTTTCTTCCATTTGCACTTTAAGAATCACTGGGTTTTGACCCTTTGAGAGGGGATGACTTCTGATCAGGGCTGATTGTAGAAGTTACAAGAGGGTGATGGTAAATTTTACCACACCACATGGGGGGAAATTAAAATAAATTAATAGTGACATATGTGACATATAGTGAGTATAGAAATATGCTTTTGTAACAAAAGTTATAAGCCTTTTTGTATAAAATATAATGTGCGACTCAATGGGTAATGGTTACCACTCTGGAACAATTGTTGAGGTTACAGGCAGGTGACAGGCAATATGATTATACCATGTGATGGAAAATTAATTCTCAAAATATACCCAAATGTCAAGAAGTTAAAAATAAAATCCCACTGACACACACAACACCTAGTGAAAGTAAATGTGATCACATATTTGATGGGTTGATCATCTTTCTTCAGCACGTTGACATTTTACAATTTCCATATATTGGGGACCGCCTGTCTTCCCCCCTCCACACACACGCACACACACCCGTGCGCTGCCACTGGTCCCCTTCAAATGTAGTGAGCCCATTCTTGGCAATGCTTTAGTAGAATTTTTTTTTTTTTTAAACCGGTCAATCCTTACAGGGTCATTACATTTTCTAGAATCTAGGCACACCACTTACAACCATGGTAACCACTCACGTTTAGTAAAAGCAAGTGACCTGCGCTGTACTGTGCCCTGGGCATTTCTCAACCATCTGGGAATTATTATCGCTGAAGGCTTGTTGAAAATTCCCCGCAACCTTATGATATTTGTTTATAATACAAATTTACAACGTGGTTATATGGAATTGTATGTATGTCAGTTGTCAAACAGTCAAACGATACATTATGAATAAATTTAATCAAAAATCAAGAACAAAACAAAAGCCAGTAGTTACTTTTTTCCTTTTTGCAGAAACCTCCAAAAATAAATTGTAAGGAAAGGGGTCGGTATACAAGGATATTTTCGGAACACAAGAGTTCTCACGAGGGACTTAATTTACATCAACGCCCAACGATAAATTGTGATAACTTGCCCACCCAAGGTCCTTGCGTGTTTATGTACAAGAAAGTTTTTGTCTCAACAAAGGTAAATGTGACCGTAAAAGGGAAATGGGAGGAACAAGGAGTGTAATCATGTGTGTTTACAGGCCTGGGAGATGGAAAATTCTACCACTTCCATCATGTCTAACAAATAATACACTCATTTGTGTTTAAGGATTTCAACTGGGACTAGGGACCTAGGTTTTATTTAGTGTTAAGTTGCGTGTGTAGGTACGCTGCAACTGGGCAAGGAAACGTCAAGTCTGTACGCCGAAATTCTTGCATTTTTCTAAGCCCGACTTCAAAGTGATATTAATATGGAATACACATTCATTAGAAGAATTGAAATATATCAGGATTTGGAAGATATTGAGTGGGTAATCTTGAATTAATAACTATTTTTCTTCGGGGATTTATTTATTACTTTCAGCAAATGCTTGATTGCAGGCTGGTAATGAAATATGAAAAAAACGTAGCGAATGTTTTTCTTCTTCTTTATATTTCAAATGAAGAAGGAACACTGATGCAATATCTTTCTCTCTTTTTCTTTGTTTATCATGGACTCATGAACGATCATATAACCTATGGAAAAAGATACTGATTGCTTGTAAATATAAAAGAAATAAACTTGAAACTTACACACACAAAAAATATGGGCTTGCTATAGGGTATATGAAGCTGGTCTTTTAAACCTGTTGAGATTTCGGAACTGACATAATACTTTAATCCCTTTTAAACACCATTGTAAATCTTTTGTGTGCGTGAAGCCACAGCGAAGCAAACTTGTCGGGGATTAAATGCAATCACAAAAGAATTGCTCTCATTGTCCCTGAGAAGCACTAAACATATTCTTCTGGTTCGTATTGACCATTGATAAACTGTACTTGAAGTGGACAACTTAAGCTGGTCATTAATCGCGATTTCCTGCATTCTTAACAATAGTTCATCTGTTCGTGTTTGTACATAATGGACAGCATGAACAGTGTGTTGCGGGGAATCGCGTGACACATTCCTTCTCGCTAGCACTGTATATACTTGTCATTGGGAATTAGGGTGTAATTTATTGGTTAATTTATTTAAAAGTTAACGAAATCAGCTTTGTTGTACGCTTTATTAGTATATGAAGTGGATATTATAATGAATGTATCATAACGTACCTGCTATGAACTTTAAAATGCTGATTTTGCGGAATATATGCCACAGTTGCCATTTTGACTTCGAATGGATATCTGGCTTATTAGGGAAATTGCTCATTTCATTAGCTCATACTTTCTTAATAAATCATAATTTTTTTGTTGAATTTTCATGTTTGCCTAGAGTGGGGTACAGTTGTCAACCTTATAAAATTCTAAGCTGATAACTAATTTATGAAGGTTTCCACTTAATTAGGCCAATAGGCCAAAATGTGATAAATGTAATTAACCTGTATTTTTCCAATATTTAAACTAGTGTTAAAAATTAAATATATAAATTCTGTTAGTAAAGTTTGTTTTTGTGGGAGATTGTTGTTCATTCTGCTAGATAGGCAAGTTTGCCCATATTCTGAATTACCAAATGAAAATGCAGACCTTTTTGAAAAATGCATTTTAATCCATCATGGCAACAATTGTGCATATCATAAAAATTTGAAGGATCATAACTTTGAAATCCTTCAATCAATTTTACTCATTTTTGTTTGTTTTGAGTTTCGTTTGAAGAGCTCTTTCCAACGATGCAACTTTTAAATCCATATCAAAAACTTCATTTTTTCCCAGTGCTAACCTTACAGTAACATCATAATTATTCAAAATATAAAGTCCAGGAGTCCAACATGTTTACATTGTGTGAATACTAAAGTTGCAGTCACTAAACCGTAGATGATATGGATGGAACTAAATACCAACCTTTTCATCTCTTCAGGATCACAGAGATCACTCATTGATATTCGACACTCTTGTTCCAACTCCTCAACATCCTTCTTTGCAGTAATGGCATTCTCCTCAAGGTTCCTGGCACATTCCTAGAATAAATCAGTAAATCGAAAGCTTCTAAAATGCTTGGTTTGATTATAATTTTTGTTCTTGGTAGAGAGATTGTTCTTAATTTGTATAAGCAGTTAGTCAGGCCTCACTTTGAGTATGCTATTCAGGCTTGGAGTCCCTTTTATGAGAAGGATAAGTTCATTTTGGTGTAGGTTCTGCTAAGAGCCACTAGACTTATTCCCAAGTAAAGAATCTCTCTTATGAATCTAGGTTGCGAATTCTTGGTTTGACCACGCCTAAGTTGAGAAGAGTACGTGGCGATATGATTCAGGTTTTTAAGTTCCAATCTGGTAGTGATGCTTTTGACTTCCTGTTATTTCTTGTTATTTCTTGCATGTTTTAGCTAATCCTCATGTGACATGTAGTAACAGTTTGAAGTTGACCCAAAGAGTTCTCATGGATAGATATAGATGTTTAGCTTTTCGCAAAGAGTTGTTAATGAGTGAAATGGTTTGCCTGAGTGGGTAGTTAGCTCCAATTCTGTTCACAATTTTAAAAGTCAACATTGATAAGATCTTTACTAACTCTGGGAGTCTTTTTTTGTGTGTGGTGGTGGTGTTAGTTTGGGCTTTTTAGGTGGTGATTCACCCTTCTTAGCCCGTCATCTTGTTATGTTATCTTAAATCAATTATAAAAAACAAATTAACCGTTCAATTCAATCCATTCAATTCTGGCAACTGAACTTATCTTTTAAAGATCTATGGCAGAAAGCAACAACCTTAGCTGATATTGAAGAGAATATGCTATGAATGTTTGTTTGCTTGATGATGGCTTAACGGCACCACAACAACAAGGGTCAAATTGTACCTGAAAGCTTAGATCATTCTAGAGGTAGGAAGGAAAGAAAACAGGGGGAGATTAAGCGAAATACGAGAACTAAAAGTCAGAAAGCTGGGATCGAGAGAGGAACTGCATGGATGAAAAAACAAAGTAGAAAGGATGGGTGGGAGAGGAGGACTAAATATGGTTGTAGAGAAAGCATGATGAAGCATGATGCTATGGACCATGATTTATTTTTTAAAGGTTTAAAATGAACCATTTGACTTCTACAACCTTATTACAATAACTTACACAAATTTGGTATGTCAATTTGTGACATACCACAGAGAACAACTGTGTATTTATGATAACTAAGTGGCCCCAGGGGGAAAAGGGGGGGGGGGGTAAAGGGGTCATAAATACTTCACTTTTCAGGAATTAAGTTTTGCCCCCACCCCACCTTCCCCCACTTTTTGGTCATATCCAATGTATTTTCCAGCAAGAATTTTAAGATGACAAAATCTGAAAGTATTTCTGGGTTCCCATAATTGAAAATTTTACGAAACTTATTATTGTCCAATCATTCACCAACGTTCTTTGAATAAAATCAGTTGAACATGACCAAAAGGTTTTGAATATCCATTACACTCTGAATAAAAAATTAGCAAGAAAAACAGTTTGATGATTTTCATTGGCTTAAATTTAGGAATGAAATTCAAACATTTAAAGATCATATTAACGGAGACAGAAATATGCAGTACAGTTAAACGTTTGTGATTGGTCTAAATATTTGCACATAAGCTGACAACCAATCAATCAATAACTGCCGGGAAAGTGACATTTATATTATGCAGCAAAAAGGAAGGCAGGCACCTCATGAGCATACGAATGAGGTGCTGGGGATCCCAGGTTCGAGTCCAACGGCAATTTAACCAGCGATTTTTCCACATATTCAGAACAATACACTGACAGAGCAGAGGTTTGTCTGCATCACACCTTTCCCCCCTGACCTTCAGGAAGAGGCAAATGGTTGGGTGGCACTTACCGTCCCTTGGGGGGGACATGGAGCTGTGTGTCCCAATGGTAGGAGATTTACCACTGTCCTGACGGGTTTTCTAAACACTTGTCAAAAAGAGCAGGGTGGTAACCCAGTGCCTGAAAACTAACAACTACTGGCAGCTGTCAATCAATTTTCTTCAAAGAGATTCCCTCTTTGAAGATTTTGAGCTGTCTTGCATTTATTAATTCATAAAGACCAACAGTACTTTCTTACCTTTTCTAGTGATGTACCGGTCTCTGATCCACCTATTATTCTGCTGAAAGAAAAATCTTCTGAGTCGCCAAAGGAAAAGTGCTTGAGGACACTCTTCATGGAAGACGGGCTCTGAAACAATGTAAAATCCAGCATCAATGACACAATAACTATCTAAAAACCATGAAAGGAGGAAGAATTTTCATCAAAAGAAGTTCGTAATTGAACAGTTTACAGCATTTTGAAATCTCAGGCAACAACATTGAAGTGTTAATGTAAACTTATGATGTTTTACAAGATGACCATGGTATTTTCCTTTGTAAATCCTGTTTTTTTAAAAGTCTATTATAAGCCTTTCAAATGGAGCCGAAAATTATTACTTAAAGTTTTTGGGTCATAATACACCTCATCAAATTCTAGCAGGAATAATTTATACTTATAATTTTTCAGCGACTCAAATTTAGGAGAGAAATTCAAAGAATTTACATAGAGATTTTCAGCTGTCCACCCAGTCATACATCACAAATTTGCATAAAATAAAATTGATCTTACTGCGATAAGCCATAACTCATAAACTAAAGGTGCTATTTTCACACGTATACTGTGTGATCATTTTGTCAAACACTGGTGAAAAATCATTGGTGAAAAAACATAATTTTTCACCAATTTATTTCTGTAATAGTTCTCTAAAATGAAAATTTCAATAAAATAACAAAACAGTGGAAATGGAACATTCAATCATACCTCCGTTCCATTGCAGTCTTTTAATAATTTCTCAAACTGTCTCACTAAGGCATCATCACTGTTGTCAAATTTGGTATCAATGAATTCTTCACTTAAAACCTGAAGAAGAAAAAAAAGATAAAATTAATTAACATGAGAAAGCAGTTTACCACTGAACGGATGACAACTCAAAACGCTCTTCAGATTTCATCTATTTGAATTATAACCAAAAAAAGAATGTAAAATTAAACAGAAATCAAGCCACTTTACCATTATGTCAGCCTAAACAAAACACACTTCTCAAAATGAAACAAGACAAATAAACCAAAGGGTCTAAAAAGTTGCTTGATTCATTGTTTAATTTATGACAAAATGATCAATTGATTTACAGGGCAAGGGCTGCTGGGGGAGAACCCCCCTCCCCCTCCCTCTCTATCCCCCCATTTGGGAAAGTACATAAAATCTGTACAAATCTATCAATTCACACATTCAGGCAGAAAATGGTTAATAAACTGTCTGGCAAAAAGGGACCAACTTCATTAAAAATAGCTCTGTTTAAAACCAGGAACATCTCAACCGGCCCTCAAAAGGAGTAGGGCCGGTCGGAGTAAAAGTTATATATTTCTCTGTTTCCCAAACCACAAAACTGTATACAGTTCTCATCTTATCTATGCTGCTTTAAGATAAGAACTACTGGTGTTACATGGTATTTTTAGTGACCCACATCTAAATATAATGGCAATCCTTTGTAATATAAGTAGTAGCTGTAATCAATGCTGGCATTGTTTGCCTTTGCTGTTGGGGAAAAGTGATATGAACTATTGAGCTTAGACCTATTTATACCTCAATGTTATGATGCAAACTTAATCTTGTGAAAAGATGTGGTTAATTTGTTGCTTCAAAATTGCAGGCCAAATTTTTAAGCAGTGCCTTTACTCATGTATAGAAAAAGATCGCAAAGATAATTTGCCCAAAGGTTATTCACATTTTTAGGTTTTAACATTTTGATTTTTTTTACATGGATTGCGTTCCCTCAATTGTTACTGTATATCACTTGTTTCTTGTATTACTTTCTGTAAATGTGTCAAGGGCTGATGGCCCAGTTTACCAATAAATTGAATTGAATTAAATAAAAAGCAAATTTAATTAAGGTTTCACTTTTACGCAGGAGAAGCATCTTGCACCTCAAAAAACTTGTAATTGGCTTAGGTATTTTACATCCCTTTGTCAACAGCTAAGGTCATAAAGAAACGTCCATGGCCATCCGATAAACCAGTTGTGAAGCACTGGTGAATAAAGACCCTTTAGCTGTTGAATCTGGAAGCTATAGCTTGCCTAGCTGATGCTATGACCGCTAGAACAATTGTAGGTGCATAGGTGACATCATCCTAGCAAATGATGAATGACAAAATTCCCAAGTGTAAGGAAATGAGAGAGAGGTTGACTTAACTTGTTCCATATTTGGAGAATGCAAATTTGGACAACAAAAACAAAAAATCATTTAATGGTTTTTATCATTTGTTATTTTTATTTTTTATATTTGTCAAGATCAAGATTTACATCTTTTTCCAAAAGCATACAAATGAAAGAAAGGTTAACTTAATTTAGCAAATTTGGAGAAAAAATATCAAAATTAGAAATTTTGGAAGGACAGCATGTTCAATTATTCAAAGCTAGCATAAAGAATGGGTTTATTGAGGGATGTATATGCAGAAATGGGGCTAGTAGGGGCAGATGATTTCAAATTACTTGAACTTTAAAAGATGCACTTACCTTTTCCTTTGCTTTATATTTTCACACCATGTTACTACAAGCTTCAAAATATCTTGGAATTGTTCCAGATATTTTAAGACAATAAAACCTCAAGTTTACTACCTCACCCAGTAACTCAGAAAGCACACGAAAGCAAGCACTCTTTATAATTGAAACACCTCTTTTAGTTCTATCCATTGAACCACAAAGAATGAAGAGCCCTGACTTGCCAATTAAAATACTACAAAGGATCCTTGTGGCATGATGTAAGTATTTACCAAACTACACTCGATTAATCTTAAAACATTCTTAAATTTGAAAAAACTTTTGTTTGTTATTTTTCATTTTATAATACAGCCCTAACTCCCTCCCCAACCCACTTCATTCCCAAGACACTTCATCTCAAATTCTTTTCAGGCAAGGACTCTACTTTTTAATGTTCTATCATGCCAAGATATGTATTTCAATTGCTATTCATGTCAGAAGTGTCATTATCATAACAAACAAACTCATCCAAAAGCTTCAACCTACAGCTTTAACTACATAAAAAAACATTTCCAACAATTTAACAGCAGTGGTGGTGGTGGTGGTGGTGGTGGTGGTGGTGGTGGTGGTGCAGTGGTGGTGGTGGTGGTGGTAGCTCTGGTGGTGGTATCTTTAAATAGTCGAACTAACAAGTATAGTAGCAGTAGCAGCAGTAGCAGTAGTAGTATCGTTTTTTTAAATTAGTAGTAGTAGTAGTAGTAGTAGTAGTTATCTATTTAAAAAAAATTGATTCTAAAACAGTTCTTTTGGATGGTTTGGTTTGTTGATGTGTTTAACAGCACCGCAACAGTCAAAGTCATATGTGCCAAGAGGGTGTTAAAAACTAAGATGATTGAGTTGGGACAGAGATAAAAGAGAGGTGAGATAGAGGGAAGGAGGGAGAGAAGTGAATAAGGAAAAGAAGTTAAGGTAATAAAAGGAAGGTGAGGAAGGTAAGGCAGAAGTTCTTTTAGAAGCTTTAATAGTTACAATGTTATCTACAGGACTTTGCCTTACAAACGTACTGTTCAAACAACTGATCCCACAAACACTAAAGTTATAAGCTAACAGATCCTAACGGTAAATGAACATGTGGCAATGTTGCCTTTAAATGTCCAAATACCTTTAAAGGATTAGTTCAGGGGTTAAGTAAGTCCATCTTGTATAAAAGAGAACTTCAAAAAGAAACAAAATAGTGAAGAAAGCATTTAAAAATCTTATTCCATTAAAGGATTAGTTCAGGGGTCAAGTAAGTCCATCTTGTATGAAAGAGAACTTCAAAAAAACAAAATAGTGAAGAAAGCATTTAAAAATCTTATTCCATTAAAGGATTAGTTCAGGGGTCAAGTAAGTCCATCTTGTATGAAAGAGAACTTTAAAAGAAATAAAATAGTGAAAAAAGCATTCAAAAATCTTATTCCATTAAAGGATTACTTCAGGGGTCAAGCAAGTCCATCTTGTATGAAAGAGAACTTCAAAAGAAACAAAATAGTGAAGAAAGCATTCAAAAATCTTATTCCATTAAAGGATTACTTCAGGGGTCAAGCAAGTCCATCTTGTATGAAAGAGAACTTTAAAAGTAACAAAATAGTGAAGAAAGCATTCAAAAATCTTATTCCGTTAATGGATTAGTTTATGGGTCAAACAAGTCCATCTTGTATAAAAGAGAACTTCAAAAGAAACATTTTGTTTCTTTAAAGTCCTCTTTCATATAAGATGGACTTGTTTAACCACTGAAGTAATCCTTTAAGACGAATATGAATTTAAATATTCTGAAGAGTGTGGCTGTGGGGTTCCTTGCAATTTTTAAGTTCCTATATCAGTAATTTTAAAACTTGTGGGAAGCATCACAAAAATTAAATATCGCTTTGAAGGAATTTTTGTACTTCTATTAATATTTTCTTTCACCTCTCACCTTTGATCTTTGACATAATCTTCTCCATTCTTCCAGAACATCCACATGGCAAAATGGTGAGCTTTCAACACATGTGAGCGGTTGACCAATCACCATCTTCCAATTTTTCACTTCTGAGAAACTGGTGCTCCACGCTGAGATCTACAAGAAATATTGAAATCATAAATTTCTAAACTGAATAATAGAGTTAACCCAGTTTTTTAAAATCTTTTTTCTTAAATATATTTATGATTTAATCAAATTGTGAGGTGCAGTGGCTTGTATGGTAAAGGTACCGGGTTCAACTCCCATCAAGAGTGCTGCATTGTGTCCTTGAGCAAGACTCAATCCAACAATGATTAACATAATATAACATGACAAGATGACAGGCTAAGAAGGGTTAGTCCCGCCCGACGCCAACACCGCCCCCACCACAAAGCAAACCTACAGAAGAAAATCAAAGACACCCAGAGTTAGTAGAAAAAACTTAGTAATGCTGACTTTGATGAGAGGTCTTGTGTTTCTAATTTATTGGAGTTTCTTGATGTTACAAAACTAGTTGATTCTGGTCATTCAGCAAATTCGACCAAACATTTTTGAGTCTTTACCATGATACCCCCCAAATCAAAAGACTTTCCCATGATTTTCAGTTATTAAGATTTAAGAAAGATATTTAAAGAATTACATAAATATGTAGAGCTGTTCACCCAGTCATACTGTACATTACTAATTTTGCATAAATCAAACAGAGATCAAACTTTGATCAACCATAACTAAAAAACTAAACATTCATTATCAAAAATTCAAAAACTGGTCTGCTCTGATTTAAATACTTTTTCAACCAATATAGACATTGCTACACATATTCTAGACCTATAAAAATAGCAAAGTCACACAGCTACTGTACCTTGACTTTCTTCCTGAATATCGGATTAGTTGAATAGAAAGAGTTCCTTGTATGGGATGAGGACAGCTTTTGGAGGTACTCCTCCCATGAACGTTGACTCTCATGAACCCTGTCTTCCAAGCTTCCACTCAATCGGTTTCTCATGGCCTTACGAGACATCCCTGACAGCTAGAGAAATGTAAAAGTCAGAAATGTAAAAGTGAAAGGCACATCACAAGTATAGGAGGCCAGGACTAACTAAACATCCCTGATGGCTACTAAAATAAAAGGCACATCAAACATCCAACATCCCCAATGGATTAAAGGCACATCACAAGCATAGGGCCAGGTACTCTTTGGCACTAGACATCCCTGATAAAAGAAAAAGTAAAAGGCACATCACCAATATAGGAGGCCAGGTACTCTTGGACTTACAGACATCCCTGATGGCTAGAGGGATCAGAAATGTAAAAGTAAAAGGCACATCACAAGTATAGGAGGCCAGGTACTCTTGGACTTACTAGACATCCCTGATAGCTAAAGAGGGGAGTAGGGGTGGGGAGTCATAAATGTAAAGATCAAAGTCACATCACAATCGAAGGAGGCTGGGTGCAATTTCCTCCAGGTAGCATATTTTCAGGCAGATTAACAAAATTCAGGCAAACTTATGGTCAGGTATCCATTTGCCCCACTTCTAAAACAACACAAATCGAGCTCCTATGCCTATGAGGTGCATAATTCTCTCTCAGACCAGCAACTATGTCTTATTTGGGTATTATTTTGTAATACAATTGTTACATCATTACATATTACATGTGCAACTAGAATTTTAGCATTCTGAAGAGCATCCACCTGATCAATTCCACCATGCTAAATATTTATCGAGAGTTCATATCTCTATGTATTCTCCAACCCCAATACACACTACCTCACACATCCAATACCCACCAAGTTTTATCCACAAAATCTCTTTCTCAACTTGTAATCCACAAAATCTCTTTCTCAACTTGTGATCCACAAAATCTCTTTCTCAACTTGTGATCCACAAAATATCTTTCTCAACTTGTGATCCACAAAATCTTTCTCAACTTGTGATCCACAAAATCTCTTTCTCAACTTGAGATCCACAAAATCTCTTTCTTAAGTTGTGATCCACAAAATCTCTTTCTCAACTTGTGATCCACAAAATCTCTTTCTCAACTTGTGATCCACAAAATCTCTTTCTCAACTTGTGATCCACAAAATCTTTCTCAACTTGTGATCCACAAAATCTCTTTCTCAACTTGAGATCCACAAAATCTCTTTCTTAACTTGTGATCCACAAAATCTCTTTCTCAACTTGTGATCCACAAAATCTCTTTCTCAACTTGTGATCCACAAAATCTCTTTGTGATCTTTTTGCCTCCTTCCAAACACTTCAGGATAATATCTGCATTCTGACTGATTTCTTTCATATTACTGTTTCTTTTTATTAAAGCTAAGCATTTTGTTTTGAGTTTCAATCCATTGTTTTGCTTTCATGCCAGAAACAAAATATTCTGATTCTCTTTGATACTAGAAACCAGTTCATTTTATTTCTTTAAGTCTACAGAAAAAGTGATACTTTGTATTAGCTTCAATAATATTTAGCACAATGTTGAGCACATTTAATAAATTGGGAGTTTTTGAATTTTTGAGCTAAATCAACAAATCTCCCCCTAAAACATAACTACTCCTCCATTTCTGTCCTTCCCATGTTCCAATATTAGACATCAATTTAAATAGCACCTTTTCCAGGGCCTAAGAGCACTGGACCCAAATAGCCACCGAATAAATTTCCAGCAGCCAAACAATCAGCACACAGGATTTTGGGCTTGACTGAACCAAGATACGCCAGGACGGGCAGTGAATGAACACCGCATTTTCACGCTCCTCTTCTCAAATAGTGTTCAGAGAACCAGGTAGGGTGTGACTGCCCTATCATCGGGACCAATGGCTTAACATCCCCTGAAGGATGGCGAGCACCATTCAACCATTGCCACTTCTCTCAACAGCTGAATGTACATCATAATTTAATCACTCAATTTGTAAGCACTAACAAAACCATGCACAATCAAAATCCATCAGTTACTTCTTGAGATATGTTGTTGACAAAAAGACAAACACAGGTGAAAACATAACTTTCATTCCACTGCATTGGTAAGAGTAATAAATTTACCCCGCTAAGCGTAATGGAGATATTTACGAGAGTTATACTTACCTTCCATGCTATAAATATGCAATCTGGTCCAATGACCTGAATCTAATGCACTTCTAACTGACCTTAAAAAACATAGTTACCAGCCCAGCCCTGACCTCCATAATACGCATGGAATGCATGGAAGGTAAGTATAACTCTCATAAATATTCCCGCTATGCTTAGTGGGGTAAATTTACTTCAAGTTATACCTTACCTTCCATTCTAAAAATATGCAATCAGATTGCAACCTAGGATCAGAAGGGAGTTCAGGTCAAAGCCCAATTTACTAAAGGCTGGTCCTAATGCTCACACTAGTTCTATCCTACTTAAAGGACTAGATTCCCATGACTTGTCCTTCTCCTTAAAAATTTGTTTCAGCAAATCATGGCCACACACTTACTGTAGCAAATAGTAAGACCACTTTATCTTAATTAAAATAAACACACAATAAGGACTTTATCCATTGCTAATATGATACTCAGCACCAACTTCCACAACAACTAAGGTTTTCAGAATAAAGAAAATAAAGAGGACAAATCTGACCCGACCTGGTTATGTGTCAGGTCGGGTCTGACTGTTTGGAACTTTAAGGAGCAGAACAACTAATGCCTATCCTCTTAAGGACAATAAAACCTCTGAATAGGAACTACTAGAGACGGTCCTCTTCTCAAAAGAACGGCCATTACACCTCCGCCTTTAGTAGTCTGGAATATCCTTCAAATATGCAGAGACAAACGTGGCTGGTGTTTTCCATACTGCAGCGCAAAGAATCTCCATGAGAGAAAGCCCAGCAAATAATATAATTGATGTAGCTATGCCTTGCACCTGATGTGCCTTAAGCTATTGTTTCGCGAACAACACGGATTTATTGTACGTGATTGCCTGAACAATCCAACACGAAATTGTATCACATGAAATGGCGGATGAGGATTTTGCAAAGACACGAATAAAGTGTTTATGTCGTTCCGTAAGGATTGTGTATGTTTAATATAGTGTTTGAGACATCGAACCGGGCACCAGGCCCTGTCCTCTGATGTGTCAGAAAACGTAGAGAGCGACGGAAGGAATATCAGTTCTGATAGAAACTCTGAAGTTTGATTCTTGGCTAAGAAAGCTGGGTCATTCACAAGACGAATGCCCCAGATTCGAAGCGAATATGGCCTTCTTTGAGTGACAGCACGTAAACGGCACCTTAAACGAGTGACTCAAACGAAGTCCGTGCTAGTGTCTTGAGAACCACTTGCATGTCCCATGGGGGAGCAAGGTTCAAAACTAAAGGTCTTTGTAAAACATTCCTTTAAGTAATCTTTCCAGAGGCTGCACGTCGGTGACGGTCCTCCCATCTGGGAAGCCCCTGTGGATAGCTGCTATGGCTGTCCGAAACCCCTAGACTAAATTGATAGATTTATTCAGATTAAACTGACCCAACAAGATATCCGCTCTATCACCAATAGGCGCTGTATATGGAGAAACCGATCTATTCTGGCACCAGTCTCAGAACATTCCAAGTCTGGCAGAATACATCCCCAAAGTAGGTTCCCGACTTTGGGCTGCCGCTTGAGCAGCTTCCTCCGAAAGGCCTTGCAACACAAGGGATTCACGGATAGAAGCCAGACAGTCAAATGGAGTGCTCTTGGATTGTGGTGCAGCTTGCAGGAGCCAGGGATTGAGACCAAGTTGTCCATGACCGGAAGCTCATACAGGAAACCTGCCATAAGATTGAGCAGCTGAAGGAACCACAGTTGGGCCAGGCCAATTTTGAGCTACCAGAAGCAACATGTGACACTGATCGTACGCCACCTTGCCCAGTACTCTCGGTACCAGCGTGAATGGTGGGAAGGCATAGCCCACGAAGTCGGTCCACCTGATCGTGAATGCGTGGACTCTCCACTCTCAGGTCAGCTTGTACAGACCTGCCAACCTTTAGGATCACCAAACTGTATTCTGGAACTACAAAAGTTGTATTTTTGATAAAAAAAACTGTATTCTTCAAACAAAATGTACAAAACAAAGGTTTACTGTGGCTGAAAAAAATTACCACTGTACTTTCAGTTTCTCTTATTGTACGAATCTGAATCTGAATCGCTTAAGTCGGCAAAATCAGTCCTTCAAGAGGACATGAACGCCAACCGAGTGTAAAAAGTATGAGTAAAAAAAAATCAAAAAAATAAAAATATTTAAAAATAAATAAATCGTATTCTGGTGCTAAAAAACGTACGATCGTATTCTCAACATTTTCCCATATTAAATACGGCAAAATCGTACTAGTTGGCAGGTCTGCTTGTGGTTGTCCACGGATGCGAAGAGATCTATGTCCAGGAGACCAAAGGTCAACCAGATCGCATTGGCCACCTGCGGAAGGAGGGCCCATTCTTTGGGGGCTCCTTAGAGGTGAGATAACAGATCTATAATCGTGTTCTCCTTGCCTGGTAGGTGGACCACCTGAAGGCTGACTTTGTTTATCATGCACCAAGACAGAAGGGACTTAGCGGGAAACAGAATCTCCTGGATCTCACTCCTCCCTGCCTGTTGATATACACCACTACCGTGGTGTTGTCGGTGCATATGAGAACAGTCTTGTTCTGTACCTGAGGTAGGAAGTGAACAAGAACCCGGCACACTCTAGTTTCAACAAACTGATGTGCTGTCCGCACCAAGTGCCCATCCAAAATCCCACGATTTGGGACCACGCTAAATGAGCTCCCCACCCCATCAAAGACGTGTCTGTCACCACTGACACTGAAGGTCTGGCGGGTGGGAAAACAGCATCCTGTGACAGGTGTGAGTAGATGCACCACCACAAAATGTGGGGACCACTGCCTGTGTACAGGGGATGAGAACACCGAAGTCCCTCCTAGATGTGACAAAATGATCCAGTAGATGAAGTTGTAGATCCCACATGTAAAACCTGCACATTGGGACTTCATCTACTAGACTGGCTAGGTATCCTAAGAATACCAACTACATTCTCACCGGCGACGCCGGTTGTAAGAGGAGGAAGTCGGCTTCCACCTTCACAGGTATGATACGTTCCTCTGTCGGCCGTATATGACCTTGTGTGAAATCCAGGACTGCTCCTAGAAAAACGGGAGTCTGGGAATGAACTAGACTGGACTTGGCGAGGTTGATAACCCAACCTAAGTCCTGAGCCACTCTTATGACTACGTTTGTGTGTTCTGCGACATGGCTGCATCTTCTGCAACTATACATAAAGATTCTCAAGCCTTGCTCTTATAGAAATGCCGCTAGAACCCTCAAAATCTGGGTGAAGACCCTGGGGCAGTCGATAGCCCAAAGGGTAATGCCCTAAACGTGTACTGGCTCCCTCAAATTGGAATGACCGGAACGCGCCTGTGTTCCTCCTGCATCGGCACATGCAGATACGCATCTGCAAGGTTGAAAGAGGTGGCCCACAGGCCTCTCGTCAACTGATATCAACTGAGAAAGGATGGAGTGAAGAGTCTTTACGAGGTTCCTAGGAGGATTTGAGATGAGGGTGATGGCGCTCTTTGGCAACAGCTATCCGATCTCTGTCCTCAACAACTTGGCATGGTTGCCCAATTGAGGTGTGGGGGTGCGGCGATAGACCCCTTGAGGCAGGGGGGTTGTGCAGAGGAGAAGGAGCATTGACCACTCTCTGCCATGTTCACTCTGCTGGTCCACTTAGTGGACTCCTGGCGAGAGCAAGAAGCTGTGTCAGGCCTCGCTGCCATCCTACGGCAACAATGTGGAGCCCGCCGCTGGGTAGCCGCACCCCGGCCCCTTGCAGAGGCTGGAGGCTGGTGACGTGTGGGGGGAGAAGACAAAAGCTTCGCCTTTGCCAACAGCTTCTTAGTCTTCCTAAGATAGTCCAGTCGGCTGGCCTGGCGCAAGAGGACGTCTCGGAAGTGACCTGTGTAAAGGTCCAAGCCCTCTGTTGGCAACCACCAAAGGTCTGTCTGTATGGTTTTAGAGAGTCCAAGGAGGGGGAGAACATTCTCGCGCCTCTCCATGACCACCTTTGTAGAGACTCGGGCAAGTTGGTTGACTGTCGCGTCGAGCAAATCCGTTAGTCCGGCTAATAAAGGTGCGGTCTTTGGGATGACGTCGGCCAGCAGATGTCTGTGCAGGCAAGTCTAACCACTGAATCACCCATACGGCAAGAGATTGGTACTTAAAGCCCTGCCGTATGGCCCGGTCAGCAGCTATGAGGGACTCTTCCCTCTGCTGGACCGCAGGGTCAAGAAACTTCTTGTTTCTGGCTGCAGAGCTAGACACCGCTGGGGTGACACTTGGGGGCTGGCGGAGGAGTTGCCATATTCCTTCCATCATCAAGTACGGAGTGTGAAAACACTCGAACCCAAGGGAATGGGGTCCTCTAAACAGGCACACCAGGTGCTCTAGGGACTGAAACACCCACCTCGAGAGTGGGACTCTCTCATTTTAGCCACCAGTTTTGTACGGATGAAAGTAAAAACACTTTAACTTAAGCGTAATTTTAATGGGAAAAGTCCTTTGAGTTGGACCGAAGAATTTCCGGTCCCATGACTACCTTGTCTTACCTCAGATGACTTGAAAAGGCTAGCAGAAAAGGCTAAACAGCATAAAACCTGCATGGTAGGAGCTGCAAAGAAAAAAATTGTTAGAAAAAGGTGAACATTTTAAAGAAACCTTTTGACCAGTTCCAGCAATGTTATGAAAACAACGTGCTGAAAAGAAGTGAGGATATTAGAGGTATTATGGAGGTCAGGGCTGCGCTGGTAACTTATTGTTTTTAAGGTCCATCATTGAACCAGATTGCATTTTTATAGCATGGAAGGTAAGGTATAACTTAAAAGTAAATTACTGTGACTTGTACCCATTACTTTCAGTTTTGAATTTTGCATCTTAACCTTGCCTCTAACTCCTATCTTTATCAAAATAAATCTGCATGATAATGGCCTTTGTACCTTTTACAATAGCTATATCAAGACTTTAGAGCAACTGTTTTGGTCTTGTGGTTGTGCCAATAACTTCTGGAATGCTGTTGCCCAAAAGTTTCTTCCTTCCACTTGCTAATAATTCATCTTACCATATCTTATATTTCACATTAAGTACTTTATTTTTCTTTGCAAGTCCAGAAACTCAAGCCCGTCGCTACCTGCCTTCTGCAATTATATTGACTTTATTCTTGACGTTGAAAATCACATTGCATACAAAAACAAAGAAGCCAAGCATCTGAATAAGCTTAAGTGTCTTTTTCCCCACTTTGCATTTTCTTTATTATCTCTGTTGTTGTACAATTGTATAAACGTTATTATTTTGTGATTTGTTACTGAACTTCTTAAAGATAAGTGATCAAATTTTATATTTTTGAAAATTACATTTGTATATACATGAGAGAACAAGCAAAAAACGAGTACCTATGATGAATGACATGTCCTTGCTTGTCCATATCAGTAAGAATAATCTGGGCAAACCTCTAACCATTACCATGTGATATTGATTTTTTTGTTAATACCGTACCTATTTTAACCCTTACTCTACCACGCGGCGATAGTATCGCCGTTTTCAAACTACCTTTTTCTTAAAATAAAATCGGGACTTTACCACAGTCCTATAAGAGTATTCTTGGTATCATTTTAAAGTAGTCGGATATTTCTTTCACAAAATGAAACTTTTTCATAGGGATCATATTACATAATTTTTAGAAAAAGTACATCGAAAAAGGGTAAAACTCAATAATTGCTAAAAAATTTACATTTTTTTTATTTTTCTCTTTTACATCTTACGATAATTTCAAGATCACATTTTTGCTTCAAAATCAAACACGCAAGTCCTAAGACATGATAGTATTGGTTTCTGGTATAATTTTTATAATCCCTACGTCCAATCTTTTGTTCTGGAGAAATTTCTTCAAAATTTCATGAATTTCTGCCATTTTTGACCCGTTTTTTTCAAAAAATTGTGTAATCCAAACCGTACATCACGCATTCTTTGTTGAACCGCTGTTCGAAAGCGCTTGAAATTTCCTTTCATTTGATATATAAATAAAGGCATACCCCCCTCTATTTAGAACCTATTCTATAAGAATAAAATTACACCTCTTCAATTTGAACGACTACGTGGTGCAGAGAAAATGTACGCGACTAGCGTGCGAGCGCTCCGGGTTCGGGTCCCGCCGTGACCACTGCGTAATTATTTTTCTGCTGCAGCTCTCAGGGGACGTTTGACTTTTATCATTTTTTGATGTGTTTTTATCTTTCCTTTCTTTCTAAAAATTATAGATTAGTATCATTGGAAAGGAAATTTTAAAAAGAATCTAAATATGTAACACAAATCTCTGTTTTCAATACTGACAAGAAGTTATACTTCTGCAAAGATTGACCATTTGTTGACCAAATTTAGCCAACAATTGCTTAATTTGAATAATTTTGTCCAATATTTCCTAAATTGGTTTTAATTACTCAAAAGATAAATATCTTAGCATCTATTCCAACCAAACTTGTAACGAAAGAAAATGAAAGGAAAGTTGTCAAAAATGCATATGAAAAAAAAGTTACAAAAATTGGGGTCGCTATTTTTAAAGCCCTGGTAGAGTAAGGGTTAACACTTACTTCAATTTCTGTTATTTTTTTGTGTGAACAAATTTTGCTGTCAAAATAATAATTGTATGGTTGAGTATAAACACAGATGATCATTTTTGAATGAAAATAAAATCATTGTATCTTTTACTCCATACCAACCTTATTGGGTTCTGGGCAAATCCATAACGATCGATCGATATCCACAAAGTACTTCAGGAACTCTTCAGTGCATAACTCTCGAACACACTGGATTCTATGCAATGTTTTAGGATCCTGCGACATAAACAAATCCAAGTTCTCTTGGATTGTCGTCAACTGATGACCCTTGAAGAAACTGCAGCATTGCACCAACTGCTCCAGGAATGACGATGGAAGACAAGAGGTTGCAAATAAAAAGCTGTCGTTAATGTTTGGTCCTGAATGAAATATAAACAAAAACAAAGATGTGAACACAATTTCTGAAAATCATTTTTTGATAGGTGATGCATATAGATAATTGCAATACTATAGCGCTTTTCTACAACGGTACTCAAAGTGCTTGTACTTTTTGTGCACTCAGAGCCTATTCTCAAGCAGTCATTAAACAATCATGGCATCAAGTACTTCACTCATCACATTCATTCCACAAACAAAATACATCATTGCCCTATAATATCTGTACAGGCATACATGATAGATTTACATAAATTTTCACATCAAGACCTGAAATTAAAAAGCTGTAAAATTTCCAATTTTAACTGAATTTCATGAGTATATTTGCTATTTTGTTTCCCAATATGTTAAAACATTTAGCTATTGTTGTATGTACAGAAACCTTTCAATCTTAAAGGTTAAGATTTATAAAGAGTAACCATTGGCTCTATAGTATACAAAAAAAAAAATTAAAGGGAAATTGAATTAAAACTATTTATAGCCCATAAGGTATATTCTAGCATGCATGTACATAGGCTATAAACTATACTTAGTTTACACAAAAGTAAAATATATAATAATCGTATAAATCACAACAAGAATTTTAAAGAACTGTAAATAAGAAAATGGAAATAAAAGTAGACTGAAAATTAATGAAATCAAATTAAATGCAATTTTAAAAAGATGTTAAAAAAAATAAAACAAATAAAAATAGGTAAGGAGTTGGTATGTTTCAACTCACTTGGCCAGCTATTCCATAAGGACCGCCCTGCTTTAGCAAGTGATCTATCCCTATATAATTCATACTTAATGACATTTAAACGCACCACATTTTGGTGTAAGAGGTACATACAGAAAGGCAATAACGATTACCAAATACAATATAAAAAATTGTTAAAAATAAAAACTGGGAAAATTTACCGTAATGTTCCCAAAACAGTTTCCTCAGGTGACACCATTTAACTTGACCACAGTAATGCAGGCAAACGACATACATCTCTGAATTTCCTGCCTTACTAGTCACAGGTTTCTTCACATGAACCTGAAGACAAAATGGAAGAAGATGCACAAATAATATCAATTAAAGATAAGTAGACAACAATAAATAGACAACAATAAGTAGACACGATAATTAAACAACAATAATGAAACAACAATAATTAGACAACGATTAGAAGACAGCTATAAGTAGGCAAAGATAAGTAGGCAAAGACAAATAAACAACGATAAGTAGACAATGATAAGTAGACAAAGATAAGTAAACAACGATTAGAAGACAGCTCTAAGTAGGCAAAGATAAGTAGGCAAAGACAAGTAGACAATGATAAATAGACAATGATAAGTAGACAAAGATAAGTAGACAAAGACAAGTAGACAACAATAAATAGACAATGATAAGTAGACAAAGATAAGAAGACAGTGATAAGAACGCAAAGACAAAAATGATAATTCACAGGAACATTTCTATTGATTTACTAGCATATCACCCTCCCGTGCATCAGTTTTGAGAGAATCCCTTAATTTTTTGTTGTTTTTTGAACAAGTACCATATTTTTTGCTCGGATCATTCATTCAGCATCCATACTTTAGTTTCTTTCCACTTTCTATCGAAATACAAACGATTCTGTCTGATGTGGTTGACCTGGGGGAATGCTGCAAATCGCCGAAATCAATTGGCTTGGGGAAAATAAAAAATGAAAACCGTCGCCCGCATCACTTTTCCAACTGGGTTAGGGTGATAAGCTTATATTTTTTACGGGGTCTTACAGTATGATTGAAATTCCTCCAGCTGACCAGATCCTCCCTGTGTTAGACAATAACCAGGCAATGTACAAACAAATAGGAGACCACTGTCAAAACAATGATGATGAGACATGACTTTATTTTCCTGTGCTGGGCACATGTGTGGCTCACCATAGGGGCAAGAGGGTGTGCTGGCCCTCCCCCACCTACTTCATAAAAATGCTTATCATTGTTTTTATTGTTATAGTTTTTAATTTCACCATTATGCTACCTTTGTTTGTTTGTACATTTATGTATATGTGTGTGGATATGTATGTATGTATGTACAGTATGGGTGTATGTATGTATGTGTGTGTGTATATATGTATGTATGTATTTATGTGTGTGTGTATATGGGTGTGTATGTATGCAAGGGTGTATGTATGTATGTATGTATGTATGTACAGTATGGGTGTATGTATGTATGTAAATACATATTTTTTGTGAATGTACAGTGCTGCTGATAAGGCTTGGGCAGTATACCACTACTCACGTCAGTACCGGTACCGAAGTACCGGTACTCGCAAATACCAGAATTGAAAATGTTTGTTACTACTACCGCTACTGCCGAGAAGTACCGTTGGCAACTCTAAAATATAAATACTATTAACCCAAATCATGTGTTTTCTATACCTCAGTCATGTAAATCATATTATATTTACCTACGTGAAGAAGCTAATTGTATTTAATCCATTTATCAAATCACCACCGATAAAAACCTCCGTAATTATTCCCAAAGCTGCTAACATTCTCACACACACATCATCAAACTATTACCAGTAATTCATAAATGTTGAAAGAAATTGAATTCCCACCTTCCGTTAAGCGCAGACCATACTGTACCTGAACCTATGCAAATTAGGTAAATTACCATTATTTTGCAATCTAACAACCCGTCCATTATTTTGTAATCTGCCAGATTTTATACAACCCAGCCCACAAAAATAGTTTTGGAATTCAATGGAAGTATTTCAGTTATTTTGCAATCTGGAAACCTGCCACAAAAATTGTTTTTCTCAATGGAAGTATTTCAGTCATGCCAGATTTTATACAAGGCCCAGCTAACACACTGCTCTACTATATGACTGGTACATACAGTGTAGATCACAATGATAACGTACCTTGCGTTGTACATTGCATTGTTAATGCCTTGCAACCATTCATGTGCACATGTTGTTTTTAGTATAAATTATATTCAAAAAAAGAAGGCAAAAAAACTTAATTGTTTTAATATTTATTCACTTAATTTTCTTTCAAAAAACCAGGAAAGACAACAGTTTTGATCAATCCCAATAGAGATATTAATCAATATTTCCCTCCCCGATACATCCCGCCGTTACTCTATGAACATGCTCACGATCATTTATAATGCTATCAGTGTATTAGTACTGTATACATGGGTCTATAATGTTACATGCTAGTGTGATACTACGGCGAATATACCAAGCACACACTGGTAGTTTTTGTACGTTTTTACACACATAAGAAGAACCGGTACTATAAATAGTACCGGTACTGTTTTAACAAAAGTACCAGTGCTGAATTTTCGTGGTACCGCCCAAGCCTACAGCTGATTATTATTTTGATACTAGCAGCGCTATATAAATTCCCACTTAGATTAAGACTTTTTGTAATACAAACATGCTTGAATGATATGTATAATTGAAAGAATGTTCATTTTTTTGCCTCCTCCAGTCATGCTTTGCCCCTCCAAATAAAATCTCTTACAGCCAATTATATTGGCTGGACAGGCATTTTTATCAGGGTTGTACACATATCAACAGTGTGAAAGCCATGACAGAGAAAGTGATATCTTGGCCGAGTTCATTAGCACCCGTTAGCTCTGTCACAAAAACATCGTCAAACCTAAGCAAACATGCCACATGTCATCTGACTAATTAGGTCAATTGGTAGAGCACCCAGTTTTCAGCCGGTAGGTCATGAGTTCCTTTCCCACCAAGGTCATACCGAAGGCTTTAAAAATAGGACCTGCTGCCCTCTCACTTGGTGCTCAGCATAGGGGATTGTTTGGATGTGATGGATGTGCAGTTGAGACCCTGAAAATTCAAGGTTTATTTGGAGGACATAAACAAATTTGTATGTTTCATTTCTATTCAAGATTATTCTATTCAATTACTGCTCTATTCATCCCCAAGACTATTGAGGCAAGAGGTTTCATTGTTTGAATTTTCTTTCATGCCAAGCACAAAGAATTTTATTGCTATTTATGTCAGGAGTGCACTGTTGTAAGTTCTTTTGAATCTCTATTATATACCTTTCCTTTTCAGGCGAGCCACAAAATTAGTTAGAATTCCTTTCCAAGGGCAGATTTGGTTTGTTCCTAGTAACTGAACAATGCATGTGAATGATGGACGGGCTGACAGACAGACAAATGGTAAAGATGCTATATTCTCTCTTCACCAACTTTGTTGGCGAGGGGATAATTAAAAGTTTCTAAGACTTAATTAGAAATTTCAACATCATCACAGAAAGGTTTTCTTACCTCTTGAAAGACAGAACACAATAAAAATATGAGGCAAGCGGTATTCTTTTCATACATCGTAAACATCTTAATGACAAAACACCCGCCTGGAGATAAGATGTTGAGGGCAGAAAACACTTGGCAAAAGAGAAGAGGGAAGATGAGAGATTCCTGGTCAGCGGGGTCATTCTGACAATTGATCCCTCCATCAGCTGTGACCTGGAAACACAAGTAAAAGTGACTGGTTATTAAGACTATGAATAGCATGCAGATAATGACATCACATCTAATGAAAGTTAAATCAAATTATCTTAACTAATTAATTTCACACTACTTTAACATAAAATTCAAATTGTTTTAGTACAGATATAAGTATAACTAATCTTGATCTATAGTTAATGGCAAAATGCAAATATATATTTAAAAGAAATGTCAATATTATTCAGAAAGATATTTTTCATAACTTATTAAAATCATAGAGCTATAGCTGCATGTTCAAATCTAGTTAGGGTTCTATCATTTTCTTATCAAATATCTAAAAGCTTAGGAAAGTTTCAGGAGCCTTCGGTCTTATTTTGCAAATTCATGGCCTGGAATTTCGAAACAACAGAGTTATCTTTTTTCAAAGAGTTTACTTCAGGGATGAAGCACATCTATTATATATGAACAAGGGCTTCAAAGGAAACTAAATAGTGAAGAAAGCATTCAAAAATCTTATTCTGTTAAGGAGATATCTCAGTTTAAAGTTTGGTATCATTTGTGTAGAAATGACTGCAATCAGAGTAGTTGTGATGTCATGCCCTCAGATTCCACAAAGTCTTTATGTATTGTCACATTTTGTCCTGCAATTTTGTGGCTTAAAACCTTTGGGTATGTCAAAAAGTAATAAAACTGAATCTAGGAAGGTTATTTATAATATATCACCTCAAGAAAGTTCAAGGAAAACTAATTTACAAATACTTTCCTTAAAATACAAGAACAATTGTGAAGAATGTAAGGATGAAGATGCCAACTTCCATAGTAGATTCTCGTAGATAAGACGAGCTTTAAACTTGAATATCTCCTTAACGGAAAAAGATTTTTTTTTTAAGCTTTCTTCACCATTTTGTTTCTTTTGAAGTCTTCTTTTATATAAGATGAAAATGATTGAATACTGAACTAATCCTTTAATACAATAGTTTATTATGGTTGATTTGAATGTTTGTTTGTTTGTTTGTTTGATGAGGTCTTAACGGCACCACGACAACGAAGGTCAAATTGTGCCTGAGAGGTCAGATCATTTTAGAGGTAGTAAGGAAAGAGACCAGGGGAAGAACGAGAGAAATTCAAGAACAAAAGCCAGAAAGCTGTGATCGAGAGAGGAGGTGCATGGGTAAAACTAAAAACAAAGTAGAGAGGGGGTGGAAGAGGAGAATTAAATATGGTTGTAGAGGGATGCATGCTGAAGGAAGGAGACTATTTTATCTGGAGGATTTTTTTGGAAGAACTCAGCAATTGAGTTGTGGGGAGCGAGAGAAGCTCTGGGAAGGTTGTACAGGGGGCAAGCAAGGAGAACGTGTTGGATTGTGAGGATGCAGTGGCAATTGTTACAGAGGGGTTGGGGGAACCAATAAGGGAGGTGGGAGGAGGTGGGTGGGTGTGACCAATTCTAAGACGGGTAATATGAACGTTGTCGTCTGAGAAAAATTGTTGATGGTGGATTTGATCGATTGTGGGCTGGATAACATGGAGTTTGTTATCAATTTGGAAGTTCCATAAGGTTTGCCAGCGGTCACGAACAAGAGAAGCGATAAGCGGTTTGATGTCAGAGAGGGTTTTGGGAAAAGGGGAAGGGAGGAGGTTAAGGGCAAGCTTAGCGGCTGTATCAGCCCTGTCATTGCCAGGGATGCCAACATGGCTGGGTATCCAGAAGAAAAGAACACTTTTCCTGCAGAGGGTGGGAGAAAAGAGTTTCCGGAGGAGGAGGTGGCAGGTGAGGTTATCCCATTTAAGATTGAGTAATGAAGTAATATTCATATCAAAGGTCATTTTCAAGAGTATACAAATATTCTAGAGATTCCAGAATAATACACCACAGGATTCGACATACATGTATCACTTGTCTGGCTGCCCAGGGCAACTAAACACTTTAACAGGACAAGCATAATTTTTGCAAGCTCTACCCTGTGGACAACTTATTCTTGAACAGAAAATGTATTAAACATATAATATACTTGAAGCACAACATTTTTTTCCAGGACAACCATAGATTTAGCTATTAATACAGAGCTGGAAAAAAATGTACAGCTCCGGCGATTACAACCACTGGAAAATTAGGAATTCACGGGAAGAAAAAATATATATATATATATTTTGTTTATAGATTTCTTGAGTAAACAACAGTATATGTGGTAAATATGTGCTCTGAAAACATCCCCTATATATTTGTGTGATGAAAAGTACACAAATTGCAAAAGAAGGAATTCAGTATATAAAGATATATTATTTCTGTCGCGATTTTTCATGAAAAGACATTCGACACATTTATTCAGAACTGTGGGAAATTTTGTAATAATTTCCAAGTCCTTGGTAACAATGCCTAGTGGGCAAGTTGATCCCTGATACACCTTAAGATCTCTTCTGCAGTCTTAGAGTACATTATCTTACCACATTAACTTCCTTCATCTCCAAATTCACCCTCTCGGTAAGGGCATCTACGTTTTCACGATGCATTATATTCCCAGTGTTATCAACTCCAAAATCCCAATGATCCATTGTATTTTTGATAAAACGATCATCTGCAATAGTCTGCATACAACTGTTTCCTTCATAGTATGGGTTCAGCGTTGTTGCTAACCAATGCCATGAAATATCTTGAAAGTCTTTCCCGCTCTTCAGAAAATGATTTAAACTTGTAATGAAAGCTCCTGGGGCTTCGCACAGATGGACAGTATTCAAGGATTTTAAGTCTGGGGGTACAATCGGAAAATCCAGAAGTATTTCATGAAATTTAAACCAAGCTTGGGTTTTGATTTCTACTTGACAGTCACCGGAACTGAAGTGGCTGATAATACCGCCTCCACGGTGAGTGGATGAGGTGTGAGCGTGCCATCGGTTGATTTCTTTATCACTCAGCTTACTTTTTATGTCATTCATTTCATCTTTGACATTTTTCAACTCCTGGAAATACTTTTCGTTCTGTGTTTGCGACTGCAAAGAAAAACATGTCCATAAACACATTGAAATACGTTCTTTGAATAAGAAAACAAGAGTAAAAAAAAAACTGATTTCATTTCTTATTAGATTACTTAAATACAGTTTTGCGATTTTCAAGATATCAACAACAAAACAGACTGAATTACATCTTCTAAATTTAGTATAATATTCAAAGTTAAAATATGGAAATTATGGAATACAAAGCCAGATCTGCAGCAATAACTATAGGTTGGTTAGTTGGTGAAGTTTAACGGCACCACAACAGCAATAGTCAAATTGTGCCAGAGAGATTAGATTATGTGAGAGGTGAAAGGAGGTTGAGGAGATAGTGGGATGAACAGGAGGTATGTATGTGAAGGAGAGATTTTTGTTCTTCAAGTTTTGAAAATATCATATTTAGTTTTGAGTTTTGGCTAGTCAAAGCTTGAGAATGCTTTGATATGTATGGTGAAAATATGAAAAAAATACACTTCTGTTATGGCTGAGATCCGAAAATGATTAGTTCGAATCAGTAATAGTACTGTATATACATGTACAGTATCAATTTCATTTCTCTTTAGCTTCTCTTAATCATTTTTCATTTCTTAGCGAATGTTTATTTTAAAAATCTTATTGGTTTATACTTTATAGCATACAAGAAACATTGCAAACCAGACATCGCAAATGATACAAATCCCCTCGCCGCTAATAACTACCTTCCACCCTCTGTTCCCACATGCCATTCCACCCTGTTCCCACATGCCATTTCACCCTCTGTTCCCACATGCCATCCCACCCTCTGTCCCACATGCCATTCCACACTATGTTCCCACATGCCATTCCACCCTCTGTTCCCACATGCCATTCCACCCTCTGTTCCCACATGATCCCAGCCTACATGAAATCATACATGAAATTCAGATGTCTTTTCACCATATCACCCATATGCTATCGCACCTGAAATAAGGATGACATCCCACCACATGACATTTCTTCCTGTACCACATGCCACCCCTCTGTACCACATGACTGTCCCACATGCCACCCCACTGTCCCACATGCTACCCCACTGTCCCACATGCCACCCCACTGTCCCACATGCCACCCAACTGTCCCACAGGCCATTCCATCCTATTCCACATGCCATCACACCTGGAAACAAGATAACATTCCACATACCAAGCCCCACATACTAATGTCAATCTGTCCCACATGCTATCCCTCCCTGTTCCAATGCCATCCAACCCTGTTCATCATGCCATCCTGTCTTGTCCCCATACCATCATGTCCTGTCCCCCATGTCATCCCATATGCTATGCCACCCTGCTCTACAAGTCATCCCAACCTGTCCTACATGACATGCCACCACCTTGTTCCACATGCCATACTACCCTGTCCCACATACTACCCACCCTGCCCTGCATGCCATGCCACCCTGTTCCACATGCCACGATACCCTGTCCCACATGCCATCTCACCCTGTTCAACATACCATTCCATCCTCATCCCAATTCCTACCTCAACCAATCATTATGCAATATACCACCAAACATTCTTTCCTCTTAACTTTCATCCCTTAAGTTACCTACATGCATAGCTATATCCTAGCATGCCCCATTCACCTACCATCCCCCATTTACCTACCATCCTCCATTCACCTACCATCCTCCATTTCACTAAACACCCTACCCTACCCACCTTTTGCTACCCACTTATCATCCAAACATACTCTTAACCGACTCATCATACCAACCTTCACACACTCCATTGCACCACAGCTCCCATCTCATTACCTCTTGATAATTTGCATAAACATCGAAACATTTATCTTTAACATCAATCGGAAACTCCTCACAAAAACATGCTCAACTTATTTACCCTTATAAACCAAAGAGGGCTGATCTATCTACCAAACAGAATGAAAATCCATTGCAGATTAATTTGGAGACTTATTGTTTTTTCCTATTCATCCCCAAGATAATGTCGACACTTAAAAGGATTAGTTTAGTGGTCAAGCAAGATCATCTCATCAGAAAAAGGACTTTGAAAGAAACAAAATGGTGGAGAAAGTATTCTAAAATCTTATTCCATTAAGGAGATATTTAAGTTTAAAGCTCTGTCTTATCTGTGTAGAAATGACTGGTGTAGTGAGTCTACTATGGAAGGCAGGCATCATCACCCTCACATTATTAACAATTCTTAATTGAAAATGTATTTGACTTTTTTACTATTTGAATTATTTTCTTCAAATTTTCTTCAGGTGTTTGATCATAATTAATTTTACTAGATTCTGTTTTACTACATTCCTAACATATCCAATGGTTTTTAAGCAACAAAATTACAGGACAAAATATGATAGAATACATAAAGACTCTGAAGGTATCTTAAGGCTGTGACATCACAACTAGTCCGAGTTCAGTCATTTTCTACACAAATGATACCAAACTCTAAACCTAAATATCTCCTTAACAAATTAAGATTTTGTAATGCTTTAGTCACCATTTTTGTTTATTTTAAAGTTCTCTTTCATATGAGATGAACATACTTGACCACTGAGCTAAATCCTTTAAATACACATTTTTTTGAAGCATCAGACCTATTTTAAAAAAAATTTCATATCAGAACAAATATCTTAATTGTTATTCCTGTCAGAATTGCATTTGTTGTATGTTTTTGCAGGCAAGAGTCACCATTATAAAAATTCATGTTCAAGTGAGCTAGAAAAATAGTATTTTATAAATACAGTTTCTCTAAAAAGTTTACTTTCCAAGGGCAGAAATCTTTTATTCCCCAGTAGCTGAACAATGCATGTGGTTGGACGGAAAATAGATGTGGACAGATAGATGTCGACGGACGGACAGACAGAAAATAGATGTGGATGGACGGACAATGGACAAACTGACAACAGACGGACAATGGACAGACAGAAAACGGACGGACGGACAATGAACAGATGAACAACGGACAGACGGACAATGGACAGACGAACAACGGACGGACGGAAGATGGACGGACGGACAACGGAAGGATGGACAATGGACAGACGGACAATGGACAGACGGACAACGGACGGACGGACAACGGACGGACAGACAAAAGGTAAAATGCTATATCCTCTCTTCGACAACCTCGTTGCTGAAGGGATGATAACCCTCACCTCATTCTGAAAGCAATCATTAGCATCTGGAAGTTGCCATTCATTTAAAATTTCAAATTTGAATGCTTTATTGTACAATTGGTTGACTTCATTATGAGTTTGCTTGTCAGAGCCTTGGTGCTGATCAAGTCGCCTTCTCTTTCTCCCTTTCTGAGTAATTAGTGCCATTTCTAGGTTTCTGTAAGGAATTAAAGATGGTTTTCTTAGTGTGAACACAATGACATGGGGCACAATAGTGAGATAAACATCTCAACCAGTATGCACTACATACTATGCACTACCTGCAAAACAGCCACTAAATGCATTGGCTATAGTACACAGACATAGTTACTTAATTACAATAGGAGGCACTCTACTGAAAAATGAGGACATTGTTTCTCAAATATTTGAAGAAATTTTTACTAGAAATTATTGCATCTTCTAGTCAATGGCCGCAAGTATAATCATCTTTGACCGACAAGTACATCGCAAGTACATTCAAACATTCATGTTCAAGTTTTAATATTCCTACAGTATGTCAGTGTGACAGTATGTGGTCTTCAAGAAATAAAAGTCAGACTTAAAGGAGACATACAGTCAGTTTTTTTCCTCCTAAATTGTTATCATACAGGAGGGTAGGTAGTTCAGTTGGGAGAGCACAGGACTGAGATGTTGGAGGTATCTGGTGCAAGCCTTGGTCAGGTCTAACCCTTTTTTCCACAGCTATGCAGACAGATATGCTAAACATCAAAGTGGAAGTACATTGTTTACAGCTCCTGCTCCCCCCAATCAGCTGTTGAGAGAAGTGGCAATGGTTGAGTGATGTTCACCATCCTTCGGAGGAGACATTAGGCTGTGGTCCCATTGGTAAGACAGTCACACCCTGCCTGGTTCTCTGAACACTATTCGAGAAGAGAAGCGTTAAAACACAATGTTTATTCGCTTCCTGTCCTGGCCCAGTCACGCCCAAGTTCCTGTGTGCCGACTCGTCTGGCAGCCGGAGAACTTATTCGGTGGCTAATTGGTCCAACGATTTGAGGCCCTGACAAAAGGTGCTAGGCTATATAAATCACAAATATAATGATAGTTCTGCAATAATTATTCATTTGCCCAAATTTCACATCTTCCAAAACTATCTCAAATACATCTTACATGGGAACAGCCATTTTGTTTATACTGATCTCTGAAAATGACATTAACAAGTTCTTGACTGCTTGAAGTACTGCAGAATCCAGCATGGTCTGAGTCGTAGTGACTTAGAATTTTAAAAGATGGTCCTTGATGGAATTATCATGGTGCTTTTTTATCTTGATAATTACTTATGTAAATTTTAAGAGGAAACATTATGTTCCATTGTTGTTGAAGTTTGTTGTTTGGAGTAGTTCCAATAGTCGTAGTTATGTTTTGGTTTGTTTTCTCCAAACTTAATGGAATATTTCCATATTTTTTCGTAACCTTTCATAAAAAGAGAACAATTTTAAAAACAATTTAGTATACAAATCATGTTGATATGTTATTCCTACCAGGAGATATTCAAATTTTAAGGTTCACAAAAAATGCCATTAGACAAATAGGAAAGGCTCAGTATGACATCACAGCAACACATTCTCTCACAAAGTTCATGTATTTCATTAAATCTATCATCCTTTTTTATTGGTAAAACCTGCTAGAAAAATAAATTGATAAAGTTAGGTTTTATATACATTGCCAAATATACCCTACTTCAATAACTTTTGGAAAATTGTTTCTAATCATACAGAAACAACCAATTAACATTAAAAGAAATACATAAACATTTGCAAAGGAATTGCCTCTATGACATCATCAAACACAAATATTGTACAAAAACATTAAAATGCAATTGGGAATTCTTTCAAAATCCATATCTCCTGAACGAATATGATATGAACCTGATTTTTGTACCACATTGGCTCTAAAAGTATGCTCTTTCAAACACAATTTTACGAAAAACCATGGGAATATTTCTTTCAGGTTCGAGTCCTAGTCATACACTGTACATACTGTTTTAATTTTATGGCCTGTGTGGTCTAGTGCCTTTGATGATTTAAGAACAACACATCGTTGATGTTGTGGTAACTTGTTCGATAGGCTCTGCCGAAACTCAAACAACAGGGCAATTTATTTTGTAATGTCCTGCCAGATACCTTAAGAGCTATCCAACCTACTGACCTTAGCAATCTTACCTGAGCTGTCCACTGTGTTATCAGATCAGTGTCACCGAATTTCAACGAAACAACTTACAGAGTATCGCTGGTAGCACTCAACTAATTATTTGTCCTGTTGAAACCCAAAGCGTCAACTTCGTCATCCTTTTCGTACCACAAGATTTGAGATATTCAAGTTGTTTGCTGAACAGCACCATTTAATCCACATAAATTACCCATTGACGGTAGCTTTTCCGTACAATAATGTTCAACCATTTACATCCACGACACACGGGTGGCTTAGGCAATTCCCCCACTGGTGAAAATATTACTAGGTACGGTTTCCCCTAAGAATGCACAACTTGATGATTGAAGGCTCTAAGCTAAATAGCAGGTCCATAGCTCTGAGGGACAAGTTGTTTACTATATCATAACAGGGCCACAAATACATGCAGAGTTTCATATTGGGGGTAAAGGACATAGGTGTAGGAACCTGAAAACTGGAGAAACGTGCCCAAACACACTTTATTAAAAAATGACAACAAAAGTGCCCCTTATTGAAAATAAATGAATGGCCCTTCAATCCAGGGGCATGTGTAGCCTTTCATTTTTGCGGGGGCTTAAGCCGCATAAAGATAGAAAGGAAGTTTTACTACGTCCTGGGCCTGTTACATGCGTTATTCTTGGTTAGAAAAAGAAGAAATTATTAACATAAAAATGAAAGGAAATGAGTAAAATTGTTGTAAAATTGTTGAATTTTGTCAACATTTTCCCACAATTGACAGTGAATTTGCGCAAATTGGATTAAAATTACCGGAAAGTGTAAAAAAAAATTAGAAATTAAGAAAAAGTTTACAAAAATTTCTTAAACATTTTATTAAATTTGGGCGGAAAATGAAAAAATTTCCTGAAAATTGAGTTGCACATGCATGAATTTTTAAAGTATATTTTGTACTTGTCAAGCAAATCATTTTTTTTTGATAATACACTAATGAAACTTTCAGAAACTGTCTTTGCTTTCCTTCTACTGTACTTGGATTTATTTTTTTACTAAGACTTGAAGTTTGGGAAAACAGAAGTAGCATTTCCACCTATTTTGTGATGGAAATTTGAGTTGCCCTTTGTTACACTTGTTATGCTTCAAAGATAATTATCATTGGTTGACTATGAAGTATGATACCTTCCTATCCATTATTAAAGAATTTTAGCCCAAAAGATGAAATATGACAATCTTGTTCAATTTGAAATAATCACATTACCATGTCCCGTCTGTCACAAAAAGCATTAAAAAGTTGTTTACTTTTAACATGCAAAGATTTTTTTGCTTCAAAGATAAATTCCTATCTTCTATCAAGGTGACCTCACCTAGAGAGTAAAATAAAACTAACCTGTGATGTATAGTTGATTTGATATTCCATGTGAAAATTTGTCCCGCTGTTACATTTTTTTTTTTCATCTCTATGTTTAAAAAAATGGAAAACAGACTATTTTATTTCTACAGTAATATTCCATTTCTTTGTTAATACATGTAATATAATTGATGAATTTATCAATGAAAAAGTAAACTAGAAATTAATTTTAAAAATGCACATTTCAGCCTTAAGGGCAGTGATACTTTGCCTGCTTTCTTAATCTTAACCCATCTTTTTGTCCTGATTATGTCAGTCATACAGTAATAATTGCTGCGTGCACACTACACACATGTTTACTGTACATGGGATGTGCAGAACATTTGATGTACATGCCCAGCAACATTTCACGGCAAGGGGTGTATTGATGGTATTAGGTGAAGGGGTTTCCTTAGGGAACATTTCACAGAATATGGGATGGGCAATGGCACCAACAGAAACACCAGAAATTGCACGGTGCAAAAATGAACATGTCCTGTATCACTTGAGGATGTAATTCAACACATGCAGGATATGGGTGCCTCGTGGCCGCCAGATGATGCAGAAATTCTTACCCTTCCTGGAAACTTTTGTGCTCACTATTTTTAGAGTGTGAAACCTTGGCCTTGTGTTATATAATATGCGATGACAGCATCCCAGTGTGAAATTGACTTTACCAATTTCAGATGGCAATAAAAAGATAGCCTACAGTACCTGTGCCACCTGCAGTATGGGAACGGCAATTCTGAAGAAGATGAACCATTATCGCCAACACCCTTGTGCGTGGTAGAGAAAACCTTACTTACAGTATACAGTTAACCTACATAAAGATGCTTATTGTATGCCTACATTTCAACTTACATTGTTGGAAGTAACTTATATTTGGAAAAAGAAACAGGAAAATCAAATTAATTTTAATGCAAAAGTGCCAAAATTTAAAATGTAAATGTTAGACGTTCACTTGGATTATGAAGACTAATCTAGTGCATATTCTTTATTGACTTCTTTTTGCACATGCTTCTTCGTGCCAAAATATCAAGATATTATTTAAAATTTTAAATGCTTTTTGAAGTGAAATATTGATTAATCATAGTTCACCAATGAAACAGGCAAACCAAAAACAGCTTCAATTCATGCGTTAATGAATGCGCTCCAAATGATTGAATATTTAAGATGGTACTTGATGATTAATTAATGTTGAAAGTATTTTATTATTACTCTGTAACGTAAATTCTTGTTGTTGATTGAAAATAAATTTTTGAAAAGACATTTCATCATCACGTAACTATAGTTTTAAAAATTGTCATTATTAAGTGTAGTAAAATGTCCCGTCTGCCACGTCCCGTCTGTCACAACATTATGATGGGCCTCATAATTCCAGTTACATGTTTTGAATAACTAAGTCACATGTTTACTGATTATTTGTATACAATTTATTAACTTGACAGGCCAAACACATTCAATTTCATGGGGTAACAGATAGTATTTTTTAAGGAAAGTCATTTTTTTAAATTGGATGTAATTTTTGTCCCGTCTGTCACGCTGATTTTACTTTGTCACTACACAGCCATTGAATCCTCTAGTTTCATGGATTATTTTTTGATATAAATTATAGATTGTTTACCATGACTATATACATAACTAAGAGAGTTACATTTCACAGATTGTTTTTGGTAAGCCTTTAAAAAAAGTAGTTGAAATCTATCCCATCTGTCACGCCGGAATTAGCCATGGGTATTTTTTTTTTTTCTCTCGAAAATCCCCAAAGGAGATTGTCCGAAAAGTAAGGCAGGTTTTCCCATTTAGCAACATTTTATTGAAGCTTAATAAAGCAGTGTAATTTATCCGCTTATATCCAGGAAAATATCAGTGTAATCTATCCGATCCCCTATCCAGGAAAATTTTGACCCACCTGGAAGGTGACCCTTCCTATTTGTGTTTGACCGTAGGACAAATGTTGGCAATTGCCCAACAAGCAAAAAAGGTTAACATTTTATTGCTTTTGAAAGCAAATAGGGATGGCCCTGATGTTAATAAGACTCAACTCCCTACATCTAAAGTTTTTTGGTTCTACACTAGACCTATATAGGTTTGGTCCAAGCTTCAACATTTTTGGTCCAAAATTGAGAAATTTTGGTGCAAACTGGGAAATTTAAGTTTTGGTCAAACATTTACCATAATTCAGACAATTTAAAACTGCCAACGTCTTTTTTCTATGGTTCATTTGATATTTCAATTATTTATCATAGTTAGTTATTAATATTTTCTTTTTGAACCATACTGTAATTCATACATCATTTTTGGGGAGAGGAGGTGCTCCATATTGTTGTTCCAGGAATGCCTCCTTCCCCCTCTTCCCTTTTTTACTTTTCCCCTTCCTCTGCCACAATTTTCAAGTATTACCTTCCTACACCGCTGGATCAGGATCGGAGGCGATAGGAACGGGTTGCCCCCCGCGCCCCAATCCCTATAGAGATTTTGACCTTCCCGGTTGCGCGCAGGCTTTCTTCCCGGTTGAGAGTCCAAATTAGGCAATCATATAATTGGAGGAAATTAGTCAAATTTAAATTTAAAAGATGGAATTTCTGGTAAAATTGACCCACAATTGAAAAAAACAATTCACAAAAATTGTATAAACGTTCCTGAAAATTGAAATATATTTTACAAAAAAGAATACAATTTCCCGAAAATTAAAGATTTTTTCTTTTTCCGCAAAATGAGGGAATATTTCAAAAATAAAGGAAAGTTCCCAAAAATTAACAAAGATTTTCTTATCTGCAGTAAAAATTCATCATGCTGGAAACCTAATTTTCTAGTGCAATTCATCACTTGTAACCGGCCCAGGTGAAATTTCCAGATAAAATTTTTACATTTTTCCGGCCAGTATTTCGCGGAAAATCCCAATTTGGATGAACTAATGGTCCAAGTTGGAAATATATTCAATTCCAGTTGGGACCAGTTCATCCCAGTTGAGAATATTCAATCAAACTTGGAACCGGTTCATCCTAACCTGGGAACCTTAACTGGACTCAACTGGCAGACTGGAATATTCCTCTGTTGGACGTTTTAGAGATCCTACGCCCCTGACTGGCCAGAACTTATTTTAGCAAATATCCATGGCAATGGTAAAGGCGTATTTGAAAATTACATATCTTTGAAAATTATTGGGAGGGTCCAGGCCCCGGCTTCGGTGTCGGGTACCCTTTTCTGCATTTTTCTTTTGTTGTAGTGCTGCTGGCACGTACGTATTATTTGGGGCTTTTTATTGTCAAGGTAATTTATCATTCTTTCCTGAGTGTTGAGTTCCTCAAATAATGAGAGTGATAACACTGGTGTCACTGTAGTCAGTAACGTAACATTTGCAAGCACTTTCCATCCGCTCCTCAACTATTATCAAACCCAACCCTTACGACCATGTGCACAATTTCCCGCCCCCTGTACTGGGTACCGTGACCCATAAAATATGCCCGTATGTGTAGCATATGGGCTAGCTACAAATGAGTAGAAATATGGCCCATCTGGTTTACCCCATATGCATGAATCCCTTAAAATTCTGCACTCAAGAATCATATGGGACCCTTATGGACCATCCCAGATGCCCATATGGAGCTGTCTATGGGATTAATTTGGGGCCATGTGGGCATGCAATATATGCCATCTAATATGGGCAACACATGGGATCCAGATGGGGTGTATATTTATTGTTTTCAAGTTGTTCCATACATGGATCAACTAAATTAATAATTCAATACACATACAGATATGCAACTCATCAATTGCATATTTATATACGTTAGGGAAGTAACTTAATCAAAGTCAAACCCGGTCTGAAAATTCTATTCATTTTTTTCATCCGTGCATCAGAATTGGTTCATTGTAATTCCAAAATAAAACATATTCACTTCTTTTGTTATCAAAACACAATATATTTCAAGCTGTATCTATGTTCTGATCACCAATAACCAAACTGGAAGGAAAACGAGAGCAAACTGCTTGCGGATAAATCAAATAAGATATAGTTTCTTTCAAAAACCAAACATCGAAACTCCACCTACTTGAGAGTTTTCTTCTCCCATCGCGGTGTTCCCATATGCTTCCCACATGGGCATCCCCAGGTTTTCCCCACATGATATCCACATGGGCCGACCCATATGCTTCCCATATGGACTTGCCTAGTTTTTACTATATAACACCCATATTGGCAACTCATATTCTGCCCATGGGCTTGCCCAGGTATTTCCCACACAATACCCGCATAGCAGACCCATGCATATGCTGCCCACATGGATATGCCCAGGTTTTCCCATCGGCTATGTACCCAAATAGGCCGACCAATATTCTTCCCACATGGGATTGCACAGGTTTTTCCCATATAGGCCAACCCATATGCTGCCAAATGGGCCCTTGCTCAGGTTTTTACCCATATGACACCCATATGGACCAATTCACATTCTGCCCACACGGAAATGCCCAGGTATTTATTTCCCATATGATACCCGCATGATAGGCAGACCCATATGATGCCCACATGCCCCTCCCCCGTCTTCTTGCCTTACTGCAATCTGAAATATCTTCCGCCCTGACAAGGGCGTCAGAATGAGCAGTGGAATTTGGCCGAAACGGCGATAATTTGGCTGCATAGTTCCACCACATAATTTCCCACAACGTATCCTTGCCCAAATAATCTAAAACTTCTTCGGGGCCCCTGTTTAACTAATCCTAGATTACCTTATATCTATGTGTCTGATTATTGATCGGGTCCGGGAAGAGTGTAAAAGTTTCATTTGACTGTAGTACCAAGTGCAATGGTTGCGTCATGTTTTGCGCTTTTACACGATGCGTACGTGCGTGACGTCATGACTTCAGAAGTTCTTGACAACTTTTATTAACTAGAAGTAGAATCATATTGTTTATTTCGCTGTGATATTTGAAACAAATTCACTTTGACAGGTGAGAACTGATGGTGAATAACATCAATCATATTCTGTGGAGCCTGTATCACCAAATTGTATTTCATTTCATTGATTGATATAATACATTGATTGTATGCATTTTGTCATCCATGCGTGATTTAAATGTACCAGTTACGCTATTAATTAGGCCAGATTATATAACTAAAAATAAAAGTACAAATTGTGTCTTTAAGTGCAGGATAAGCATCTCCCCTAGTATGCCCGGTACAACTAATTAGCTGCCGGCAGCGATTTCACGCTCCATTGATACTATCATCATGAATATGCATCATTCAGACTTAAATTTTAAGATAATTTTTAAGCTTGGTAGGCCTAGGCCCTAGGCTACTGTATGGGGGTAGCCTACAATTTATACAAACAAATAGTAACTTTAGGCATAGTAGGCTACTCCCCGTAGTACCGATGTGCCAGCCATGTTATTATATATAGCCCAGTAAATACTTTGATAAAAGTAACTAAAATCATTGTAAAAACAGTTTTTGATCATCGTAAAAACAGTTTTTGAAGGCAGTATCTTCATTTCTTCCCACTGGGGAACACAGATAATTTACGACAAGAACGGTAACTGACAAAGTGCATAATTTCTATTCCCACCTTTCACTTTTGACTTTCCTTTGGTCTTTGACACTGTCTTTTCATTTCCGTTAAAAGGTTATGGAAAAATCTTGATTTGGATTGTTGCAAAAAAAGAATAAATCATATTTATGGAATAAATCTCAATTTGAAATAGTATTTACGTTATGAATCTTGATTTGGAATGTTAAAGAAATATTTCTTTATAAAGTTCTACTTGAATATCAAATAATTAAACACTGTAGATTAACTTTTATAATTTGATTCCCAAATTGAAATCTTTACTGTAATTATTTTAAATCTGCAAATTAAATCTCAGTTATAGATATCACAAAATGTAATAGCAATTATGGAAATAATTTTAATTTTGAATTAAGATATAAGATTCAGCTTTATTACCAATTTTTTCTTCTTAGAGCAGTGATTTTTGATTCAAGCCATGCCAGCATTATCTTCTTTTTCTCCCCTTTTGCTTAGACTATGTACAGGGTGCGCACGCGTGCTTGAAAACCTTGAAAACGCTGGATTTTTAGTGCATAAATTTCCAGGTTTTAAAAACTGCTTGAAAAGCTAGCAAATTACTTGTGGGTTTGGAAAAGTGTTGAAATACCTTTCAAACACACACACAAATTTCTGAACAATATTTAAAGGGATCAACAGTTCATACAATCTATAAAAAAGGAAATAGATTTGATCGAGAACTTGAAAATTTGATTGTTTTTTGAGAAAATTGGTTGAAGAAATAAAAAAAAATTGATTCTCTTGTTGAACTTTGCATTGACTGCGTTTCTGATGAGCGTAGTATATTATTGTTTTCTACTTTGTGTCTCGCATTGTGTGTGTACAGGAGTGCATCAAGAAGTCTTGTATGTGTCTATGCGTGGCATAATCTTGTAAACAAATTTCAGTTCGTGATATTGTGTGTGTATATACCTACGTGCTTGTTTTATACTCACTACATACGGCAAAAGTAAAGGAAACTTAACGCTAAACTTACAGCTTCTTTTACTGCGAATATCACTGAAGAAAAATTACCAAGGATTTGATTTTGCAACATTTTTAACAAAATTGATTATTTTTGACATGGCATGCCAAAAGGAATAATTTTTAATGATCGTTTTTTGTACTTGTTTAAGTGTACATCGTACTACATGAACATTGTGATTTTATACGTAGCCTAACGTGATAATACAATGGTAGATGGACATAGGTTAGACTACAAGCTTATTTGACATTGAAGTTGAACAAACGTCGGATGGTTTTTTTGTGACTCGTGAACATTATTTTGCCAAGGATTTCAGTGTGCAACATTTTAAGCAAAATGGATAATATATACAGGTATCAGCTGGTCATTTCGGTCAATGTATTTAAAAGTAACATTCAAATAATGGCATTGAAAAAACAAATACAAACCTTGAAAAGTGCTTGATTTTTTTTTTTTTAAATGTGTACGAACCCTGTAGAAAGGGGAGAGATCCCACTCTCCTCAGTTATGTACAAGTATATATGGAAGAGTGGAGAGTGTGCACTTACCCTCAAAACTTAAATAATTCAGCTATATAATTCCACCACCTACCCCAAATTCCCCCCTTTTTTGAAAGCCGCTCAAGTCTTCTTTAGCTTGTTACCTATCCAAAATAATCCTTTTTGATCCCTTCGAGACAGGTTTAGAAACTTAAGATTCTAAATAATCATATAAATTAATCATCCCGAAAATTATTCAGATTTCGACTATATATTACTCTTCCATTTCTTCCCTTTGTGTTATGCTAGAGAGCATTATTTTCTACTTTTGCTTTAAATAATTGCTGTTTCTTGTAGAGATGGGTTTGAAATTTGTTGTTTTTGTCTTTATTACATGAAAAACTGTAAATTGAGAGGAGAGTGGGCTTTCTGGTCATTCTTCCCAGTGGGGAGAAATGGACGATATTGCCTTTTTAAAGAGATGGATGGGCTTCAAACATCATGAATAAGCATTGTGGGTGAAAAATTAAAGGTAAAATGGTTATATTTTCGAAAAGATCTTAAAACTGAGATTATCCTATGTTTTAACACAAGGCTTAAAATGGTACAGCAGGGTATAGGTTTTTGTAGTACCCTCGGACGGCCAGCCACCACTAGTGGCAGCCATACTAAAAAGGCTGGCATCAATCCGCCAGTACCCTCTGACGGCCAGCCATCACTAACAACAGTTATACTAACACAGCGGGCATCAGTCCGACGGTACTACAGGGAGTACTATGTTAGTAATTACTAGGCTACTTTTTACCCATAAAAATCGTCTGACAACTTAAAGTTCAAAACACTGCTATCAAGGCTATTTCATTTTAGCGGGGGTAATATGTTTAAATTATTTGAGAAGAAAAAATTAAGACAATACTAATAAAGTACAATTATATAATCTAAACATTTCTGGGTGTCTTATTTATTTGTTTTTGCACAGTTTTTATCCTAAAACTATTTAATAGAATTAAATGAACCAAAAAATGTTGCCAGTGAAAAATCAACCTGCAATTTAGTTTGAATAGTTAATCACAAACATGCAATGACTAAGAAAGATGGCAACCAAAACATCAAATTAGTGAACTTTATCCCGTCTTGGTGCTAAATAGGTAAAGCTTTAGGAAATGTTTTTTTTTTGTGGAAAAGTGTATTATTTAGACTAATTGGTATAAGATTAAGAATATTTAAAAAGTAAGATATTTTTCAATCATTAATTTTCTAGTGTAAGAATTGAAAAAACATAGGAATTGTTTGTCTTGTAAATTGTGAACCAATAAACATTGAATCGGTCAACTTTATCCCGTCTTTAGGAAATGTTTTTTTGGAAAAGTGTATTATTTAGACTAAATAAGATTAAGAATATTTAAAAAGTAGATATTTTTTAATCTTAATTTTCTAGTGTGTGAAAAAACATGTTTTTGTCTTGTAAACATTGAATCGAACTTTATCCCGAAATAGGTATTATTTTTTTTGGAAAAGACTAAATTGGTATAAGATTAAGAATATTCAAAAAGTAAGATATTTTTCAATCATTAATTTTCTAGTGTGTGATTTTAAAAAACATAGGAATTGTTTGTCTTGTAAATTGTGAAGCAATTAACATAGCAAGAAAGAGTTGGCATTATAAGGTGCAAATCAGCTAAATTATGCAGTAGTTTTCACCATGCAAACAATCCATCCATAGGTAAATGCACTAAAGCTACATGTACAGCAGTAGGTTTGTTTTCCCCTGTGCGATAGGACGGTTCGCTGTTCTGGTGGTAAACTTCAGATGAATATCAAATAACAGGGGTGGCGCGGCAAAGCGTATGAGGTCAGGTGACATGTGATAGCAATATTCGGGAGGAAGGGGTTAAGATTGGAGCACTCGCTCTTTAACTTAGCAGCAAACAATGAATGAACTCTCCAGCAAATTTTCACTAAAAAAAGGCATCAAAATAAGCTAAAATCTGGACTTTCACATAGCTAAATGCTTTGATTAAACTGAAAACGTACATACTACACGAATGGAGTTTGTTTTCCCCTTTGCAACTGGTTGCCACACGTTAAATTTACTGTTACGTTATTAACGCCCGGATTCCAACCTCAAGAATATGGGTTATTAGTGTTAGGCTGCATAGCCTGAGAATCTTTAATTACAAATCAAAATTCAACAAAATTTGAGCTTTTTTCATATGCAGCCTAGGTTGCCTAATAACCCTATGGTTGCTACAGTATTTCAAGTGTGAACTTTACCAAAATTTGTCACACTTGCTAAGCTCCAAGCCAGAGATCTTTGGTGTAACATGATATTGATAAGCGAGAGCCTACATTGTGACCAGACTGGGTTCTGGTTCCTGGACCCTTACAGTTAAAGCAGATAGTACTGTAGACCACAATCACTTCGTTCAGGTACTTGGGAGTTACATTTAGGCTACATACAACTTACAGTTACATAAGAAAAACCTTATTTTTTCCCTTTTGATTCTTTCTTTAAAACTTCCCAACTTCTGGTCATGAAACTTAAATATTGCAAGGAAAATTCCTTATTAATCTATTTCCACCAAAGAAGCTAAAATGTTTCCGTCCATATCAGCGAAAAAGGGACAATTTGACGTTACTTTGAAAGCCATATTAGACTCAAAAACGCTATTTTTTTTTTTTTGCATTTTTTATCAAATTCATTGACATAAGTATTTAAATAAATGAAGAAATAACAATCACTATATTTTTGTGACATGTTTTCACACCCAAGTTTCAGATTTGGTGATGCTGATATGTAAATAGTTGGATTTAACTTGCTTTTGTTGGAAAGAAAGTGACTGTCATTTTTAGGGCCTTTTGCAACTCTGACCACTGAGTCAATTCTTTAAAGGGATACAAAGCCTCTTACAAAATCATGAAATAAATATATGAAGATATTGCTTAGTGCCCAAAAGCTTGATTCTTGGCCAGAACCTCGTTCTATGCAAGTGGGCCTTATGAGTTTGAAATCCATTGTACACATTACATCGTCACTCAACTAAAGTCCATGTAGTAAGTGACTTGAACAGCCTACCACTTCTGTCTAATTATTTAAAATTTTATAAATCCAGGTTAAATGATGTGTGAAAAGATTACTCTCTCAATTTCAACCCAGATAATGTGTAGTAGTAGACTTGGAAAATATCAATTATTGCGACGGTTATAACAGCAAAAAACAAGATTTTGCAGGAGGGAGGGGAATTCATTGATATATATATATATATATATTTTTTGAGATTTCTTGAATAAGCAATAGCACATGTGATAAATATGCGCTCTAAAGATATTCCCCATGTAATTGTGCAATGAAAAGTACATTAAATTGTGACAGAGGGAAACATATAAAGATGTGATATTATTTTCACGATTTTTTGTGGGGAGATTTTGACACCTTTATCCAGAACCGTGGATAAATTGTATTAATAATTCCAACTTTGGTTTATATTCCTGACTCTGTGACCCTGCTGTCCAGTAGTGACCATATTTCCCATTCGTTTTTTTTCTGTCATCAAGATAACTTCCCAGATCTCAAGGAAGGTGAACCTGGCTGGATTCATGAACTTTTAGTATCCTAGACTCATGTTGTGCCTTTTAAGTTTATAGTCATCTTTTCCTTTCTTCACTAGCTCTCACATCTGCATCCGATGAATGTCGTGCTGGATAGCATTTGACGATAACTTCTACCTCATGAATTCACCACACGCTCCAGACAGGGGTCGGGGCCCCCGTTTAACCCCTGGAGAGCAACAGTCAAGGTATAACCCAACTGAAGAAGAGAAGAAGGCACTTGGAGAGTGCAGAAGGGAAGTTTCTGGTACAGATCCTTTCCCTTTGCAGTGGTCGGCGCAGTAGTCACACAAGTGATGGTCCAAAGAAATGTCCTAACAGGGGGTCGATTTGGCTCCTTGCCAAAAGTATTCTTTGCAGGATTCAGTGGTTATATACTGGAAAATATCCTACATTGGTGCTTGCAAACAGAAAATCATGCAGTTAGAGAATTCACCTATGGGGAAAATGTTGCGGGAAGGAAACATGCAAGGGTTTTCAGGTCCTTCAGGAGCATACGAAGAGGTTTCAGAACCTGAACCGGAATTTACATCTGGTAACTCTGGGTACAAGAATATTGACGACCATGTTAATCTAGATATCGATACCAGTGGCTCTAAATTATCAGATGATTTTGATGTCGCCAAGCTAATTGCCCATGAAGAAGAGGAGAAGCTTAAACTGCCTGAGATGACAAAAACTTACGATCAACTGAGGAAAGAAAGTAGATCAAGAAATAATCAAGTCCCAATGGGTCAGTTTAAGCCCGGTCAAGACCCAAGAGACCAACCTCATGCGAAACAAACACCCTCTGTGAAGAAAGTCCATGAACGAGATGAGTTTTCTCTTGGACGGTCAAAGAAGATGCGAAGAAATGAGTACGGAGATTTAGTTTATGATGAATAACATTTTTTAGGAATTGAAGTTGCAATATTAAAAGATTATTAATGGGATGATGTGATTGAATGAGTTTGTTCATCAGAAAAGTTTGTTAAAGGAATTAGGGCTGTCACGATATGGGTGAATTAAGTATCCATAATCATAGACAAAAATGTTGCGATATATTACGATATTTAAGTTATGAACACTAATCTAGGAACACCATTCAGAAATATGAGATTTTCAGCATGCAAATATTAATTTTTTCATGAAAGATATGGAAAGCCTAAAATAAGTATAATTGCAATTATTCTGTCATTTAGTCACAGTGTTTATGAAAATCTGCTTAACAAAATGTGATATGTTGGTCAGGGTATTTGTGATGTCATGGAAAAAGCAATATTATGATATTGAAATAATTGATATATCATGACAGCCCTAATAGAGATATGGACTTGAAGACAGTGGTGCCAGCAGGGAGGGGGGGAATGGGGGCACATGCCTCCCTCCATGTTCCGAAATGTCAAAAAATAATTTGGTCAAAATTGTTGACCTTTTTTTGATAGGAAGGTGGGAAGGGGGAATCATACCATATATTGATTGAGGTGCAATTTGGTACTTAAAAAACCTGTGTATTGCACACATTCAGTCTTTTGGGCCATCTAAAAATTGGAAAATGCAAGGTTTCCCGGGGGCTTTGCCCCAACCCCCTGAAGTCCAGAAGGGACCCTAAGGCAGCCCCCCTGACCCCTGCTGAAAACCCCTAAAACCCCTAACGGCATCACTATCTGAAGAGGCAAAATTAGTTAAACTTTTTCAATATTGTTACTTAAAATCCACAAAGCAGCTAAAACTCTCACATAAATTCATTAAACAATTATTCATTCATGAAGAAACCCTTTTGGAACATATGACTTTAACTGTGCCGTTAAACGTAAACAAACAAAAAGTGACCATTTTGTAAACTTCAGGCATTGATATGCTTGTTTGTGATGAATAACGTACCTTCATGTTTTTTTTTATGTATATCGTCTTTTGTTTCTTAATTGTCTATCATAGTTCTTTAAAGGTTTAGACAATTCTAAAAAAATGCAGGATTCTATATTCTTATCATCTTAGTGATTGACATGTAGGAAAAAAAAATCAGAAAAATGAAAAGACTATTTTACCCAAAATTTGTATTCTTTTTATGGCCATTTTTTAACTCAATATGTCCATAGACCTTTAAAGGTGTGTGGACAGGTAGCAACAGCACAGGCTTAACCCTTACTCTACCAGCACTGTTTTGAAAATGCGCTTGGGAGGCGGGGCCAAAGACGGGGCACCAAAAACGGCGATAATATCGCCGCGTGGTAGAGTAAGGGTTAATCAAGACGTGATTATTGAAGGGTCCTCTGTCTTCCAGGCAGAAAAGTCGGGCCCCTTTCGCTGTCGGGACCCGCTGGGCCGCCCACCGGGATCATGCTGCCTATATTTTCAGGTTGGCGCATATGTCGCGGGTTGATTAACCCTTACTCTACCAGCACTGTTTTGAAAATGCGCTCGGGGCGGGCCAAAGACGGGCACCCAAAACGCGATAATATCGCCGCGTGGTAGAGTAAGAGTTAATCAAGACGTGATTATTGAAGGGTCCTCTGTCTTCCAGGCAGAAAAGTCGGGCCCCTTTCGCTGTCGGGACCCGCTGGGCCGCCCACCGATCATGCTGCCTATATTTTCGGGTTGGCGATATGTCGCTGGGTTGATTAACCCTTACTCTACCAGCACTGTTTTGAAAATGCGCTCGGGAGGCGGGGCCAAAGACGGGCACCAAAACGCGATAATATCGCCGTGGTAGAGTAAGGGTTAAATGGTTTAAAATATACTACAGTAAAAACCATGCAAACAGCAGAACATCTCATCAAAATCTGTTAAACATTGACCATGTAAAATGTAGATTCCTAACCTAGCATAAAATGTCAGTGCTTTGTGACCTCATAATAGGACATCTAGATAATGGCATACATTACTTATTTTTCCGTTCCTTCCCCAAAATATTTTGGATGGGAGAAGTAAACTACAGTGAACAAGAAATTGGATGTTATTATAACTTTGACCCAGATTTAACATCATTTGAAAACCCTTGAAATTTAGGAAAGAAATATAAAGAATTACATTAAGGAGTTATAATCCTGTCCATAAATCATCACTTTTGCACAGGCTGAAAAATTATGCAAACTTTTAAAACTGCTATTATCTGGCTATTGTGACCATTTAAAGGCTATTCTGCTCAAAATTTCAAAATCTATACCTGTCTGTATAATCTTTAAATGTCATGTGCATGTAGGTGAAGCAAAATTTAGATATGATGATAATTTTTTCAGGTTATCTTGTTAGAAGAAATGTTTAATTTAACGTTTAACATACAGAAGCATGACTTACTACATATTTCAGCAAAAGACATAGATCAAAAGGATGATTCATTGTAAATTTTCAATTTTCAAAACAGTGGCAGGGGACACAGCAATTATGCCCCCTAAGTTATTAAAATTGCAAGTGCATGTATATATGCCTGATAATGTTTCCCCATACAATTTCATTCACCCCTCCCAATTAATTTAACAGTTCTGGCCTGAAGCCACTGTCTCAGAAAATTGAAGATATATATGGACAGAACAAGATGTTATATTCACCAGAAAGAGCATTGATTCTGTAGTTTTTGAATTTGGCTAATCAAAGTTTGAATAATTTTTAATGTGTGGAATAGTCGTGATGTACGGAGAACAGCTCAAAATCTTTAATGTAATTCTTTATATTTCTGTTTTAAATTTTAGTAACTGCAAATCATCAGACTGCTAAATTTTATTAAAGGGTATGATGGAGATTCAAGAGCTCTTGCAGTCATATTTAATGTGCCAATTTAAATAACATTGGTGGAAGATTGAAAACAGAAGTTAATGTTGTAATGTCACAAATTTTCAATAAAATTTGCCTATAATAATGAAAATTTATTATAACAATTTAAAAAAATTGCAAAATAACAAATTCAAATTTTGTAAAACAGTAAATTTTTAACCAATTTTGATTCAACTTTTGTTATTTTGAAGGTTTATAGCATATTTTCTTCCAATTAAAGGAGACAAAGTCTGATATAATCAATATTTCATATGATAGAGGATATAAATCTTAACCAACTACCAAAAAGAGCATGTCAAAATCTTATTTTTATTTCAAGTTATTTATGTTTGGAGTTGACACATGGAGCCTGCCATTTTGTTCAATTCTGTATTTAAATATTGTGCATGATGACATAATTTCCCCAATAAAGACATAAGGAATTTAATGTATTTCTTTATAAATGTGGTTATAGTTTTTATTCCAAAATGATGTGACACAAAATTTTAAGAGAATGTTTTGTTAATTTCATGTGTACACAAAATTCCTTGAGCAGAAATGTTTTTTTCTCATAACCTAGTAATCTTGAGGTAGATTATAAAGAAATACAAAGCAATCCAACATCCTGCTGCGCTGATGATATCATAATCTGAATGTTTTGAAATCAAAATGGCAGCTCCCAAGTACTATTTAGTAGTAGAATTAAAGTTTTTAATAATTATACAAATTGTGTTAGATTTCTTAAGGGGTTATGAAACTTGGTCAGAAGATTTGTTATTTTTAATTCTATTATATGAAATAAGGATTGTATCAGACTTTATGTCTCCTTTAAGCTCAGGTTAATGTTAATGTACCTGTTCGAGATCTTTAATTGAAAGGATTAATTCAGTGGCCAGTTAGACATATCTACATTGTAAAGCGCATTCGTTATGTTACCTTCATGTAATGTCTGATTTGTGCTATATAAATCAATAATAATAATGTAATTTGCAGTACAAAAAATAAACAGCACCATGAAGAAATGTAATTCAGAATTTTGTTCAGTTCAGTTTGAAGACATTTCATTATAAAATGTCACAAGTCTTTTTGGATATGATGGTTCTTCTAGATAAGTGATGTCACATTCACTTTCCTGCAAATGTGAGCTGTATCAGATGTGTAATCACAGTTACTTCACTAGATTCAGGGAGGGGGGGGGAGGGGTGAGTAAGACAGGATATCAAATTTCTGAAACTGTATGAAGAATTTCAGTCACAAACGAGAATCTTGTCAATGATATAGTTTTATTTTTTTTATTTGTTAGAGAACCATAAGATTGAATGTAATTAACATTCAATCTCTAGACCCCATGTTAGGAAGGCTAGATCCGGCTTGCTCCTGGTGGCCCAGCAAGTCCTGGAGGCCCAGCATGTACCACTCCTGGTATGACAACATCACTTCATCTTGATTTAAATTAATTCTTTCCATTTCTAAAGGAGCTCTTGACTGATAAATGAGCTTCTTATTTTTTGTGAATTTATGTGAAATTTATGAAACGGAATTATCATATGGCGTTTTGTTTGTTACAGTTGTTTATTTCTAATATATCCATTCTTCGAGTGAAACCCAATCAGGTAAAATTCAATGGTGTATAGATCTATCATTTTTGTTATTCCTCTCCCCTCCCTTGCCCTCAGTTCAAAATGCTGACTTAAACCACTTTACCATGTAGGCCTACAGATTTTTAAATACTGTGTTGGACTATTATTCCTCCCCTTCCCCCCTTGCCCACACTTCAAAATGCTGGCTTACACCACTTTAATATGAAGGCCTACAGATTTTCAAATACTGTTGGGCATTTAAATCATTCTAGGACCATAGATTATTGCACCCTCACTTTTTGGTAGAAAGCTAGGCTTTAAACCCCTTTCTGTACCCTAAAATATTTGGGCGTAAGAAGGATCACCTCTCAGGGGGCAAAAAATTCCCCCCAAAATCACAGTGACAAGTGGTAAAATTGCACTGGTAAATTAGGTTTCCATCAAAGTTTGCTGCTAATTGGGAAATTCCCTTTAATTTCTGGGAAGTCTTCTTCAATTTCTGTGATAATTTCCTTCCTTTTTAAGAATTCTTCAATTTTGGCCTCTTTTGTATTCCCCCACTTTCTACACCTCTGCTAAAAGCAATGCACTTGGCAAAAAGTTACAAATAATTTTTTAGTCTCGTTTTTTTGTTCAGTTAGGGTTATTATCTTGAACCTATTTACTTACAGAGTTGGTTCAAAGAAATTGTAGCCTTAACCCTTACTCTACCAGCACTTTTTTGAAAATGTGTCTGAGAGTCGGGGCCAAAGACAGGGCACCCAAAACGGCAATAATATCGCAGCGTGGTAGAGTAAGCTAATTATTGAAGGATCCTCTGTCTTCCGAGCAGCAAACTCGGGTTTGTTCCACTTCAGTGACCCAGTGGGCCGCTCACTGGGACCATGTTGCATATATTTTTGAGTTGGCACTTGTCGCAGGTTGATTAACCCTTACTCTACCAGCACTTTTTTGAAAATGCGCCTGGGAGGTGGGGCCAAAGAGGGGCACCCAAAACAGCAATAATAGCGCCACCTGGTAGAGTAAGGTTTAAGTAGTGAGGAAATGGGGGTTTTGTGACTGCATAGATCCCCCTCTTGCAAATTCACATCTGGATACGGAGTGAACTAACACTTTTCCTTTAACATTGTCCAATTGATCTGTGCATCATAATTACCCATGTATGACTATAGGGTGGGGTATCAAATTTCTAGGGCCAGGAAGATTCAAGTAAAAAATACCTCCATTGATGTATTGACAAAAAACAACTAAAAACTTCTTTTCGAGCGACACTTCTTGAATGTACAGCACCAGCTTTGTGTCCATCTCTTTTAGCGGGATATATCTTCACAAGAGGGGGAGGGGGGTTGCTGTACTCCATGCTGGACATGGTCCTGAATGTCACTCAACATGATTTGGTTACTCTGGTCTTTTCCATTGTTTTAAAAGTTCACAAAAAAATAGATATTTCAAAATGTTATTTTATTGTCCAAATATTTGTATTTTTTTTTAACAGATATTCAATCAGCTAGCTGTTAACCATTCAAGCTTCTAAAATAATTTCAAAGTTACAAAAATATCATATTTTATGATCCATAATCTAATCATATTTAGTTTTGAAATAACTTTGCAATTATTTCTAAAACATTACTATCTATCCTGAACAAAATATTTCCTTCATGTTCAGAACAGAACATAGTACAAGAATTTAGACCAATCAATTTTTAGAGAGAAAAATACATCTATTAAGCCTGAGAGACAAAAAAATGTGACCCATAGGGCCCATGATGCCAGAAGTGATGGGGCCATGGTTCCCTCAATTATTTGCAAGGCAATGTTTTTTTCTTTCTTTTTTGTCAAAAGCATTCATATATAGACATTCCACATCAAAGCCCTATGGCACTAGCCTGACAAAAAATTGTCTTTCTGCTGGAATGTCAAATTTTGGTCACCAAATGATTTCCTTGATTAAGATGCTCTGAGTATTAGAATTTAAATTGTAAGTATTACCTCCACCTTGGAAATAACATCCAATGGTACAGTTCAGACAGATTCAAACAAATTATGACCAACTGTTATGATCAAATTCTAGCAGGAATATACTTTTCCATCATATCCAGTGGCTACAATTTAGTTGAGAAATAATGTAAATGCACATAATGGTTTTGAGCTGTCCGCCCTATCATACATCACAAATTTGGCATAAATTAAAAATTGATCAAACTTTGATCAGCCATGACTCAAAAAATAAAATTACTATTTTCAAAATATAAAAACCTGATCTACTCAGAAAATAAAAAATGCTACATGCCCATGAAGTACTCATTATCCCAAACTTGATGAACATTAGGGACTAGCACATAGGTGTAGGAGCTGCCACCCCTCCCTCCCCACACACACACTTTTCAGAAAAATGACAGAAGTACCTCTTTTGAATATAAAAGTGCCCCTAAATTTCTGTCCCAATAGTAGGAAACTAGCGACTTTTGTCAGTCCCATAAGTATGGGAGGAATGTACCCTCATTGAAAAAGTGCCCTTTTCTAAAAATAAAGTGCCCCTTTTACTTTGTTTTGGGCTCACTTATTACTATTTACAGATTGAGATGAGGGACATGACTTGTGAAGTGCCCCTAAGAGGTTGTGCCCCACCCCACATTTTTGAAAGTTTCCTATACCCCTGGACTGGCAAGGTTCAGGCTTATCTTATATAATCATTTACTCTAATCAAAATACTCTTAAAAATAGAGCCTAAACCTTCATTTTATCTTTGCTTGACACACATATTTTCTTAAATTAAAGTTGTATTGCAATCCAGGATGTAGTTCTGGGAATGTGTAAGGACTGGGGGAGGGTACAGGTTGGAAAGGGGGTTGAATGGCATTCTTTCATTAACATTGGCAACTCAGGACCTCTCCTTTCTTTGTTATTCAATTGATAGAACAAAAAGAGGTGTGTGTAGTTACACAGACTGCTAGGTTTTACATATTTTCTGAGTTACTCAGGCTGGGTGAGGTAACCTTGAGCTTTTTTTGTCTTTAAATAACTGGAAAACTCAAAAGATATTTTGAAGCTTGTAGTGCAAATAAAAATGTAAGTACATCTTTCAAAGCTCAAGTAATTTGAAATCATCTGCACCTGCTATCCTGTTTCTGTATATACTTCCCTCTATAAGCCCATTCTCTATACTAGCTTTGAATAGTCGAGCATACTGTCCTTCCAACAGTTCTAATTTTACCTAGCAGTTCCAAATTTAAAACTTACATAAGACATAATTTGATAAAATCATTAATTAATTTCTCCAATTTAGAATGCTTTACAACCATAGCTCACAATAGTGAGTCATTCATGTCACACACCATCCCATCCCATACTTGTGTAAATTGGTCATCAGTACCCACCATTAAAGAAAACAAATTAACCTTTCTCTTTAAATAATTGTCATGAAGGGGATGTCTTTCTGCTGGTGCAAATATAGGGGGTTAACCCTTAAGTCCTCAGCAAGGTGTAGAAGCAAGGGCCATGAAATTGGCCCAAATTTAGCACTTCAGTATGGGTCTGAAATCCCTGAATTCCACAAATTTGCACATCAATACCCACTAGAACAACATCATTGTTTTTCATGTATCTTTATACGTTTTAAAATGTTGTGTCTACATGTTCAATTATCTTTGAAATTCACCAACAGTGCCATAAAATGTTCAGTGTGGGAAGTGGAGAGGAGGGGGGGGGGGAAGGATTAAGTTGTTTCATCTTTATATTTGCTTCAGTAAACTGTGCCTGATTGAAAAGTGTAAGGGACCAAACTAAAAAAATTACTCCCTGAAAATATGCATCCTGCACCACCACTGTAGTTCCTGGTGCAAATAATTACCTGTCACTGTATTGGTTGAAAACAAATGCCTTAAAGAAAGTTGCAAAAATTAAAATATTTGACGCCATGTGTGAAGTATCTTTTTCAAATCCACTGAATAACCATCAATGTGACATCTGTTTGCACCCTCCTAAAATAAATATGCTGAATGTTCAACTGTAACATAGGGTTCATACCCTTCTCAAACCCTACCCTTCTCATACCCTACCCTTCTCATACCCTACCCTTCTCATACCCTACCCTTCTCATACCCTACCCTTCTCATACCCTACCCTTCTCATACCCTACCCTTCTCATACCCTACCCTTCTCATACCCTACCCTTCTCATACCCTACCCTTCTCATACCCTACCCTTCTCATACCCTATCTCTTTTAGGCATAGTTTTAGTTTGTTGGGAAATTAGGTTATTTTCATATTGATCTTCATATTTTTGAGATTTCTTTTGCTGGAGGCCCCTTGGGGTCAGAGGCCCTGGGCTTTTCCCTGTGTAGCCCCACTGCATTACACCACTGAGCCTCCCATGAAATGTCAAATTTGAAATATGAGAAAAGGATTTCATCATCCTATGGGCAAGTGTGTTATGTGGTTTATAACCTCATATTATCTCTGGATAGCCATCATCAAAAGTGTCCCAAAGAATCGGACTCGTTGACGACGATAAGATATCTGGTCAAATTTCATATGTGGCGTCATGGTTTTTTTTCTCCTGTAACTAGTATAAATACAACGAGAGAACAAGTGTGAGATTTGATGTATCCTATAATAAATATAGTTTAAATGTGACATGTGGTATACATCCTTGTATGATAAATATGGCCAAACTTCAAATGTGACATATGGAGCCAATGATAAATAAAAGTCCAATTGTGACATACGCCCTCATATTATAAATATGGCCAAAGTTCAAATGTGATGTATGATGTATATCCTACTATACTAGCCCAAATGTGGCATACACCCTTGTGTAATAAAGTCTAAATGAGACATGTTGTATATACCCTCGTATAATAAATATAGCAAAAGTTCAAATGTGACATGGTAAACATCTCTCTACAATAAATATAGTCAAAGTTCAAAGGTGGCATGTGGTATACACCCTCATGTACTAAATATAGCCAGAGTTTTGATATTTTAATATCACTTGTCGTGCCCACTGGCCTCTTGTGGATGATGGTCTAAGACTATGGTACCTTCCAATGGTTCCTTGTCATCTGAATATAGCTGACTTTCAGGTTGAGCTCCACTTCTAGATGAAAACAGCCCCATTGGTGTGAATTTGTGATCAGCTTCCATGGTTGAATCTGAAAACCACAGAATAGATGCAGATATTTCAAACTATCGTTTTGATCAATACATGTACACTACGGTCCCTATAAATATTTGCTAGGCTAACCTGTCCTGCCATCACTGATGGGATAAGCTCTCTGTACAAAGGTTGTCACACCACCTACTCATACTGTGACATAATAGAGACAACCAGGGCCTTCAGTAATTTTCCAGTCATGGCAATTGGGCTCCTGTAGAACACAATCATTGGCTGGAGAGCACATTATACGAACAAACAGTTGTATGGGAACATAACACCAATAAGCTGGACCAGCCGCAGACTGAGCATGCTGGTCATGTAATGTGCCACGATGAGAGCCTGCTAAGCGAAGGCGGTCACGCCTTCATATGACGTTGTTAATAGAAGAAGACATTGAGGTGAACTTAGGCACCTGATGTGGACCAGGAAAATGGTAATATTCATCATGTCACCCATTGGCATAGCCAGAGAGGGGGCCAGGGAATCCCACACCAAGAAAAATAAATTACACATCAAAAACATATGTTTCGCCTGCAGATGAGTACAGGGAAGAAAATTTTACTGAAAAGTTAATTGCCATGTGTGTTTTTGTTGACAAATTTCAATAAGCAATTCAGCATATAAAACCCAAGAGCATTTACAAACTCTATATAATGCACACCTTCAGATTGCGTGACACATATCACACAGACCAGACAGTTCCCCCCCCCCCCCTCCAATTTTTTTTTTTGCCTCATGCCAGTGCCTAATTCCCTTCATGTCCCTTAGCTTTATGGAACTTTTCCCCTTGAAAACATCATACGATTTGGATTTAATCTTAATGCATTTCATATCTCTAAAATGCGTAATTTCTCAGAGCTTCCGAGGGCTTTGGCCCTTGGACACCCACTGGGGCTTCTCCCCCGGACCCCACCAGGGGCCCTTGGGCTCGCCCCCGAACCCCATGCCATGGGCATTGCAAGTAGCAACTTTCAATTACTCCCTATCAAAAATGTCTCTCGCTGTTCATGGTTGCCCACCCCAAGCAAAAATCCTGGCTACGCCAGTGATGTTACAATATAATGGACAACCTAAGTAAGTGTAAAACACAAAAAGAATCTTTTATTGTGGGGGGGGGGGCTTGGTGGTTGGCAGCCCTTATATTTTGGCACTAAAGATTACTTGTGTCTGTTACACCACTGCTGTTATTAAAACAAAGTAAAAGAGCCAAAAACAGGAAGTGAGTGGCATTTGATGCTGATGCAAAAATTGTATCTAAACTGCTTATATAGCAAGGCTACATAAAATCTCATAGGGCTCAGGAATATAGCCAGTGTTTTGGATTGAGGGGGAGGGGGGCATATAACAAGAAAATTGCTGATGGCGTATTATTCTTCCAGAATTGTGTTGAATTTACTGAATAACCAAAATACAAATGATCATTGCCTCAAAATCTGGACCTATAGCAAAATTTCTGGACCTTTCAGTAAAATTTCTGGACCTTTTTTTTAAATTTATTTGGACCCTTTAGCAAAATTTCTGAATTTTGTAGCAAAATTTTGGACAATTCAGCAAAATTTCTGGACATTTTAGCAAAATTTCTGGACACTTTAGCAAAATTTCTGGACATTTTAGCAAAATTTCTAGACATTTTAGCAAAATTTCTGGACATTTTAGCAAAATTTTTGGACATTTTGGCAAAATTTCTGGACCTTTTTACATTTGACGAAGCTGTTGGGAGGCTACTCTCCCCTCCCCCACCTCTGGCTACACCCCTGTACAGGTAATTTTATGTTTCTAATATTATTTGTGATCAACTTTCTGCATCCTGAGAATGGTCCACCTTGTCTGTTGTTTTTTTTTTTAGCCAGAGTAGCGATTCATGCTTCAATTTTTCTATTATAAATGCTCCTACACATCTATATATCATCAAAGGTTGAAAGAATTTACCTGTTCTGCAACTTTCTCGCAATAAAACAGGATCAGGATCGGGTATCTGGTCACATTCTGGATCATAACAAGGTTTGACATCGATTGAGCTCAAAGGATTGTAGGAGGAGCTTATCGTATCCTCCTGAGGTTCACGCCTTTTCACACCTTGTTCAGTTAAGACAGAAAATGGCCCTTTTGCATGCTCGATTCTCTGTAGAAGCACTGTATTGAAATACAAAAGTGGCTCAATAGTAAGCAAGAGAAGATACCAACATGTGGCGAAATTCAACAGCGCCGGAACGTTTTGAAAGTTAAGGGACAAAACATATATTGATGTGGGGTCCAGGGTGGGGGCCCTGGAGGCGAAGCCCTTGGAAGTATGCATTTTTAGCAGATTTGAGGCTTAAAGATAGGCCTAAATTTTACTGAATTTTGCATGTGGCAACTCTCACAAATTCAATCATAAGTTGAAGATGCCAACACAACAGGGCCAAAACTCCCTGAGAGGATTTTAAACTCCTGATTGAGAGGTAAAATTGAGAAATTATTAAAATCATATTGAAGAAATTCAAGGAAAATTTGGTAAAATTCTTGGGAATTTGGGTAAAATCTGCAACATTTCCCAAAAATTGAAGAAAATTTGCCTAATTTCCCAGAAATCACAAACAATTGCCCGAGAATTGACCATAAAAGTCCCCAAACCTAAGCAAACTCTAATTAAAATTACCCAATAAACTAATGAAATTTTCCTGAAAATTTAAAAAAACTGCCCAAAAATGAAAAAAAAAATCCTGAAATGTGGAGAAAAATTTCCTGAAAATAGAGGAAAATTTCCTGAAAGTTGAGGTATGTATTTCTCGAAAATGAGATAGAGTTCATTTACCAGTGTAATTTTTCTGCTTGTAACTGAGACATTATGGGGTCTTGACCCCACCCCTGAGAGGGGACCTATCCTACACCTCTGATGCTGATCCATCCTTGCTAAAATATCAGCGACTTTGAGATGATGGTTATCTGTCGTTGAACAGTTGAAGGCCTTTTATACAACAACGGGTGCCATGGACACATGTATTTGTAAGCATTCACTGCCGATGTCATTTCCATAAAGTTGCTGTACTTGTGGCGGGATAATTATGGCACCTTCATTTGCTGCAGTGTAATAATTCAATGGTATCTACCATCTTCAAGATCATATTTAAGGTATTAATTGAAGTGTCGATTTAACTCAAGAAAGCAAGGATCATATTCAAACCACGGAAGTATTGCTAGCAGCCTGAGGTATTCTTCGACAGAAGAATGAACTTGAAGTGACTTCTGCGTCAATAACTTCAATTGTTTTCTTAATACAAAAACTCTTTTGTTTAATTTGTGTCATGCATGTATGTTTGTAGGTCTATTAGTGGTCATTTAAATGAGAATGAATTTGTTTCAGTAGTTTGATTTTCTTATTGAAAGAAATATAATGTGTCTAAATGATACATTTGTAAGTTCAAAGTTGTGAGGGGGGGGTGTAAATATCGATTTCTGAAAATTTGGGGGCAATGGCCTTCCCCCAACTTCCAAGGGGAGGGAGGGGGTCTATGTTAACATGTTGTTTTGAATCCTCCACCAATGTTAGTTGAATGGGAGCACTTGAATACAACCATGAGGTGTTGAATCTGCACCATCCATACACTTTATTCAATTAAGCAGGGGAAAACGAGTCTGATGATTTGCAGTGACTGAAATTTAGGACAGAAATCTAAGAATTACATGAAACATTTTGAGATGTCTTCTCTTCCTTACATCATAACTCTTCCATATATTAAACTTTTATTAACCATGACTGGGAAACTGCAGGTGCTTTCAACATAATTTAAAGACTATCCTGTTTTTAATTTAAAGCTATTTCTGTTGAATATGAAATCTCTAACTATCCATACACCTTTAACACAAGTACTTACCCATAGATGGACTGTAGATCAGTTGCTCATAGTCTTGATTCAGCCGTTTTTCGACAAATGCCTGTGTTTTAGTTTTGTGTAATGATTCAATGAAAACTTTAAAGGCATCTCCTCCCCCATTTCGCTTTAGCTCATCAATGAATCTGAGAAAAATTCGGTAAAATGAATACAGAAAATCTGTTAAAAAAACCTTCCAAAATTGTATGCTAACCATGAATATTATTTGTGTAAATTGTTATGTCCATCATTAACAGTCCAAGGGCATGTAGAAGCCAAATTAACTATACAGTTTTTAAAGCTATTGAAAACCAAGAAAATGGAAAAAATATAAATCAAAATTTGAGAAATAGACAAATGACTTGTATTTTAAGTCTACCATAGAAGGATGGCACCCTCATCCTCACAAATGTTAATCTATTTCATCAAAGAATCTCATTTGGTTTCAAACAACTTAAACCAGACTACAGTGTAATTGTGATAACACATGGGTCACGTACCCTTATGATGGAAGCACTATTTTACTTTTAACACACCTGCTAACTTTTCCTCGAGTTGTTACAATGGCATTTATTTCCTCCTCAATGGTCTGGTCAAATACTTTTCTTGATCTAAGATACGGAAAATGACGATTAGGAATGATGACATCACACAACCAATCACGATTCCGGTCCAGAACCTAGAAATACAAAAATAATACTTGATAGCCAAAAACAACATTGTTTAACTATTCAAAATCATGAAAAAGCAATAACAAATGAATAGCTAAAACCAGTCAAAAATGAAATTTGACTAATTTACAACTCTTTTAATAATCTTCAGCCCTAAAAATGTAAAAGCAAAATTATGCAAATTTGTGATGTCATTGATTGAATAACTCGATTTGCTACATGTTAATGTCAAGTCACTGTTTGTCTCACAGATCTCTTGGTCGAAATGTGAAGACCTCTTTTATATTAAATACATAGGAATTAAGTGAATTTACAGAATTTCATTTCTAATACTTGTGTCGCTAAAAAATGAATTGCTGTAAGTATTGATTTAAAAATGATTACAAACATTCAGTTCATTTGAATCACAGTTTTCAGAAAATCATATTCAAATATTCTAGAGACCCAAGAATAACATTTTTGTCAGAGTGCTTCTTTGATCCTGTCATCATTCTTTCAGAAACTGACTAAGATGCGTTTAAACTTGGGTCACACCCCAAATAAATATTTTGACAGGAAAGATATTCTTAAAGTCATTATCAACCCCCTGTGTAGGTCATTTTCTAATCACCAGTCTAGAAATATCAAGGACTCTAGGTGTGCCACTTTCCTTGCACTAACCTCACATGAGACCTTATATTAACCTCACGTGAGACCTTATACTAACCTCACGTGAAACCTTTTACTTACCTCACGTGAGACCTTATACTAACCTCACGTGAGACCTTATACTAACTTCACGTGAGACCTCATACTAACTTCACGTGAGACCTCATACTAACCTCACGTGAAATCTTATACTAACCTCACGTGAGACTTTATACTAACCTTACGTGAGACCTTATACTAATCTCACGTGAGACTTTATACTAACCTCACATGAGACCTTATACTAACCTCACATGAGACCTTATACTAACCTCACATGAGACCTTATACTAACCTCACACGAGACCTTATACTAACCTCACATGAGACCTTATGCTAACCTCACATGAGACCTTATACTAGCCTCACGAGACCTTATACTAACCTCACATTAAACCTTATACTAACCTCACATAAGACCTTATACTAATCTCACATGAGACCTTAGACTAACCTCACATGAGACCTTATACTAACCTCACATGAGACCTTATACTAACCTCACATGAGACCTCCCTCTGTACAATAGGATCTCTTAGATCAAGACTGATCTCATTTGAGTCTGCTGAGCATGGCATCTCAGCACTCTGCATTCCCAGGTTCTGAGATCAAAATCTACAAAACAAAAAATCACAAGTGACTAATTTTGAAATATGGAACTGTGATTAATTAGCACCTGGAAGAATAAGAAAATCATATTGCTCAGATGAAAATTCACATTGTTTTCTTCATTTGAGGTTAACATCCAGATGCCTTAAGCGTCTTAACAAGGTCTGGAGCAGGGATGTAGAAAGGTACCTCTCAGGGGAAAGGAGGGGTACCTCTCAGGGGTGAAGGAGGGGGTAATCTGAGATTCCTCTGACAGATAGGTCATCCACTTTCATACAATTTTTGTGTTTTTTGAAATGTTGCATTTTTTGTTAAAGTATTAGGCCCTACCACACAGTCCGAGGACATTGGGTTCTCAGCATATACACTTTTCTCAACATATACTAATGGTAAATGTACATAGCGGAAAGTTGACATCGATGATGAGAGCCATTTTTCGTAACAAAATACTCACAATGGAAATTTGTTCCCTATTCACATGAAAATTGCATGAATGTCTGCTAGGAGAAGTTTCTTCCTATAAATCCACACAAAGACATTTATGATCAAATTAAATTTCCCAAAAACAAGGCATTTTGTCACCAATCCACATTTAGGTTCTCAGAGAAGTTTTTGTAAGTGAACGTACACAGTTTGTCAAAACATGTCAACAATGTAATGTGACAATAGCCAATTAGGAACCAGGAATGTTAATACAGTGTTTATGGTAACTTTCAACTCAATGATGACATGTATTATCTGTTAAATATACACCTCTGCGAGTAATATGAAATTAATTCATTAACAATGTGAGTCTATTTCAAGAAACTGTAGTTTCTAAAAGACTTCCGAACAAGTTCTTACAGATTGTCCTGGGTTTTTGGCAAAAAATTCCTATTTCAGGTAAAATCGAGTGTAAAGTACATTTGTTGTATTTAATGAGCTGTTGCCAAAATAAATCACAAATGTTTTTAAAATATAAATGTGAGCTATGATATTCACTTATAACCTCTAGCTGTGGATGGTGTCAATTGAAAACAAAAGGTAATCTCAATGACGTATTGATAACACTGAAAGATATCATTTGTATCAATACCATGAAAGCTAAAGGAATCTCAAGCTAGGGAGGGGGGTTGCACAAGAACTGAACACATTTCCAGGTCATCAAATTTTGTTGCTCATCAAGAAATCTCCTATTAACCTGGTACGAGCCAAACTTGAATTTTACTGTTTCTTGTGTCATATACCAATCCAAGAGTACTATCTAACATATTTTATATTTTAAAAATGCTTTGGATCAGCTACAATTAGCATGGCTGTGCAGAAGACAACAACTTCCATATAAGCCAATTAGCAGGAACAAACTGAGCAGGTCTGTGAATAAAATGACTCAATCTTACAGGGCTGGGAGGTAAATGGGAGTCCGGAAAGGCCGGGTCTAAAGGTGGGAAATCCAGCATACTGTGTAAATACCGTTACTACAATTGATCAACTTGAAATATCCACCGTACGGTAGATTTTAGAAAGCTCAATCCTGCTTGTCAAAAACCACAATCATTTCTAAGATATTAGCCCTGTCTGAACTTTCGCTTCGCTGATTCAATGAAAGAAACTATTGTTAACCAGCTTAATCACACAAGTGCAGTGTATTTCCTTGCCATATTAGTTCAGCATAGTGGAGCAGAAAGCTTACTGAACAACAATAGGTGGCTGTTTATTGGCATTTAGAGTTCAAGGATTTGTCTGCAGTGGGCATGCATGACTACCTTAATTGATGCAGTTAAGTTGTAGAAATATTTTTAGCACAGAGCCTTAACGGCCTTTACGCCTCATGAGGGGATGGGGTCCTGGGCAGTTTCAAAGGTAGGAAATCCAGGGGGCCATGGATATGGATATTTTCTGGAATTTTCAATTACTGTTGAGATGGCTGGCCTCACCTCCAAACTCGAGTCATAGTCATACACATAGTAATACATTAAACTCAGAGTAATATCTGATCATGAGCATGGATATGAGATTAATGAAGGAATATTCCCATGGAATTTCATTTTTATACATGTGATAAAGAAAATTTTAAATAACAGATTGGTGCAAAAATTATTTTGATAACTCATTCCTAGAAAAAGTTATTGAATTCTAAAGACTTTCCTTGCCCACATAAAAGTACTTTAGTACTGAGTCTAAATCGTCATTATGATGTCATTACATCACTTCCTGTACTGTTCTTTATGTATTTGTATTTCTTTGAAAATTTATTGCTTACTTTTTTATTAATTGGGAATATTTTTTTCTTCAAAAATTATTAGGAATATTGTTCATGTAACTCATACTTGAATTATGAAAATTTGGCAATTAATTGACAAAGAAATACATAAAGTTTAGTACAGGAAGTGCTGTGATGACATCATAATGATTACTTAGACGCAGTACAAAAATGTTTTCATGCGGGCAAAAAAATCTGTAAAATTCAATAACTGCGTGTAGGAATAAGATATTACCTTTGCTTCTTTTTACCAATCTGTTTCTTTTGTCCTCGATTAAATCAATTAAAATGAAATTCCATAGAAATATTCCTTTAAATGAAACCAATATATAATACCTATAACTTTAGTTACTTTGATCAAAGCCTGCATCACCATCAGTGATCTGGTCAGTCAAGAGTGAACATAAATAATGTGAACCTTGTGAGGGGATACCTGCTGCACAAGTTTATCTTTAACATTACAAATAAGCACGCATCAAGTGTTCACATCAGCTAGGCAGTACCACAAGGTACTGTTTTAGGTCCTTTACTTTTCCTTTTATATGTCAAAGACATAATATAAACAGTATGGCTAGACTGTTTGCTGATGATTACCTTGTATATAGAACAATTGATAAACCTTTGACCAAAAAATCATCCAAGATGATCTAAATAAACTTGAATGGCAAAATAAATGGCAAATGAATTTCAACCCCTCTAAATGCTACGTCCTCTCAATATCTCCTACAAAATGCTATAAATCACCAATTTATACCTTGTGCAACCATCCGCTAGAAACATGTCAACTCCCATCCATACCTAAGTGTTGAAATTGATAATAAACTCAGATGCGATAAACATATGCACAACATCACCAACAAAGTAAACTCTGTACTTGGCCTATTAAAGCTGTGTTTCCATGTGCACCTATCTGTATGAGTATGCGTTAGCGTATGCAGTGTCTGTTTTCATGTGTCCGTAATATCTGCACGAAAGTAATGCGTAAACCACCCAAAATTGATTAAATGCCACATCCTTGAAATGTGACCCTGGATAAACTAACGATGTATACCTTGTCATAGATTGACACGACCTCCTCCACCTTCTTTACAAAGTTATAAAGGATTAGTTCAATGGTCACACAAGTAGATCTCGACTTTTCGAGAAACAAAATTGTGAAGAAAGTATTCAAAAATCTTATTCCGTGAAGGAGATATTCAAGTTTTAAACTCTGTATTATCTATAATGCTATAATGTAGAAATGACTGGTGTAGTAAGTTTACTACGTAAGTTTGGCACCTACATCCTCAACAATTATCAATGTATTTTAAAGACAATTTATTTTACTTGAATTTATTTTCTTGAACTTTCTTCAGGTGGTAAATTTTAATCAAGATTCTGTTTTATATCTTTCCTGGCATGTCCAATGGTTTTTAGGCCACAAAATCACAGGGCAAAATATGATAGAACAAATCAAGAATTTTATTAATCTGAGGCTGTGATGTCACAACTAGTCTGATTTCAGTGGTTTCTGCACAAATAATACCAAATTTGAAACTTGAATATCTCCTTAATGGAATAAGATATTTAAGTAGTTTCTTCACCATTTTGTTTCTTTTTAAATCCTCTTTCATATAAGATGAACTTAATTGACCCCTAAAATATATTTGTGTTTACAGAAATAAAACTTAGTCTGTTAGCATTCACAAATCTCCTGATCTTTTAAGTTGTTTCATGCAAACTACCCAAATTTCAACATTGGCACCTTAATTAGTCCGAGAAAAAAATAATTGGGGCCCTTACCACTGGCTCACTGGAGACTAAGTGTAAATTTGGATTATGCAGACTGATTTTGAATATTTTCTTAACTGATATACAGAGTTATTGATTTTATGCAAAAACCACCTCTTATTTACCTTTCACATTGTTTGTAACATTTTATATTCGAATCATTATCAATACAAAGTTGACTAATCCTGATGTAATTATTTTTGATTTCAAGACCTATGATCTATCAATTTCCCATTTTTTGAAGATCTTGGTATAAAAATTTTGTGGCTGCAAATTTAAGAAGGAAGAAAATTCATTTGTAAGCCTAATTATCTGATATCTAAAAGTTTAGAAATGTTTACCTGAAGTTGAGGGAGGAGGGGGGTGTTATTGCTCCTGAGCTACAATGCTGTCGTACATGCTTTCAAAATGCTTTCACGTGTGCGTGCATGAACACATGCATGCATACATAAATACATACATGCATGCATGCATACATACATATGCATACATACATACATACATACATACATACATACATACATACATACATGCATATGCACACACATGCATGCATACATACATGCATGCATGCATGCATACATACATACATACATACACACATACACATACATACATACATACATACATACATACATACATACATACATACATACATACATACATACATACAGGCATTCCTAGCATTATGGCAATAGGCCTATACTAGTATGCATCCACATACCCAAATAGAGCAAATCTACTGATTTGGGTATGTGCCCATGTCCATTGAAAAAGTGGCGCCACACACTAATCAAAAGTCAATGGGATTTACAGTTACACGTCTCAAAAATAAGTTCCCAGATTTTTCAGGGAGACTTTATTTTCGATATCAAATCAACTCCCTTCTCACTGAAAAATTAAACACACTTACTTCAGTTTGTTTCTAGTTGCAGTTGTGAAATTTGGAGAGAAACAACAAAGATAAATGGTTCGTTTGTTTGTTTGATGAGGTCTTAACGGCACCACAGCAACGAGGGTCAAATTGTGCCTAAAGGGTCAGATCATTTTAGAGGTAGGAAGGAAAGAAAACAGGGGGAGATTGAGAGAAATTCAAGAACAAAATTCAGAAAGCTGTGATCGATAGAGGAGGTGCATGGGTGAAACAGAAAACAAAGTAGAGAGGGGGTGGAAGAGGAGAATTAAATATGGTTGTAGAGGAAGGCATGATGAAGGAAGGAGATAATTTCATCCAAAGGATTTTTCTAGAAGAACTCAGCAATTGAGTTGTGGGGAGCGAGGGAAGCTCTGGGAAGGTTGTACAGGGGGCAAGCAAGGAGAACGTGATGGATAGTGAGGATGCAGTGGCAATTGTTACAGAGGGGTTGGGGGGAACCAATAAGGAGGTGGGAGTGGGAGTGAGGTGGGTGAGACCAATTCTAAGATGGGTAATATGAACGTTGTCGATACGAGAGAGGTTGTTGATGGTGGATTTGATCGGGATTGTGGGCTGCATGATATGGAGTTTGTTATCAATTTGGGAGTTCCATGAGGTTTGCCAGCGGTCACGAACAAGGGAAGCAATAAGCGGTTTGATGTCAGAGAGGGTTTTGGGAAAAGGGGTAGGGAGGACGTTGAGGGCAAGCTTAGCGGCTGCATCAGCCCTGCCATTGCCAGGGATGCCAACATGGCTGGGTATTCAGAAGAAAAAAAACTTTTCCTGCAGAGGGTGGGAGAAAAGAGTTTCTGGAGGAGGAGGTGGCATGTGAGGTTATCCCATTTAAGATTGAGTAATGAAGTAAGAAAAGCCTTTGAGTCAGAGAAAATGGCAAAGTGGCTGAGAGGAGAGTATTCAATAAAGTTAAGGGCGAAGAGAATGGCCTTAGCCTCGGCTGAAAAAATGGATGAGTAGTCAGGAAGTCTGGTACTGAGGGTGATGTCTTGGATGAAGGCAGCAGCAGCTGTCTTGTTGCCTTCCTTGGAGCTATCAGTATAGATGGAGGTGTAATTTGAGAGTTGGTCTTTGATTTGGTTGTGGAGATTGATGAAGAGGTTAGGGTGGGTTTGAGTTATATGTTAAGTGGAGAGGTCTAGGTGGACAGAAGGGAGGGGGGTGGCCCAAGGAGGAAAAGTGGGCCAGGAGTAGATGCCAAGAGTGGCGGGGTTGATGCCGAGATGGAAGAGGTCTGATTTAATGTGTAAGCTGAAGGGAGGGGATAGGGTTTTAGTCCTATCAAAGAGGGAGAAGAAATTGGGGTACCTAATGAGGTTGTAAACAGGGTTCTGGGTGTTGGTGAGGACTCTAAAAGCATAGGAGAGGCTAAGCTTTCTACATAAGCTACCTGATAAATAGTCAAAATTAGAAGGAAAGAGAAGAAAAGCAACAATTTTTTGTCAGTTTTTTCAAAATTGTGGAACGCTCTTTACAATACATGTTATACGGGCGCATGTGCATACACATATAAAATGTATTACGCCTCGCAATTAGCATGCTCAATATTTTGAATATCTTACCCTCGTGAAGCGTACATACGCTCATAGGACCTATGGTGTTATACGTGTTGAAATTGCAACACTCAAACAGTACAATCCAATTCCTGCGCTTTAGAAACACCCGTGAAAAATGCCTGTGAAAATTCCTCGCCCGTGCTGCTCTTTCTCTAATTTGTGTACACTCGCGTACGCGTAACAATGCTCAGCGTAGAAAATTCAGTTCTACGCAGGAATTTCACTGTAAAAGACAACGGAGCCAAAACTTCCAGAAAGTAACGTTTTTTGATACATTTCTAGCAATTAGTTTTGCTTAATGAAATCATCATTTAATTCAAAAACATTTTCTTAATACCAAGGACTACATTTTTCGTGTTTACAAGGTAAGGAGAGAAGTTTGTAGCCATCAGAAGTAAAAGTTTGTTGTTCGGTGATGTTGCATAATATTGCAACAGCATTGTATTGAGGTGTGTGTATATATATATATATATATATATATATATATATATATATATATATACACATATAGATTAGTATAGGCCATTAGTATTGCCATAACGCCAGGAACGCCTGTGACTGAGTAAGGCCACAGGTGTTCCTAGTATTATGGCAACCTATATACTTAATACATATGTATAAAAGTGCTGCTGCTGCTATTGAAGTGCTGCTTCTTCATGACGTCATCGCAACGTTTCTTTGATTTGCAGCAACTTGTTGGGCTTTTACACTGTCATGACTATAATGTCAGTAGAAAATCCATCATTTGTACATCTCATCAGAAAAAAAGAACAAATACTGTGACTTATAAATGAAGGAGGGAGTCTCCAGCAAAAAGAAGTCAGGTAACTCAATTGGTGGAGCACACGACTGAGATGCTGGCGGTACCCGCTTCAAGCCTCGGACAGGTCTAACCAGTTTTTCCACAGTTATGCAGACAGATACGCCGATCATCAAAGCAGAAATACGTCGTTTGCAGCTCCTGCTCCTTGTTCAGCTGTTGAGAAAAGTGGCAATGGTTGAATGGTGCTCACCGTCTTTTGGAGGGGATGTTAAGCCATCGGTCCCGATGGTAGGCAGTCACACCCTACCTGGTTCTCTAAACACTTCTCGAAAAGAGTAGGGTGAAAACCCGGTATTCATCCACTTCCGTCCCGGTCGCAAGAGACTGGCATCTGCTATGCAGGCTATAGCTTGACGTCTATGCTCCATATAGGAGTCTTGCCGAGTTCCCGTAAGGGAAAATCATGTACAAAACAAAACAAAACAAATGTGAGTTGAGTCAAAAAATGTAATTTAGTTTCGCGAGTGGTCAAGAAAAGGAATTTTTATATACGGTTCGAAAGTCGCGTTAGAAAGTGACCTTACTTGAATATATAATATATATATATATATATATTAAGTATATAGGTTACCATTACGTTAGGAACACCTGTGAGTTAGGCCTACTGTAACTTAATTGTAACTCCTAGTTAGGCTAGTAGTAGTACTATTACTAACGTTAGGCTACATAATTGTTCGGCCTGAAATTTCCAAACAACAAAAAAGCTATCAACTTATCGTGAAGCAGCACTGAAAGGCTCTTACATTGAAACTTTTCTTAAATCTTAACTGCTTTCGAATAATTTACGGCAAAACGTCGATACTGAAGCTTCTGGGATTATCTTTGGAACCCGACGTGCCGAAGACTCCGAGTCCTAGAGCGACTTAAAACACGGAAATGGTCTGTGAAAATATGACGTCGGCGACGAAGGGAAATTTTTATAACAAGAGGGAAATTCCCATGTCGACCTAGGCTATCACCAGTCGTTTATTTAGTTATCAAATTATCTGTTTACATCTTCGAAATGATAAATAGCCTAGTCTTACTTTTTATCTATGTCTTTATCTCATCACCCACACATACATAGATACATATATGTGAGGATGAGATATTGAAGTCACTTGCTCCTACACTACATGGCCACCCTCGATATTAAAAAACCTGGTGGGACCCTACTTGGCCACCCTTGATATTAGGAAAGCTGGTGGGACCCACCATGGGGTTTTATATGATAACCTCATATTAGGGGTATGGGGTCATAAGTTTTTGGAACAGGACAAAATTTGGTTTGTTTGTTTGTACATGATCTTCCCTTACGGGAACTAGGCAAGACTCCTATATGAAGCATAGACGCCAAGCTATAGCCTGCATAGCAGATGCCAGCCTCGTGCGACCGGGACGGAAGTGGATGAATACCGGGTTTTCACTCTACTCTTTTTGAGAGTTGTTCAGAGAACCAGGTAGGGTGTGACTGTCCTACCATCGGGACCGACAGCTTAACGTCCCCTCCAAAGGACGGCGAGCACCATTCAACCATTGCCACTTTTCTCAACAGCTGAATGAGGAGCAGGAGCTGCAAACGACCTACTTCCGCTTTGATGATCGGCGAATCTGTCAGCATAGCGGTGGAAAAACTGGTTAGACCTGTCCGAGGCTTGAACCGGGTACCTTCAGCATCTCAGTCGTGTACTCTACCAACTGAGCTACCTGACTCCGTGTTTGTGTATGTCCGTATGTGTGTGTGTGTGTGCGCGTGTACGTGCGTGTGCATATGGGGGGAAGGGGGTGTATGTATGTGTGGGTGTGTGTGCATGTGTGTGTATGCAACAATTAATTTTGTGTTGCTGATAACTTAAAAACTGTAACACACACACATGAATCGAAATTGGTGGACGGTCAGGACGGAGACCCCTGGCCCACTGGCATTTTCAAGTTGTTTCCAATGTTTTGGGGTCCAAAGATCACAGAACTATTTACCTTTTTTCACCATTTCCCCTATAGTGGTGGAATGGTAAGTGTGGCGTGAGCCTGAATGGTGTCATACAGTAGGGTACAATAAATGTGAACATTTTTAGAAGATATTTCAGTGATTAGGGTCAAG